>JAIUCT010000001.1:21432763-21498024 GCA_021307375.1 Tetraneura akinire
TTCATGAACATCTTACACTATTAGTAAAGTTATACTTTTAAATGCGTAAACGTTATTATAACAATGCCTTTCATTTATAATCAAAATTTGTTTTATATTAAATTGTAAATTAACACAGACGCCGAGCCGAAACCGAGACCATCCACCAACGGCCAGTCACTCGGCGTAGAGACAGCGACTTAACCACCGTAACCCATCGGCGCTTACACCTATACAGGAAGTTGCCTACCCAGATCCGGGCCCGTGCTCGGCCACTGTTTTCAGTCTGCCGAACACGGATCCATCGGATCACGTCCCCATCAACTGTATATTTGTTTTCTATAGGTCTACTTCCCTTTTGTAACAGCGAGGTTGCCGTCCGGTCGCTTCTTAAGCCTTACCGGGCGGCGCCTTAACGAAATCCCCATAATTGTTATATTGATATTTTAGTGAGAAATAACTCTAACTGACGTGTAATTATTCACACCTCGGACGGACGGCTCAGCCAAGCCGCCCCGTTTCAGATGTTAAGTAATATATTATGCAAGTACCTATACTTCAGTAAAATTTTCAGACCTTAATGTATACAATTGCCAATTTTATTAAACATTATATATACATAAAATCAAGAATTTTACGAAATATTTGAAGTCCTATATTTTGTAGAAAAATTAACATAATGGTTCCAATAAATTTAATTTAAATTACTAAAATAATATATAATATGTATATACATTTATAAATAATATTTATTATAGGTATATAATAAATGAAGTTATTTTATTTTTGAACTATAGTTGTATTTCTTTATTTTTAAAATCCTAATTTGATATTTATATGTGTATATAACGTATTATAATAATAATACAAGTGTAATCGATTTAGGTGAAATCGAATATCAAAATAGTAATTTTAACAAGTAGAATAGGAAATTATATAATGTGATAATATTTAGACTAATAGATGCTTCATATATCTGTAATAGTCAAATTTAAACATTAAATTTCAATCATTTTATCATAAATGTAGAGTAACTTTCCATTTTAACAATAAACACACGCATATATTAATAATTACCTATAATATAATAATCTCATATATGTTTATGAAAACTATTACATTCAAACAGCCGAACAGCGATCATTTATATCGGGCAATAAAGTATTATTAGGTATATAGGCAATGCTCGATTTGGGGGGTGACGGAGTACCTCTTCTATTTTTTATTTTTTTGAGCGTACCCCTACTAATTATTAAATCCCCTATGATATTACATGTACTTAAGCATATTAGGGAGGACGCTAATTTTTTTGAATGTCTGATAGTCCCCCTTCTTTTTTTTCTCCAAATCAAACACTTTATATATAATATAGGTACATATATATATTATATATATTATATATTATATATTATATATTATATATAAATTGTCAACGAAAATACTTTCATAATAATTTTATTTTTAATGTGTAAATGATTGAAATATCATATATTTTAATGGGCTACACATATAATTATCAAGTGAGGGGGGCTATTGGTCGAGTATGGAATGGCGGAGCGGGTATAGGCCAGGCGTGGAGTGGCGAGGCACGGAGTGCCGGAGGAATATATTCAATCATAATTACAGGATAGACGGGGCTGAGGATTTGGGATGATCTGCGCGGGGGCTCCAGAATCGGCCTTTTGTACCTACTAGCACCCATATAAAAAATTAAGAATTGAGATTTTTCTAATGCTTTGGAACTACATTAACCAATATATAAGTAAACTTCAATAAAATTTTCAAAATTTTGTTTTCTTTATTAATTATTACCTAAATAATAAGAAGAATACTTGTATGAATTCTAATATTTTCGAATGTACTAAAAATTTCAACTTTAAACACATATAAAAAAATTTGGGATTTTTCTAATAATTTGGTATCATATTAAGTAATATGTGAGTATACTTTTATAAAATTTTCAGACCTTGAAACCTAAAATTTATCAAACATTATACACATAAAAACGAGAATTATAGGAAATAATCAAAATTCTAGTTTTTGTAAAAAAATTAATGTCACGATTCCAAAATTTTACATATTTATTATAGTATCTATGCAAACACCCAATAATATTTGAAACTCTCCAAGTTCAAAATCGCCAAAATCGCTTCGATCAAAATCTAAAATTAATTAAATTTGAAATAAAACTCAAATACCTATTAGCATTAAATTTTTAATTTAAAAACAAATAAAATAATTATTAAACATAGTATATATAATACTAACCTGTCGAATATATCTGCTATCACCGGCTCCAGGACAAATAGACGGTTTCAATTTTAATCCCCTGTAAAACATATAAAATAACATAGGTTCAATATACGTACATAATGTTGGTTATAAAATGTAAATAATTATAATACTTTATAATGATACATAGAGGTATCGTATACCACAATAAGATATAAAGAAGTATACGATATAACAGAAGTTCCCAAACTGTGGGTCGCGATTATACTTTTGGTGGGTCGCGCTATATTTTTAAATAATACAAAAATATAATCATCTATTACTTTTCGTTGATGTTCAAAGTTAAAATTTAGTTTTATCGTCAATCGTTATCTGCGCGTGTGACAATTACGAGTTTACAGCGGCCGTGTTAAATCGACACAATTAGATAAATAAAGAATAGTTATTGATAATATAACGATTTACCTATCCGAAACAAATTAGTAGATACGTGGATGTCTCATGACGTTCAAAACTTTTGATTATTTTCAGTAACACGCGACACATCGAATACGATACACGCACGCAGTTTTATATTAAATTGTACTTCTTTTAAAATAAATTCATTTTTTTGTACTTTTGTACAACTATGGACAAATGGTAAAACAAAAAGTCAATGAGTCAAAGTCAAGAAGAAATAGAGACAATATCTGTGTCAACAGTTAAAAAAAGAAAATTAAATTAAGATGAGCCTTCAACAAGTTCTTCGGAATCAAAACAAAAAAAAACTTTCAGAAAATATTGTCCGAATATTTGCAAATGGGATATAAGCTTACCAATGTTGAAGTGGATATCGATGATGTGATGAAAAAAAAAATAGGAAACAATTACATCCTTCACATTAAATAAATATATACTTATTATACTTCTTTTTTCGTAACTACATAAAATGAATAATTCAATTGTAAAAATAATTTTTTTGTTGTATGGTAAAAAAAAAAAGTCATTCATTAATATTGTGGGTCGCCATATTTTCAAAAATTTTCAAAATGGGTCATACAATAAAAAGTTTATTTTTTTTTTTATATTATTTTAAAATAAATTATTTTAATCTGATATTTTCCAAATTCTCAGCTATTGGTTGAAAATTGAGGGGAAAATTGTATTAATGAACATAAAGATCATATAATTTTAATTTCATAATAACGGTTTTATTTTCGAATATTTTTCGTAAATTATCCTTAATTATTGCTTTTTACTGATTTCTATCAATTTAAATATGATAATATTATTATTGTTGTTGTCATTATTCAACGTATTGTTTCTAACTTTTTATAATATTTTCGCATAAACCCTATGGGTATGGAATCTAACACTCTACTTTATCATCGTTTAATTACATATAATTAATAAGTATAAAAATGTCAGCTATATACGAGTGAAGATGAAGTTTGTTTATGGGTCATTTAATGCAATAATTAACTGATACATTATAAATTGTAATCTTACGATTTGCCTTTAGCGGTGTCAAGTTAATGACGTTACATTGATATTCAACTACAAGCATTGAACAACGTGTTATTTTAAACATTAATTAACTACTTAATATTATTTTTATATTCATAAAAAATAAATAATATATCTATATTTAGTACCTACATAAACTATTGTATTGTTAAAATTTCATGTTGTAATTAAAATAATGTTTAATTAAAAATGTCGTGTTTCTTTTTTTTGTCATGATTAATTTTGTTATTTCTGTGAACGTTTTTCTGTATTTGTATTCGCCATTCGGTAAAAAGCCAATCGATAAAACTAGGGTTAGGCTAGTTTTACAATTTCGCTATCATGCACGCGGTCATCATCATCGGGTAGTAATTTTAATTAAAATGTGATATAACGTTCATTCGTTACATTATTAATTTGTATGCCTCATATTAAATCGAACTAAACGTCTGTGGTTCTGTATTTATACAAATCACGGAATTTGAACAAAATTTCGTTATATTGTAATATGATTAATGAATTATTTTCTAAAACTAAATATTCGTATACATCAAAAAATTTGAATTATTTAATTAGACAAACAAAAACAATATTCTTAATCTTCAAACCAACCACAAAAAATGAAACAAAGATTATATATACGTAATATAATATAAGGCTATACCTACATTTATAATGCCACTTATAAAATATACATATTGAATATTAATTAATGAATAATATATTAATATGTAATAATAATATAGCCGTAATAATTATATTCATAATTATTCCTTTCAATGATATAGGTAGGTGACAAAGTAAAATTATTTTGTTTAAATAAAAATCATGCGAAAAAATTAATTAATTAATAATTGTCATTTTATGATCCGTATCCGTTAGCAATTAAGCTCTAAAAGGAAGTTCGTATGTAGGACGTTTTGTACAAGTAAATATGTTTATACTTATATTCATTTCGTGAAATAATTAAAATTAAAAAGAGCTGATACTCCTGCCGCACAGGATACAGGTGTGCGAATCATAGCGTTTAATTTTAATTAGAATTTGAATGCAATGATAAACCATGCATTCGAAAAAACGATTCTGAGCGAAGTTCAGTCAGATTATAATTTTCGTTTGAACTAAAAATATCAACTTAAAACAGCTATAAAAAAAAAATTGAGATTAGGGATTTTTCTAATATTTTAGTATGATGTTAAGTAATATGTAACTATGTAAGTATACTTCAGTAAAATTTTCAGACCCTAATACCAAAAATTGCTAATTTTATCAAACATTATATACGTAAAAACGAGAAATTTACGAAATATTCGAAGTCCTATATTTAGTAAAAAAAATTTAAAAAACGGTTCCAAAATTTTACCACTTATATATAATAGCTATGTGAACACCCAAAAAAATTTCAGATCTCTATCTTAAAAATTGCCTGAGTTATCGTGAAATATAGAAATCGAATTCGTCGAAATTTCATTTTTCGCGAAAAATGCTGTTTTTTCTACCGCATAGCATCAATTTTTAGAAATTCAAAAAATGACCTAAGTAAAGTACCAAGTACATCCACTTTGCTACCGGAAACATACCCTATTCGTGAAAATCGGAGCATTATTTCGGGTAGTATTTTTGTACACAGACATAATAAAAAAAACAAAAAAAAATCACACATCATTGTAAAACCAATACATTCTTCGCTTCGCTCAGAATATAAAATAATAAAATCAACATAAACATAATATTATGTATGTTTTATCGAATTGCAGTTTTTTTCTCGTATATATATATTTATATATTGACAAATAACAATGTTTCAGGTTTTAAAGAAGTAAAATATAAATATAACATAAAAATATTAAATACCATTAAATATATCTGAGTTATACTGAGTATATTATTGTCTATTTTGACAATTTGTACGACTGTTTAGGATTAAATTGACACATGACTATACAGAGTACATTGTACATTATTATAATCACACTCACATTTTATCGCATTCTGTTTTGAATCGTAACCACCAATGGTTCGAATCGTCCAACCTGGTGGGTACAGTCTCAGCATCTTTCTTGATAACATCGAGCCTTACCCCGTCACCGGCCTCATGACACCATCCGATTATAGTATCCTCAATGAGACGGTAATTTGCGTTTACAGCCAAACGAACATCAAAACCAGCAGAAAATTCTGGGGGGACGACGTTCAGCTGACATCCGCCTTCGATCTTGGTCATGTTCACGGAGGTAACCTCTCCGATGTCTAAGCCCAGAGATCTTAATTTCTCCATTTCTTTCATTCTCCAATCTAATATTTTATTCACTACGAATATAAGTTTCTCTGCTGCTGTATTTTCGTGAAGCAATGATCCGTGGCCCGGAGTTCCCGAACTTCGAATATAGAATTCTATTAAAAATCATCACACAAAAATTAAAAATTAAAATCAGTGTTATCACATATTATACTCTTATGTGTAATTGATATATTATACGTATTTTAATAATTTATAAAAAATAAAATACAATAGATAATAGCCAATAGGTTAATAGTCAATACTTAACGATAATGTTTATTGAAATTTCAATTACAATATAATTAAGCAAGATTAAACAATAAATGATATAAATAATTAATGGTGTTCTTGCTTAATTGGTATTTTTACAAAATATATGTTTAAAAACTAAACAACCAATTTATATGTTTTATACATGCATAAAAATGATTAATACATATGTATTATACATCTTTATCTTAATTATAAAACTTTTAAACGTGATTTCGCCCAACCCTGAATTAAAAATCAAATATTTATATCGTTAAAACTTCCTTGGAACATGAACTTGTTAAACGTATATAGAAAAAATAATGCTATATAATATGCTTAATTTGATAATTTTATTTTATTCGGAATTTCGAAAATCACAATGATTTACCTACTATTTCACAATCATAATATCTGAATAATAATAATAATAATAATAATAATTTTGTAATTTTGGATATATTTTTTTAATTCTTCAAATTTATTACTAAATTATAAAATAGGTACCTATGATATAAAATGCAAGATATAATTAAAATATTAATGTAAATCTCAAAAGTTCTAATGCAATTTTATTTCTTATACATCATACTGCAAAGTAGCAAAATTGTTTTATTTCAAATCAAAATAATATTTTTTTCAATTCTCAATATTTATAAATATTAATGAATATATTTTGTTTTATAAAACGATAATATTAAATATTATGAAATGTCCATTCAATAAGAAATTAAATAATTTGTTAAATCGCTTGTTAATGTATTTTACATAGGTATGTTTTTAAATAGGTATTTAAATTTAGGTATGTAATAAATAATTTATTATTTTAATATTACAAAAGAGCTGATACTCCTGCCGCATAGGATACAGGACACAGGTGTGCGAATCATAGCGTTTAATTTTAATTAGAATTTGAATGCAATGATAAACCATTGCATTCGAAAAAACAATTCTGAGCGAAGTTCAGTCAGATTCTAATTTTCGTTTGAACTAAAAATATAAACTTAAAACAGCTATAAAAAAAAATTGAGAATAGGGATTCTTCTAATATTTTGTATGATGTTAAGTAATATGTAAGAAGTATACTACAGTAAAATTTTCAGACCTTAATACCAAAAATTGCCAATTTTATCAAACATTATATAAGTAAAAATGAGAATTTTACGAAATATTCAAAGTGCTATATTTTGTAGAAAAATTAACGTAACGGTTCCAAAATTTTACCACATATATATAATAGCTATGTGAACATCCAAAATAATTTTCAGCCTAAGTTATCGTGAAATATTGATATCGAAATTGTCGAAATTTCATTTTTCGTCATTTTTTCTACCGCTTAGGGTCAATTTTGAGAAATTCGAAAAATGATCTAAATAAAGTACCAACTAGTCTACCGGAAACATATGCTATTCGTGATAATCGGAGCATTATTTCGGGCAGTAAAAATGTTTACAGAATAAAAAAAAAATAAAAAAAAAATCACCGCTTCGCTTCGCTCAAAATCTAATATCATGTAAAAAAGAAAAACATTCTAAAACTATTTTCCAAAATAATATTTAAATTACAATTAAAATATTATAGATAAAATGAAATTGTATTATTTATACCTAATATAATTTTACAATATACCTACCTATTTAAGCTATGAAAGAAAAATTAATACTATTTTAGGATTAGAAAAGTGTTATATGCTTTATAAAATTTTATGCATAAGTATACTGACGCCAAATGGTTCTTTCGACATAATAAACTGGAATAACATCGTCTACACATGCTAAACCTTCGTCTAAAACGAATCCAATATTTAATGAACGGAATTCCTCAGTTTTGACGAATGCAGCCATGCCATATAAACCACCTATTTCTTCATCTGAAACATAATATATTATTATAATTAATATTCAAAGCCTACATACATATACAAATTACGAGCTATCCATCCCATCAAAGGAAGACCGTTAATTTTATTATTAGTGAACCCGGAGTTATATATTATATGTTACTGAATGCCCTAATTTTTTACATTGTCCGGGACATATGAGTTATAGATATATATTATTTTTTATAAAATCAAATTACTACCAAATTTTGTAAAATTTAAAATTCATTTCAATTGATTCTCGATAAAATAATAAGTTTACTTTTATTTTATAAATATGTTATTATTTTTACGTATTTCAAAATATAGGGCATATTTTTATATGCACGTGGCATACCTATATATAGTTTGTTACTTGTTTTGAAAACTTATTTGATATAATATTTGATATGATTTTTAATATCAAATATTTGATATATATTTGATATATATTTGATATATTAAATAAACTCATATTGAACTGTCCGAATAGATAAAACTTTTCAAATAAAAGTATTGGAATACTTTCTTGTATATTTGAATACTATTTTCAATATTATTCGATTATGTATTTTGAAAATACTACAATTATTGTTAAGTTTTGTTGATTATTTTATCCAATATGTTAGAATTGTTAGAATGTTTTCTAAGTGCCACGATATATTAATTTTATAATTTTTTTAATATCTTGGAAAGGAATGGAAGAGATTAATTCTACTGTCTTGGATATTACTACAATTTTGGCATGTGTATTATAATATCAGATTCCATACAATATATCTTCTACCTAACAAACAGAGAAAAAAGAACAGGATGCCATACGATTGAGCACGGTATGCTTTTTTACCTGCTTTTTGACCTTACGATTGAGCACGTTCAATATTTAAAAATATTTTTAAAATATTGAAAACGTTGCCAAACTTCTTTCGTTTCGAAAAAAATATACTCGTATAGTACAATTTTTATCTAGATATTTTAGCACTATATGTTATGTTATATACATATTATAAACAATATATTAACAAGTTAATATTAATTTCCGATGAATCGTTATTTTCAAGTGGAAGGGACTTAGCCGGCTTAGCTCACTTCCTCAAGCGCCGCTTTACTGCACTTTTCGTGGGGATGGGGCTACGCCCCACGGGACTAAAGCATACCTACCTAATACCTACCTATTGAACGGATACTTTCGAGAGACTTTCGTATTTTTGAACTAACCAATGAAAATTTTAATAATTAATTTTTAATTTTTTCTTCTTACATATACTACGACTTTATTTTTTTTTATTTATATTATTATTACGTGCAAAATAAATATGGCAACGCCGCACAAGAAATAGTGCTCAATCGTGTTGTTTTTCGGGTGCAGGTAGCTAGTCATTGTTAACAATAGTGTGTGCTCAATCGTACACAAAAAAGGTCCAATCGTGCTCAATCGTATTCTGACCAAAGAACAGTGTTAATAATATAATTCGAATAGTTACTAGGTATACCTATTAGGTATTCAATAAAAAAATATTTTAAATTTCAAATTTTTACAATTTTGCTATGTTTATTATTTATTTATTATACTTATACAAGTATAATAAATAAATTGTTTGAAGCCAAACAGCACAAACCAGGCGGCTGAACGTCGAAAGACTTCCCGGCAAAAAAGCCTTTTTCAAGGCTACCAGGACACATGCATTGACAGCGCAAGTTGCAGAAGAAATAACAATTATTAAAAACATAAAAAAAATCTATAAAAAGGCAAATACCCAAAAACATTACGGACATAGCCTTAATAATCAAAAGGACCAAAATTCAAATATTGGTAAAAATAAAAATGGTAATAAATCCACGGAATATCTTTTTGAAAATAGTGCAGCTCAACGTTGAAGGAATGACCAAGTCAAAGGCTGAATTAATCAGCCATGTGTTCCACTACGCGGACATTTTGGCCCTGCAAGAGACCCATATTTCAGATGACCAGCTAGGGAAGCTAAAGATTCCAGGCTTTCAGCTGATCGATTACATAGGGCACGAAAAACATGGCATGGCTACCTTTGTGAGGCAAGACTTGGACCCTAAAAATATAAAAAGGATAGAGGGAAACAAACATACGGTTGGAATCGAGATAGGGAATACAAAAATTTTTAACATATACAAACCACCGTCGGAAAACTGGACAACATCTGTGCTACCACTAGCAGATCACCCTGCAGTTTATATGGGAGATTTTAATTTGCACAGCACGGAATGGGGCTACAATAGCACTGATAACGAAGAAAACCTTAGCACCCGGGCTCAATTAAACCATCTCCAGCTTTTGTATGATGCTAAACAAGGCGGCACTTTTAAATCAGGAAGATGGGGTTCGGTCACGTCCCCTGATCTATGTTTTGTCACAACGGACACTAGTAATATCCCCCTACAAGCAAACAGGCGAATATTACAAGAATTTCCCAAGAGCCAACACATTCCCGTCCAAGTGGATATTGGTCTAAATCTGCCTAGAGTGAGTAAACCAAAACTTAATAGGTGGAATGTAAGGAAAGCTGATTGGGCCAAATATACAACCTATATAGAAGAAAATATCAACCATATTGAGTCGATAACCTCTAACTATGACAGGTTCACAAAATTAATCAAAATGACAGGGGGGAAAGCTATGCCCAGGGGACATAGACAGGATTACATACCTTGCTGGTCAAAAGAATGTGACAAACTGTTAAATGAGTATGAGCGAACACAATCCGATGTAACAGCAGACCGGCTTATCAGATTACTAGACGAGGAACGGAGACAAAGATGGGTTAAAGCTATGGAAGAGATGGACTTCTCCCACTCAAGCCGAAAAAGCTGGGACCTATTAAGGAAGCTGGGCGCCGCTCAACCTACCAGGAAAGAAAATGGCATCACGCCAAACGCAGTTGCAAATAATCTTTTTAATACCTCAAACATTAAACCTTCAAAACAAAGGAACATTATGATAAAGAATGAATACAAAAAAGAACTAAACAATTGTGAAGAAAGATCTGCTTTAATGAACGACTTTATAGAAGAGGAGGTTCATTTCGCCCTAAAAAATGTCAAAAATGGGAAATCGGCAGGTATCGACATACTACCGGAATTCATAAAAAATCTAGGTCCTAGAAGCAGACTTTGGCTTGCTCGCTTTTTCACGATGGTGGCCAATAAAGGGACTCTCCCTAAAGCATGGCGCGAAGCGAAAGTTATGGCCATTCTGAAGCCAAATAAGCCAGGAAATGATCCGAGAAACTACAGGCCAATTTCGTTGCTATCAGTAGTGTACAAACTTTTTGAAAGATTACTACTAAGGCGAATGTCTCCACTATTAGAACTTTCAATACCCATAGAACAAGCTGACTTTAGAAGTGGGAGAAACTGTTGTGAACAGGTGTTAGCCTTAACGACTCACATAGAAAATGGTTTTCAAAATAAGATGAAGTCCGGGGCCGTTTTTCTCGACCTTTCGGCGGCTTACGACACAGTTTGGAAAAGAGGTCTATTACTCAAATTAGCAAAAAATCTTAAATGTAAAACTACTTTACGCTTATTGGAACAAATACTTTCCGACAGAAGTTTCAAAGTTAACCTAAATGGTGAGGTAAGCCGAAAAAAAATCTTACAAAACGGATTACCACAAGGATCAGTACTCTCACCGATTTTGTTTAATGTATACACTGCCGATATTGAGGAAACCAAATCGAGGAAATTCATCTATGCAGATGACATAGGTCTAGTAGCCCAAGGAAAGACTTTTGAACAACTAGAAGAGACCCTGAACAAAGACCTAGACGTTTTACAAAATTATTTCAAAAAATGGCCTCTCAACTTAAATGCTAGTAAAACTACAACAGTGGCCTTCCATCTGAATAATCGTGAGGCAAACAGAGAACTGAAACTAAAAATTGGTGAAGTCAGTATCGGAAATGAAGAATGCCCTAGGTACTTCGGAATCAAACTCGATAGGACGTTTACTTTTAGACAACACTTAGAAACAACAAAAAACAAAATTTAATCACGAAACAACATCATATCCAAACTAGCTGGGACTACCCGGGGATGCAGTGCAGGCACTCTGAGAACCTCAGTACTATCCTTAGTATAAAGTGTAGCTGAATACCGCGCTCCTGTATGGACAAGAAGTGCTCACTGCAAGAAAATTGACGTTCAACTAAATGCAGCAATGAGAATAGTTACTGGTACAATAAGAAGCACTCCAACTCAATGGCTTCCTGTTCTCTCAAACAATGGCCCTCCGGAAATCCGCAGACAAATAGCTACACAAAGCATGATCAGTAAAATTAAAAGGAACGTTAACCTGCCTATCTATAATGATGTAGAACATCACCCAAACAAAAGGCTAAGATCCAGATGCCCTGTTTGGGAAGTAGACACAATCGACAACGATCTACAAGTTGAATGGAAAAGGATATGGCTAGAGTCTGAGGTACGAAATTCATCACTGGTCGGTGATCCAACAATAAAAGTACCAGGTTTCAATTTACCACGTGCCGTATGGACCACCCTAAATCAACCAGGGAAAATGTAATTATTTATTACACAAATAGGGTATGTTGGAATTTCCTTTATGTAGTTGTGGGCAAAAGCAAACCATCAAACATATAGTCGAAGAATGCCCGTTAGTGAAGTTCCCAGGAGGTATTGAGGAAATCCATAGAGCCAGCGTGGAGGCTATCGAATGGATGAAAAACGTGCGGCTGTGACCAAGGAAATGTCAATCAAAACAATGAAACCAAGAGTTACCAAATTTTATTACCAAACTTAATTTTTAATTAATTACTGTTACTTTAATTTTAATTTTATATTTTTTTTTTTTTTTTTTTTTGTTGCCGGAGCCTACTTATATAACTATTTATACATTATTTGTGGTGGAAAATTAAATTATAGTTTTAAATTGTATTTGAATACTTTTCTTTTCATTAAATAGTTTTTTTTTTTTTTATTGGAATATTTATTTATTTATTTTGAAATAGGTACTTTTGTTATTCATTTATTCATATATCATATGCATGAATGCATGAAATCTGAATACACTATAAAATTATTCTTTAAAAGTCTGCCTAATAAACATTACAATCGCTTAATATTTGACCATTTAAGAATAATAATTACTAAAAATTTGTTACCTACACATAAGATGAACTGTTTTAAGTTTTAACCGATAATATAATTTTTACGACATCTAGGTACCTACTTAATTAAATTTTTTTCCACATATTTTGTGTTTTATTTTTTTAATAAATATAAATTCGAGCCCAAAATATACCTATCATATTATAAAATACTTGCCTGGCATGAAACCCACGTATATTGTTCTGTCCAAAATCAATTTTTCATTCACGTATCTCCGTATTGTCTCTAGATACTGTATACCGACAGATTTCATATCTTGCGTACCTCTAGCATATATGTTACCTTCTTCGTCTTTGTAAGCCGCGAATGGATCGTAAGTCCATTTCTCCTGCAAATAATTAATTATTATTAATTATAATTCCCATACACATAATGTTATAATAATAGCTAATAGGTAGATGGGAGTGTATAAAATTAATATTGATATTTTACATAATAATTTATAATTAAATAAATATACATAAAACATACCGGATAAACGGGTACGACGTCCATATGAGAAGTAAGTAAAATAGTCGGCAAATTAGGCTTTTCCCCTTGTAACGTAATAATTACTACGGGTTTATCCGGCGTCATATAGTGAACCGAGAATGGTAGTCCGATGTCGAGAGCTTGAGCTTGTAAAAAATTGACACATTGATCTAATCACACATATTAAATAAGTATAAATATTATAACTAGTCATAACTCCACATTGCCACAATGCGAGTACTGAATATATTTTAAATATATGTTTGAAATAGAAAATAGGTAGGTACCTACCTACCTACTTAGACCTATCTAAGGAGATTTTTTCTATTTTGTAATTATGGTAACTATATGTATTATACTTATACATGTAGGAAGTACAACTATATTAACAGGATATTAAAAATAATTAATGAAATTTTAATTTTATATTAATGTAAAAAATAAAAATAAATTTAAAAGTGAAAGTAAAAAAAAAAATTTACAAAATAAGTACAAGTAAAATATATATATAAAAAAAGTACCTTAATTTATAATAAAGGTTAAATATTATATACAAGTATTAATATAGATACCTATCTGGCTATTTATAATTACATTACAAAACAATTTAAATATAAACATGAAATATGTAATAACTTATATATATATATATATATATATAATATTACAGAGTATTATAATGATATTATGAAATATCATCATTTAGGTATTCATTTTTATTTATTTTATTTTTTCGTATTTTGTTTTAAAATTTTTTTTCAATTTGAATATACCTAGTTTTTATTATGGCTAAATTTTGTAAAAATATTTTATTTACAAATATATTTTTACTGTTTAAAATTAAAATAATGTACCTACCTATAATCATTAATTATACGAGTAGAATAGTCTATTCTATAATCAATGCTAAAATATACAATATAGGTATTTAATAATTAAATACTAACTGTAATCGACATTTGGATGAACAGTAGGTATCTGCAAGTATTTTCTAAAATTTGTAACTGCGCTATCTTCGTTTGAAATATCTGAATTCATATTTTGTAATACTTGCTTACTGCTTAAAATAGATTAATGTGAATCTATAATAATTTATAATTAGGTTAATTTATAAAATATACTGCAATATGATTATAAAAACTTAATATTATTAAATAATTAATTAGGTTAATGTATTTTTTTTAAAAAAAGAAAGCACATCGGTACTCAATATTAGATATTACATTATGACTGTATTAATATGAAATACTTATAAAGTTATAACATTATTAGTAATGATAAATAAACCCACTTCTAAAGGTCTAAAGTACAAATTATACTATTTAGATCAGTGGTGGGCAAACATTTTTTCATTGGGGGCCACAAAGTTTAAGAAATTCTAGAGGAGGGCCAGAATTATAGAAAAAATAAATTTTTGTTTAAGCTTTATTGAATCATATAATATTATAACAACATTACAGTATTACACACAAATGTTGGAAATTACCTTTTCCTTTTACCTTAAATAATAATTAATTTAACTTTTATTCGAAGGCGCAACCATGGTAGGCGTGTGAGACATATGGAATTGTTTTTGATTTTCCATATTTTCGAAAGCAGGTTCCAGCTGTGACGAAGCAACTTTAAACAGTGCGAAAAGGTGTTCATCAGTCAATCGGTTTCTGATTGAGTTTTTCCGCAATTTCATGGTCGAAAAAGTTTGTTCGCACACATAAGACGATGCAAACATCGCCATAATTTTCTGGGCGTGAGCAATTATCTTTGGGAATTAAGCTTTCGGCAGTGCTATATAAAAATCTAGTTTTGTGAAATTTTTTTATACTATACGGGCCATATACTATCCATGTCGATGGACCCTCGGCGGGCCGGATTAAATGCTTTGCGGGCCGTACTTTGCCCATCATTGATTTAGATTAATTAATTTTGTTGTCTTGATAACGTAATGTAACTAATTAGACAATGATTAAAAAAATAAAAACACTCTACTCATGATTTATATTTTATAACATAATATATAAACTACGAACATATTAACATAAAGTATAGTACATATTAAATTACAACATACTAAACGTATTTAAAACACTTGTTACAAAACCACGATGTACAATGACAATTGTCTCTTCATCGTGTACAGTGTACAAAACATTATCAAACAAAGGAGCTGATACTCCTGCGTCCTGCCGCATTAAATACAGGTGTGCAAACCATAGCATTCGAAAAAACGATTCTGAGCGAAGTTCAGTCAGATTATAATATAAGTATTTTTTTTAAACATTGACATTTTTTATTAAATATTTAAATCGAAAAATTTTATCACACATATAGTACATAAATGAACACTCTATATAATTTTTATATAATTAAATTTTAAAAAATTTTAAAAAATATTTGTCAATTTTATTTAACATTATTGTAAAATATTGTAATATAATAAGAAAAATCCATATAAATAATTTAAATATTGATTTTACTGAAATTTCAACTTAAATCTGCTATAAAAAAAAAATAATTGAGACTAGAGATTTTACTAATATTTTGATATAGTGTTAAGTAATATGTATATATACTTCAGTAAAATTTTCAGACCTTAATATAATAAATTGCCAATTTTATCAAACATTATATACATAAAAACGGGATTTTACGAAATATTCAAAGTCCTATATTTTGTTAAAAAATTAATGTAACGGTTCCAAAATGTTACCACATATATATAGTAGCTATATGAACAACCAAAAAAAATTTCAAGTCTTTATCTTCAAAATTGCTTGAGTTATTGTGAAATATTGAAATCGAATTCGTCAAAATTTCATTTTTCGTAAAAAATGCCTTTTTTTCATCATTTTTTCTACCGCGTAGGGTCAATTTTGAGAAATTCGAAAAATGACCCAAATAAAGTACCAACTAGATCCATTTTCTAACAGGAAACATTATTCATGATAATCCGAGCATTATTTCGAGTAATAAAAGTGTCTTAAAGAAAAGAAAAAAATAATATCACACATCATTGTAAAACCCATTCATTCTTCGCTTCGCTCAGAATCTAAAATAATATTCTCATATGAGGTTGTATTGTTTCATGTATCGAGCATGTCAATATAATGTTTTTGTGTCTATTTAACAAAGAATATAATAAAATTACAAATTATGACTTATAAGCATTTTAATTATTTGGATATTTAAAATAATATTTTAAAGAAAAATAATAAATTTATTCTAGACTTTTAGATGTTTAATAAAATTAAAAATATTATCTTATTATTTGGTGAAATAATAACTAGTTAATTAATTAATAGAATAATTAAAAATGCACAACTGAGTAGCATGTAATATGAATTATAAATCATATATTGTCAATTAATAATTAAGTAGGTAAGTACAATGGATAGAGTTCATACAATTATAATTGCCTTTGTACTAGTCGGTATTTCATAAATGGATATTTTTTAGATGTTAGTCTTACATTTTTATATAGATATTTTAAAATCTAATAATATTATTAAAAAATATAACAGTTAATGATAATATTTTCTACTTTTATTAATCCCAATAATTGTACAATTCTTTATTAAAAACACTATTCACAAAATTAATAATTTTGAATGGTATTCATATTTCAACAATTAATATATTTTTAACTGTACTATATTATTTATTTTTATTTTTAATTGAAAAATACAATAATACTAATAATTGTAATGAAATGAAAATATTAAATCAATTTTGTATAAAAAAAGAAAAAAAAAATTACTTTTGTACAATATTCTTTAAATTAAATTTAACAAAAAAAAAAAATATATATTCTATTTTATGCAGAATAAAAGAAGTATACATTTGTAAATAAAATTTATTATTGTTAATCATATATATATATATATATATTACTTAATTATTCGTATATAATTTATTATAAATAAATAGTGCTAAAGGTTATATTTAAAGTTGTTGATATAAAATAAAATATTTCTATTTTAAATAAACAGTTACTTATAATTTAAAATAATACAATTTTTTTATATTAATACTATTTTATAATGTTCAATTCCTTTAAATATTAAGAAATGGGAATTGATGAGGAATTACATAATCAGATAAATATTGTTGGGAAGAATTTGGAGACAAATCAGCACTGTCGCTTAAACTACATACAAGAGATGTTTCAATAGGTGGATGAATTCCAGGAAAACATGAATTTTCTTCACATTCCATCTTATAGTTTGAATTTGAAGCCACTTGAAGTACACTTTCTGCTATATCAACACTACTCAAATCTAAGTTATCAGAATATTCTATCATAGAATATGATACAGTATCTTCCAAGCCAATAACGTTGATATTTTTTTGTTTCAATCTTTGTAATTTCTTTTCTTCGTTCATTACTGCCAATGGAGAAGAACGACTATTGTCTTCAACAAAACGTTTTATCTTAATTGATTCACTAAATACTTGATTATGAATATTCACTTGATGACGTCGTAAATTGGATGCAAATTTAAATACACGTTTACAATGGCATACATACTTTTTGGTTTCTGAATGATTTTTCATATGTCTTAGTAATATAGATTTTAATTTAAAATTAATACCACAAATGTTGCAAATAAAACTTTTTTCTTCATTGTGTATAGCTATTTGATGATCTTGCAGAGTGTATTTACGATAAAAACAAGCACCACAGTGTTCACACACATAGTTTCTAACTTGCATATGTGAATCTTTATGTCGTTTATAATTATTTCTATATTGAAAACTCCGTCCACACAAATTACAAACATAATTATTATATTGTTTAAAATGAACTTGTTTCATATGTGAAGATAAATTAAATTTATAATAAAATATCTTTGGACAATGAGCGCAATAAAATGGATTATCAACTTTATTAGCTGAATGAGCAACTGTTTTCATATGACGTTTATAATGTTTTTTTTTTACAAATGTTTTTTTGCATTCTACACATTCATAAATAACATCTGCAATTAAATAAATATAAAAATTAAATGTAATACTTTATTAAATTTATTTAAAAAAAAAAAAAATTAAACATAACAATAAAATAATTTATATTTTTATAGTAAAAAAAAATTTTAAATTCTATTTAAATATTTTTTCTACAATTCAAACATATTTTTAAATTTCTATAATATACATACTCGTATTATTAAAAAGGGAAGGAATACTGGTGTGGAAGGATTATAGGTATAATATTGTTGAATTTTGATTACAATTTAAATGCAATGATAAATCATTACATTCAAAAAACGATTCTAAACGAAGTCCATCAGATAATATATTTACCGTTAAAGTTTTTACATTTATCGTCTTTACGATCAATATAAATAATTTTACTAAAATTTCAACTTTAAACACTTATAAATACAAATTGAGTCTTGAGATTTTCCTAATATTTTGGAAATTCATTAAGATATATGTCAATATGCTTCAATAAAATTTTCAAAAATTATCCAAATTTTTTTGTTTTTCTATTAATTTTTATTGTAAAAGTATTAACAAATAATAAAAAGAACATTCATATGGATTCTAAAATTTTCGTTTAAACTAAAAATATCAACTTTAAACAGCTATAAAAAAAAAAAAAAATGAGACTTGGGATTTTTCTAATATTTTGATATGATGTTAAGTAATATACTAATATGTAAGTATACTTCAGTAAAATTTTCAGACCTTTATGCCCAAAATTGCCAATTTTATCAAACAAATAAATAAAAACAAGAATTTTACAAAATATTCAAAGTCCTATAGTTTGTAGAAAAATTAACGTAACGGTTCCAAAATTTTATCACATTTATATGTTACCGGCAAAGTATTGAATCCGGTATTCTATAGAATACCTAGATATTCTATAGAGTGCCATAAATGAGCAGGAAAAGTATGAAATTCATACATTGCCTAGATATTTTATAAAATACCGAACCTAAAGTAGGCAATGTATAACATGATATATTATAAAGTTAAATGATTTATTAGTATATAAGTGTGGGTATTTCAGTGAAAACCCCACAACTATAAATGATTATCAATGGTTATCTGAACAATTATATTTTATTCATATATTATACCATTGGATTTATGCATCATTTTATTTTTTACTCTTAAGAGTATTTCTTATAGTGGAAACATATACCTACGTTTTATATTATATTATATTATTATTTAAGATATCGGAACATTTTTATAATGAATTAAATAAAACTCGATAGAAATAAAAAAATTCAGTTTTTTTAACTAGTGATAAATACAATGAAATATTTAATTAAATATCACTGATTAATGATGGTCAGAATGGTAAGATACTGTTATAAATAAAAAAATAATATTTATATTATAAACAGTACTTATATTAATTAGAAATACCTAAAGTATATCTATAAATGTATTTTGATTAAACATTATTCAAAATTTCATACTTTGCCTAATATAGCATTGGCATTCTATAGAATACTTAGGAATTGTATAGATTACCTAGGCATAATATAAAATATCATTACAATTGCATACATTGCCTAATAGTACTAGGCATTCTATAGAATACCTAGGATTTCTATAGAATGTCCAAATTCAATATTTTGCCGGAAACATATATATATTTATACCTATATACAGTGCCGGATTAAACATTTGTGAGGCCCTAGGCAATGAAAAATTTGAGGCCCCTCCCCACTACGGAAATTTTAATTTTACACTAACTAATAATTTATATTACAACCACATATTTTATCAATTTATAATCAAATAATTTTAATAAACAAATCAATTTAATCATTTATAAATTGTAATTTATTTCTAAAAAAAAAAAAATATTAACAATATGTAATTTTTATTTTTATTAAATATTAACTTGTCTTAATTTTTGTGATGTGAACGTTTTAAGAATATCTTTAAAATCTAATTTTTGTAAAACATCATTTTCTATGGTCATAATAGCCAACGAGTATAAACGTTTTTGTGACAAGGAAGATCGATGACAACTTTTAAATAATTTTAATTTTGAAAAGGTTCTTTCACCAGTGGCGTTCATAATCATAAGGCATCTATACATTTTTAAAGCTATCATAACATTAGGAAACGTAGATTCTACCTTATTTTCAAATTAATTTATATGATTGCTAACTAAATTGAGCGAATGTGCTGCACAAGGAATGTAGTGAGCAAGTTTGTTGATCTTGGTAATATCGTCACCGTGTTGGATAATATAAAATATCTAAATTTATAATTAATATTTTATTATAGTTTGGTTTTTATACTAGATAATAAGTGCATTATTATTAAAAATATATAAATTGTTACAAAAAAATCTATAAAATAAATTTTTTTTAACCCATAAAATTAAAATAATTGTTGATTATTTTTTTTTTACCGTACATGTATTTTAATTATATAAAAAAAAAAGTTTTAAACGAGCGGGACCCCTAGGCGGGCGCCTATTCCGCCTTATGGGTAATCCGGCACTGCCTATATACCTATATTACCTATGTAAGTAGGTACCCAATAAAATTTTCAAGTCTCCAACTTTAAAATTGCTCGAGTTATCGTGAAATATTGAAATCGAATTCGTCGAAATTTCAATTTTCATGAAAAATGCTGTTTTATATCATTTTTTTCCTCGTTTTTCTGTCACTAGGGAATTTGAGAAATTCGAAAGATGACCTAAATAATGTACCAACTAAATCCACTTTCCAACCGGAAACACATACTATTCGTGAAAATCGAAGCATCATTTCGGGTAGTAAGTGTTTTCAGATATAAAAAAAAATCACACATTGTAAAACCAATACATTCTTCGCTTCGCTCATAATCTAAAAATATACGAAATATTCATTAAATGAGAATAATTACTAATTAATAATTATATTAAAAACTGTTTTAATAAGGTATTTACTTATAATAAAAATAGTACATCAAACTAGTAAATATAGTTTTCAAATTTAATAATGAACTAAACAAATTTATAAATAATTATATTATAACAGTATTTTAATAAAGAATTGAGTAGGTAAAAATTAATTTTAATTTTAATTCTAACTATGAAATACATTTTTTTAATGTATTAATCATTATAAATTTCTATCAAGAATATACATTTTATTATAATATATATATTGATAACAATAATAACTTTAACTTAATGATTTTTATATATAATAATTTTATTTTTAAAATTTTACTTTCTTTTTTTATAAGTTAAATATATAATTATGAATTTATTACTTTCAAATTGTAATTAATTATCCATATATATATAAATTGATAAATATATTAAATTATAAATTAATTATATTTTATTTCATGAAATGTTATGAAGTTACTATAATATACAAAAAATACATACTAGGTGTTCCTGTAGCTGCTTGTTTATTTTTTGAATAATTATCAATTGTTGGAATTGAAATGCATTGTTTTAAATGTTTGTTTAACTTTTTAGAATTTGAAAATTGTACATTGCAATTAAAACAACAATATGTATCATGTCTCTGTAAATAGTCACAATGTAGTTATTATTCTTATTTAATTCAGTACTAAATATAGTATCTTACTTGCAAATGTAATTTATACTGTTGATTTCTAGTGAATACTTCACCACATTTATGGCATACAAAGCCATCACCATGCTTAACTGTCTTCATGTGATCTACAAGTTCCTGTTCATTGATAAATGGTTGTCCGCAATCAAGACAAATGGTGCCCGTGTCTTTGTGAACAGTCTTGTAATGTAAGTGTAATGAACGTTTTTGAACAAACGTTTTCACACAATACTTACACTCCAATACGACTGGTTCTAATTTTGACCCATGGGCTGTAGACATATGAGCAACCAATGTTTTACGGCTATTACACAGTAAACTGCAAACACGACAACTGTTACGCAAATGACCATTGACGTGCAGATCATAGTGTCGGCGATTCGTAAATGTCCTCTCACAATGTTTGCAATTGTAGTTTTCAGGCATTGTTTAAACACAAGTAACCGTCTTAAATCTTAAATTGGATGAACAATATATTATTAATTAGATCGATATCACAACAAAATTATTCAAATGTAGTTTACATATTACCTACTCTACTTATGTATTTTACAAAATGAAAAAAATGAATGATGCGACAATAATAATTAAGTATTAACTATGTCAACGGATATTCTTTAATTTCAATCGCATATAACTAAAATTATATAAAAATTAAATTCATCTACGTACCTGATACGTTCAATGACATTCACTTTTAAAATATGTTTAAAACAATAATTGTATTATCATTGCGAAGTCGACATTAATATAATTGACTAAACAAAATGTACAGAAAAAAAATGAATTCGTAATAAAACTAACAAAGACTAAAAAAAAAAATAAAAATAATAAATGATAGAACATCTAAACACGGAAAAAAATGTTTTTGGTATGTTTTTTTTTTAATTTCAATTTTTCCGTAATTTGAAATTCAAATTCCTGAATTTCTGTCAACAACCAGATACCAGATATTAGATAAGAATGTGATAAGAAGATCATTCAATAAATGCGTTAGTGAAAGGCCGCCAAAATATTATTTTTTTAAATATATTACCAAATAAAATTATTATTATATAATTGTAATCATGTGCCTTAATTGAAGTACTTATGAATATTAATTAATGATATAATATCAGTTCATTTACCTATGTAATAAAATAATTTATATAATTAATAAAATACAAATATGAATATATGTCAAAGTACATAATAATTTTAATCAATTATATTTCGACGAGGACGACAAATTTACATAACCAGTGATCCATGAAGTGCTTACTTTACATATACGTTAAACTTTAGAAAATAGACTTAGAAATAATAATATTAAATGACATTTGAGTAAATATAATGCAAGAGAATGAAAGAAAATTGAATTATACACAATATTAATAATGCATTAAAAATTTTAATTTAAAAAGATGAGCTGATACTCCTGCCGCATAGGATACAGGTGTGCGAATCATAGCGTTTAATTTTAATTAGAATTTGAATGCAATTATAACCATTGCATTCGAAAAAGCGATTCTGAGCGAAGTTCAGTCAGATTATAATGTAGGTATTTTTTAAAATATTGACATTTTTTTATTAAATATTTAAAACGAAAAATTTTATCACACATATAGTACATAAATGAACACTCTATATAATTTTTATATAATTAAATTTTCAAAATTTTTGAAAAATTACGTTTTTCAGTAGATACTTTTTGATTGGTTTATCCAACTTCACCTAAGGTATTAAAATGACAATATTGTATATTATTTTCAAGTTAGTTAAAATATTAAAACGTCAAATACAAAATAGTTGAAACATTTTTCTCTTCCACTTTACTAAAGATGCAAAATGCAATGATGCATAATTATAGGCAGCAGGCAGGTAGGGTACGTTAAATACAATAGTAGATTTTATTTTATTATTAGGTACCTACCTATATAAATTACAATTATTGTGCAGCACTCATTGATAGAGTGCAAGTGCAATGTAAATAGATACCCATATGTCATACACAACGGTTAATGTTAACATTTGGATAATAACATAGGTAACTCATAACGTCTTTATCTATATTTTACTAATAAAATTAGCTACATAATTTTAATATTCCCCTGGTTAGGTTAGGTTATTACGAGGGTTATTATATGACCTTGAATAATGTTAATTTTTCATAATACGTTTTTTTTTCTTTTTGACAATACAAGTATTAACTATAATGATAATATTTTTTTTTTTTAATTTTTAATGACAGTATTAGAAATGTCAAATAAACAACAAAAATTACTTATTTATTAATAAATTAGTAATAAATAATACTATTTAATAATGATGGATAAACAAGTATAGATTTAATGTTAAATAAAATTTTAGACACGATTTTGTACACAATGCAGGTAGGTATTACTTTATAACAGATAGATATTAGATAATGATAACTAAATTAAAACATGATAATTAATATTTTATAAAAACATATAGGTACAATTACGATTACCTCTACTCTCTAGGCTGTAGTAAATATGGATATTTTGAAAATACGTAATCTAAATTCTAAATAGTTGTATTATTGCGTTTCGTTTTCTTTTGGTTCCACCGGTCAACGTATAGTCGTATAACGAAAAAATATAAAATTTCAAACACACTGATTATGCTTGCACCGAGAAATAATCCTAATAAGCCACCTATATTACCTAAATTAAAACTTTATTAGATTAAAATATATAATTTTAGAATATTTAATTAAATTATAAATATTAAAGATTATTATGAATTATTTATGACGTTTTATATAGGTGTAGACGTGTAATGAAAATTTTTTAATTCTTTTTCTTACCTAGTAATTCGTTTACTGGTATCAAAGCAGATCGTTTTAAACTCCATATGCTTCTCTTATAATACATAACTACAATTGATAATTCGTCATTTCTAAATACGATAAAAAAATTAAAAAATACCAAATGTACAAAAAAATAACATATATGTCAAAAACTACTCGTATTCAAAATATAATGATATTAACTGATTTATCGGATTTTTAACGTTATTGGTTAAATTTCTATGGGTATACACAACGTTATGTTGATATCTAATCTCCGTGCAAAGATCCAAACAATTGCAATCATCAGTAATATTCCGATTGATCAATAATTTGTCAAAAATGGAATAACCTATATTATATATAAAAAAAAACAAATAATTGGTAGGTATTATAAATATTATAAGTATAATAATATAATAATACCGTTATTTGAATATTTACGCATACATCTGAACTTTTTAGTGCCACATATCGGAGTTTCCTCGTCTCCTAAAAATCGAATTCCAATTTTATAAACACTCTCCTAGAGTCCTAGGTATATTTAGTAACATGATATAGGTATAGGGATACCTATATTGATATTTAGATTTTTTTTTTTTTTTTTTTTGTTCTGAGATTTTGGAGTAAAGATATTGATTTTAAAGCTGTATAACAGCATATATAAAATGTTTATTTAAAATAATATGAAAATTATAATAGGTATTATAATGTATGTACATCATACTTACATAATATGAAAATTTGATGGCGCATAAATTATGAACAAAAATACTTAATAATATTGTATCGTATTAAATTTAAAATATAATATGTTATATTGTTTGAATAAATAAATTGCATATTATTAATTATAAAATTATTTTACTTCATAATATTTATCATTAACTCGAGAAGTATTATTTCAGTAAACACCACGTTGGTAATATATTTATATAACATGCATAAAATTACATTTATTATAATAAATTAAAAACTTTATCTCTTATTTAACATAAAATATATACTATATATAGTTATACGAGTAGAAAAGATTTTAGAATCTGGAGAGGTTAATTATAACAAATTTGCTGAAACTTTTCATAACATATACAATATTGTTATTATACTAAAAATCATGAATATTAATCACATTATAAATTATATTATATTGTATAATTCTCACTCGGATGGTAAAATGCCACGCAGCCACACATTTTCAACGTGTTATTTGCTCTACACTCAATATCGCAATTATTAATCGTATAAATATTGAAAAATTTCAATTTCCTCTCGTGTTGATAATAACAGTGTCGAATCTTCGGAGTCCAACTATCAAGACTTTTTGACGTTTCCCTCAGAGTGAAAGTAGTTGTCACGTATGCTATATTATTGACGGCAATGTAAGCTGTAGGCTGAAGACTAGTAGGTATATCAATCGGACTGTGTAAGAACAACTATAATATGATATTACAGTATTATAATAAATTTATAAATTATATAAATGTATTTCAAATTTTCAATATCTTAAATATAAATATAATCTTCCAAATAATTATAGATAGGTACTAATATTGTTAATTTGTTAATATACTATAAGATATGTGCAAAATATAAATAATAATTTAACAATAAAAATAAAAATAAAATACTAATATTGTAAAATCAATAGCAATTAGCTTAATATATACCTACCTAGTACCTACTAAAATAATGTTACTAAAAATTAATGCATAATCTATTTCAAAGTAACTATTTTAAGTTTTTGAAATCAAATTCAACGAAAAAAAATGTAAACAATTATCTATATATAAAATTTATTCTTTATTTGTTGTCAATTATTATTATAATTAAATTTCCACGTATAGTACCAGTACCTATAATACTATGGAAGTTATGATTCTTGTTAACTTAGCAGCAGAATAAAATCTAACAAATTTTAAAACTCATTTAATAATGTCAAATAAAAAACGAAGAAGTGTGTATATTGATAATGATAGTTCTAAACAAAATATATGTGTGAGACTTGCGTGATGACAGTAGCACAAAATGAAAAGTTCTCCAACATCGAATAAAATCTATAACAAATTTTCAAAATTGGCCAACATAATGTCTAATAAACAAATAACAAATTTGTTAGATATGTAAAAATGTTGACTGCTAACATTGTGCTGTTAAGTTTACAGAAGTTAAATTATGGAATCGTTATGGAATATTCGATATTTGGCGTACGTGTAGATTATGATATATTAAATATAAATTAGTACCTATAGAAATAAATAATTAGGTACAAAAAAAAATATTAACTATACCATCATTCCCATGTCTGATTTAGGACAATGTATTCCAAAATTTTCTTTATTTAAACTAAACTTTATTGTAACTGAATCTTCAATAGTATTCCCTACAACTATCCATGGTAAATTAAATGGCTTTGCGTCTTTACTAATACCAATTTCTGGATTCCAAACAGTTTTATTTGCTTTTGTAATAATATCAGCCTTATGATGATTCAAATTCAATAACCTGTATATTATAATAATTAATAATATAATTAACGTATTAATTTAAATAATATGATGTGCTTCTTAAAATTCATTATAATAATAAGTTATTATTAATAACATATAGTTTAGTAGTACATTTGATTATAATTCGTATTCAGCAGTTGATGGAAAGGAACCATGTTGATTGAATAACAAATGCCACGATTTGTATATATTGGCTGAAAATATTGGCAGGGTAATTCAATGTTTTCTCGATTCCATGATATTTCAATAATAAGCTGTTCACAATAAACCCTGTGATTCTAAAGTAATTAATAATGATATAATCAATAAATTCTGTTTTCATTTTGGATTTAACTTCATAAAAATATAATTATTATTAACTATATTCTATAGAGATATGGCTTATATGAATGAAATAATATTTATCATAATCATTAATAAATAATAAATTTTTCGTTTTACGTATACATTTGAAATTTAAAATTTTTTAAGTATCATATATTTAATTAATCAGCCCAATATACAATTTTTTTTCGAAGAAAAACAATTAAAATATATATTCAAATTTTAATAAATATAATATATAAACTTTTTCTGTTATTAACATTTCTATTTTGGTACTTTAAATCTTTAATTGTAAAGTTTAGTGATGTCTACATCTAATAGTGATTAGTTGATTACATTACACTGTTTTACTGTTTGTAATTTGCCGAAAGAAAACAAAAGTCGTGTATAATACATCTAAAATAAAATATATTACGTGACGTATCTTAAATTTATACGAGTATATTTTTTAAATAATAAATTTTAAGATAAATATTATATACCACCTAATGTTTTTTTGGTAATTATTAATTTTGGCCGATTATTTTTATTTTTATAAGAAGATAAGATATATACCTTTATAATATATATTATATATTGATAATTCTGGATAAAATAATATTTACTTCTATAATTTTTTTTTTAATTGTTCAAATCAGTATTGATATAATATACAGTTATTCCAGATCTATTTACAAATTATTACTAATAGTGTTTATAAAAATTTTTAGTAAAAAGATCTAGGATATTTTGTATCAATTATCTTTATACAAACTCATCCAATATTAGGTATATACCTACACCTAATTACGTTAAAATCTTACATTAAGTAATAAATCCCATGATTCACGATTAACAAATTTTTTGCTCACTGTTAGATCAGGGTCAATAAGATGACATAATAAATTTATACTATCTTCATAATCACTGAAAAAAGAAATATTTTAATATATTAATTATTGTTGAGTATTTATCATCTAAATACAAATACTAATACTTAATTGTTAACACTACTGTGTTGTATAATATACATATATAATAAATAAATTATTTTGGTATAAAATGTGAATAATAATTAATTAATATCAATATTATTATAATTTATCATAATTCATAATTTATATTGGTTGAATTTACGAGAAAAATAAAATGCTACCATAAGCCTATATTATATATTACATGCGGTTAAGTAGTAATAACTTATAAATTATAAATTTAACTATACTTCAGCAATTATTTAGAATATTTAGTTAGGAATATTATTAAAGTACAAATGTTGGTTTTTGATTATGAGTATAATTTTTATTAATGTAGTCATATAGATATATTTTAAAAGTATCATTTCCAGCTCTTTTCAGGATACCAATATATTGGTAACTAGTTAGGTACTATAATTACATAAGTTCATCTGTATCATAAATATTAAATTTCATTATGGTATAGATTACGTATAATATTCCTTATTAATTATAATATTGATTATAATATTATTTAAATTTATGTCCTACAACCTACGTGTTAAGTGTTTGGTTATTAATCGTCTTATCTTCAAGGTTTTTCAATTGCAACTCACTGCATATTGTAATACCCGGGAACGGCACATAATCGGAAGCAGTCAATTCTTCATTGCTTTCACTCAGTATTGTTATAATATGACTTTGCATCCAATTGTTATACAACTGATATGTTTGATATCCACACATAAGGAACACCAATGACATAACGAAAATCCAAAATATTCTGACAAAATACAATTTTAAGGAAATGACACACTTACATAAATTTTAATATTAAAGTTTAACTTTGGTTAAGGAGAACATGCAATGCATTGAACAATATTTGAATTCCATGGTTTTGAAACTTTTCGGTAGATTGTAAAATATTTTAATCTACCATAATTAATTGTTATTAGAGATTACCTATACATTGTTTTAAAATTTAAATCCGAGTGGAGATTAACATTCATTTGAATGATAATACCTAATATTCAAAAAATATATAATTAATAATTTAAAATTGTAACGATTTAATTAATATTAATAATATTATTTATTACAATGGTTGCGTAAAATTATTATACGAACTCGTTTTTATCGATACTAACCTTTCAAAAAATGGTCTTTTTGGTTCACCCAAATATATTACACCATGTAAACTCGTGGCAATAGCAAATTTCCGTAAATAATTTCCTTCGCCAAATCCTAATGACTTAATATTTAGTTTTTTACCGTTTAATATACCCATTCGTCTTTGAATAACTATATTATTGAAACTATTATGTTCAGATATCATTTTAATACAAATTTATTTAATTTTTAATAATTTAAACATCAAATAGTGTAATTAAAAATCATTAATTCACTAGCAGAAAATATTATAATATACCTACCTAGGTAGTTGTTTGGATATAGGTATAGTTTAAACACAACCAAACTATTTTTCAAGTATAATATTATTGTAAGACATCATTTAATCGGGGGTAAATAAAAATAATTTTACTAAATAAATAATGTTCTTTGCCAATAGAATATTTTGACATTTCAGAAGTGTCACGTCATTAAAAACTGAGTATAGCATTCAGTTATTAAGACATTTTTAACAATTTTACTTAAAAACTATTTACTTTAATCTTCAACGAAATGCACATTAAAAAAAAAAAAAAAAAAATATCTCAACATACCTATTATAATATTTTGTAATAATAATAATAATAATAATAATAAGATTTGTAACCTTATATTATTTTTTGACCATAGCTCCTACAATTAATATGTATACATAGTAATATATTATCATTAGGTACATTAAGTTAACACGTGAAAGTGTGAAATTATTAAAATTGACTACAGTGTAATAATAAAAAAAAAAATCAAATTATTTGAAAAAAATATTTGACGAACCACGATGTAATGAACCATCAAATATTTTTAAATTAATTTTAAAATATTTGATAAGTGGTTAATATAATATATAGTATATACCATTGTGGATATATTCACAAGGGCGTCCATAGGAAAATTTTCAAGGTGGGATAAAATTCTAATCTTAGTTATCATAATATTGCATGAATAAGACAGTTTATTAAACCTTAATTAATTAGTTTATTAAACGTTGAAAGCATAGGCGGAGTTCCATTAAAATTTTAAGGGCTAATATTTTTAAGAACAATTTAAGCCGTGGGGCTATCATTCCACTTTCCACACTCCCTGTACACACAACACACAACTGTGTGTACTGTTTATATTATAATTTATATATAACTGTATTTAATATACATATTTGTTTAATTCAATATTTTATAATTAAATTAAGTTGTGCAAATAAATAAAATGATAATAATTAAAAATTAAATATATATTATAATTATTTTTATTTAATGTCTATTTACAAATAATTAAAAATATTTTAATACCTACATATGTCTCGTCCGAAAAACTTCTCTCTGAGATTATATTAATTATATTTTTAATACCTACTATTAATAAAAATTAAATTTTATTATTTATTAAATTATTAATATTACTAAATGATATAGTACTTACCTAATATAGTATACATATATTATATAATAATAATATATAATAGTTATATTAATTTAATTTTTGTTTTAGTTTTATTTATTTATAAATAATAAATAAAATCATAGCCAATGATCAAGTTATTGGAATAAAATATTTTATTTTTATGAATTAATTTAGTATGTGCCCCTTTACCCCATTAGGTACGCACTTTTACGTTTTACCACAATCGATCATGATGGGGTAAAAAGACGCATTTATTATAATTTCTAATTACTTAGAATTTTTAGCATATGCTTGGGTAAAATCAATTTTTGACTAGAAAATTGCAATTTACGTAATATGTATACCTATTAATAGGATAAAAACATAATATTATGTCAATATGTCTAAAACGTATATGCTAAAACATAACAGCTGTTATATATAGAACGTGCACATTTTACCCCATTATACCCCAAGTTACTCTAATATTATTAATGTGTTTTATGTCTCGAATATTTGGCTGAGAAGTTCAATAGTTCAAAATCGATTTAATATTTATTTATTTATACAATTATATTAATTATATATTTATATTAATAATAATAATAATAATAATAATAATAATAATTATTATTATTATTATTATTATTATTATTAATGTCCAATTTTTTTTCAGCAAATTTATTTGTAATAATTTACTAATTTCGAATATGTTGTTACAAATATCTAATTTTTAGAGGGTCTAACCAATTTTTTGGGGCTCCACATTTCCACCCATAGCTATGGCTTGAAAGTATAAGAACTACAGAAAATCGGATTTCATAAAATAAAAAATCATTTTTAAAATGTCAAACTATTTTATTTTAGTTAGTGCACCCTACGTATAGATAGCACTACAGGCGAGGTCGTAGTCAGTTTACCAAAGATAGTAGGTGCTGCATTATCAATTTTTTTATCGCGTGTTAATGTGTTATGAAATGAAAATATTAGTTTAATAAATTAAGATAAAATTTTTTAATTATATTATTTTTATGTTTGTCGATTTGTTATTTTTGTTAATAATATTTTAATATTGTTAGTTGTTATCCAAATTACAATAGTCTCCGTATCCACAATTTTCATGGTCCATACTTCGAATTGGGTATTTGGATGGGCGTTATTGCGTTGTAAATGAGCAATAGTTTATTAGTTGTTATGCTGCGAATTTCGGGATACAGGTAATTATTAATATACGAAATTTTTAATAATTAATAATAATCATTTGCTGTTATTAATTAATTCGTTTGGATAATATTATTAATATAAACCTAACCGTCTAGATATATGTACCGTTTTCATACGCAGTTACGACGTTAGGTTAACGTTCGTACGGCCGTGTGTTTGAATTTTGCGTATGGTTGACGATGGTTAAATAATTATGGTCGAGATAACCATACCCAATTACAAACTGGTGCAGGATGTCAAGCCACACTATGTGTACACGATCAAAGTACTGTCTGCCAACTATCAGGAATGTGTGGAGAAAAGATACAGCGCGTTTCATGCGTTCCATAGAGAAGTATGTGTAGCTCTGAGTAAATAGAATTGTAATTGTACAAAAACTAATTATCGTTTGAATATTGTTTTTCTTATAGCTGAGAAAATCGATATCCACACCACCATTCCCGTCGAAACGCATCAGATGTTCACAGCCAAAAGTCCTCGAACAAAGAAGGGCTGGTCTAGAGAGATATTTGCAGACAGTTTTCAAAATTGAAGACGGCTACAAACAAGTTATGGAATTCCTCGGATTGAAATATCAACCTAGGTAAATAGTAGATTAATAACATTTAAAATTTTAAAATATGTTAATTACTTATTGTTCTTTTTCTCTTTTTTGTTCAGCCATAAAATAGATGTTAAGTATCAGCGCCCGGTATTTCACTTGATTAACGAACACATCCCATCCAGAAGTAGACATGAAAAACGTTTGTGTTTGCCAGATATAATCACTGACGGTGTTCTTAAAGCACTGTATGGTTAGTAACTAACTCTTGAAAAATAGTGATCAATTTAGCCAATTTAGGTACATTTTTTGTACCTAACCTTTGTTATTATATACGTTATAATATATACATTTATATTATATAAAATATAACATACATTATCATTTTTAATCAAATTTATATTTAGGATTTTTGTTATTAATTATTACTATATAATATTGTTTATTTATTACAAAAATTACCAAATATTTTAATATAGGATACAAAGAAATATTTGTTGAGTTACAACATTTTTCTAGCTCTTTCCATAAGCTTTAGAAATTCTGTAAGGTTAACTTGTCCATCTCCATCGTCATCTGCAGCATCTAACATATTGATAATTTCTTGATCAGATACACGTTCCCCAAGTAATTTTGCAACATTTTTCAATTTGTAAAAATTAATTTTTCCCGTATCATCCTCATCAATTAATCGAAAAGCTTTAATCATATCATTCTTCACATCATAAGTTGACATCATTTTACTTAATTCCTTCATAAATGTTTCCTTTTTAATGAGACCTTCTTGATCTTTTTCTATTCTAGATATTAATTTTATGTATTGATCTCGAGGGAGTTCAAATCCTAATGCTCTTATTGCTATTTTAAAGTCCCTTGTACTAATTGCCATACATCCACTTGTATCCATTAAGTCAAATGCTTCACTTATTTCAATTTCCTTCTAAATAAATTAAATGTTAAATTTATATAATTATGTCATTGATATTTAATTTTTTTTTATTTAAGACCTGTTTATTCATTTCTTTGCTCAGATTCTTGATACTTTATTTATTGAAATATTAATATCAATAAAATGCTTATTATATAATAATGTAGTGAAATTCAGTTTTTTTTTAATAATAATAATAAAAAAAAAAAATAATTGAATTAGAAAAGTTATGTTCAAAAAAGCCTACTACATATTGTTAATTTGATTAAAGAGTCACTGTTATATTAAATATTTACTAAATACATTTATTTTTCTATGGTAACTATTTTTTTGTATTTATGTTTTTTATTTTATTTTTTTTTTTTTTTTTTTTTTTGTATTTTAGGTCTTTTGCAGATATTTTTAATTTTTATTAGTTTTATAAAATGATAAAAGATATTATAATTTTTATTATAATTGGGTTACCAAAAATGATAATTTTGTGCCAATTAATAATATATCATTAATATATTACTTATAAGTTTAATTTCTTATTATATTTTATATACTAAGTATTATAAAATATAGTAAAAAAAAAAAAGAAATTTGTGTTCTAATATTATTTTAAATATTTTAAATAGTCATTAAAATATAAATTATTCTTAATATATAAAGTGTAAATAATTACTAAATTATTAAATATGAAAACAATTATAATAAATCTTAGCAAATATTACTATTAGTATTTAAAATTTATTTTATAATAATTATAATATTTTAAAAAAAAGTATTAAATTTTAGGTGGAAATTGAAAATCAACCTATTCTAAATATATTATTTTTTAACAACATAATAAATATAATATACTATACTATAAATAATATTTATTTGAATATACTATCAAATAAATTATTATTTAATTATTATGTGCCATTTGTTTATTAAATATCAATATTAATATTAATAAATTATATACCTAATTTATATTATTTTATTGTTTAAACTCTTATAAGAATTGTTTTTATTAATTAAATTCAAATGATTTAAATATACCATAACTTATGTATTTAATATTAATCCTAACATGTAGCCATTAAGATAGATGGCATAAATGTACATAAAAGAAAATTAACGACCCAATGTCAATGTATATGGGTTTTATATACAAAATATATTATACAAAAACATACCTTACGGACAAAACTATCATGCTCTCCACCATGTAAGAAGTCTTTCTCCTTTAAATAAAAAAAATTAAAATCTAACCATTTTATAAGATGTGAGAGTTTTTCTATTAAGGTATAATTTTGTATATAAAAACTTCATCAGTACTGGTCCCCTTGAAGTATTTTTATGCTATTAAGTGATGAGGTTGATAAACATTTATGACTGTGTTCATATATTGAAATGTAGGATACTGTATCTATGAAATGTTACAGATTGTTTAAAATTAGATCGAATAGTGAAAATTTTTATTAAGTCCTAAAGCAAATAATTTAATTTTAATCAAAACTACACAAATAGAATCACCACGAATAAAGTAACAAATTTTAAATTAATATAAATGAGAATTACCTACTTATATTTTATTTATTATAAATCTATAAATTATAATAACATAAACCTAATCTAGAATAAAAAATAAAAAAAGCATTTCTCACATTACTTACACAAAAGCCAAATAATGAAATAACTGATTGTGAATATAACACTATGATATGAGGTAATGAAATTCAGGTGATTAATTGTATTCAAAATAAAAATATAACTACCACCATAGCTTTTCCGCTACCATTGTGTTTGTGTGGAGAAGTTCGGAAGTACATCGAGTCCGGCGTAAGTAGCTCTTTTTTGAATATAATGATTAAAGTATTTTATCCGACTCCGGCGGTTTGAAGGGGGTTCGCAATCTAGTGGTTCTATTTACACTCTTTTCGGGTGAACAGTCTTTGACCGATCACGACAGTCCCCACGCGGAGTTAGGTTAGGTTAGGTTAGATTACTACTCACTAACCCTTGCCAGGTTCCAGTGAGATACAGGTGCGTGTGAAAAGCTTTACCACCACCATAGCTGGTTAGTAGAATACTGTTCGGGGTGAAAAGCTTTTACGCTACCATAGTGTTCGGTTAGAGAAGTTCGGGTACATTGAGTAGAAAAGAGTGTAAGTAGGACCATACTTACACTCTTTTTGCGTGAACAGTCCTTGACCGATCACTGTAGTCCCCACGCGGAGTACGCCTTCGGCGCACTCACTTACCACGGTCAGGTTCCAGTCGGATACAGGTTCGCGTGTTTTACCACCACCATAGCTCCCAGTGTAATACTGGTAGCGCCTGTACTATATTTTTTAACTGTAACAACTTATACGTTCAAACAATTATCGTTTATAATATAATCCAACGACCGTGATTTGTATATAAATCATATATATAAATTTACAGAGTTGTAAGGCGGAGTTTCTAATTCCGTTTACAAATTATTTAGTTAAATGTTGAGTTGAGTCAAACACGATTAAAGAATAAATACAAAATAATATTATATTCTCTTAATTGGTAAATATGATTAAGTATAAAATAAAGATTATTGTTATAATTAAATAGTTCTAAAAACAAGTAATGACTAATAAGTTACAATGTTCATAATAATAATAATATAATTATTAATCTTAGTATTCTTAATATCTAATGTGATAGATATCAGATATGACAATAATAATAATATTAACAATAATAATAATAATAATAATAATAATAATAATAATAAAAATAATATAGAACAATAATAATAATATTAATATAATAATAATGTGTGGAACAAAGGTTCACAACAGAGTCAAGAATCGATACGTTAAAATTTAATTGGAGACATTTTGATATAGTGTATAACAATTATAATAAGTATTTAGATAGTGTAAAAAAAAAAACTTAAAAATAATAGAGTATATAATATTAAGGGTATAATAAATGATTAATATAATAAATCAAAATATAAGTACTTTCAATGTAAAAAAAAATAATAACTTGTAGTGATATATATTATTATTTATTACGGTTGAAATCGGGCGGCTATAATTCCATTGGTAATACAGGCGCGTAATGGGCATACGCCGACGGTTTAGATGCCCGGCGCTTAAGGCGCATGCGCGTATAGAAGAGCGCCGGAAAATTAACGAAAAAACAAAAAAAAACCGATAACGGTCCGCTACCAAGTGATCGGGAATCGAACCCGCTCGGCGCCGGGTGCGGCGGCCGTGTAAACTGCCGTAAGAAAACTTGCCTAATCGGTTCCTACACCTAGCTTCCTAACACGCCTATCTATAGGCGACATTTTTTTTTTTAAATTTTGAACAAATTCAATGAACAAATAGAATGTATTCCATAATTTACTAAATTCGAAAGAGGGTAAGGGTATAGGTACTTAATTGAAATAATTATAAAATTATTTTTCATTAATATAATGTTTAAAAAATATTTTAGATGAATTGTATACAGTTCAAATGTCGTACATAGAAATATATAACGATATAGTATACGATTTATTGGGAAATAATGGAAGTAGGAATATAGAAAAGTTGAACATAAACCTAAAAATGATGTAAGTTATAAAACTGTGATATATATTATTAAATATTACATGATAAAATCATATTTGTATGATTTATAACTTTATAAGATATAAGACTTTCAACGCTATCACAGCTAGGATAATAAATAATTAATATTTAGTTGTTTGTATACAATATTTAGACGCATAAACATCAACGGTGTTGAAGAAACCCTGAACCTTATAAAAGAAGGTTCCTTCAATAGATCCACAGCTGCAACCGATCGAAATGCAAACTCAAGTCGATCACATTGCATCTGCACTGTGTATCTATGTAAGCAGAGTAATTAACATTTCATTAATAATTCATTAATTCACTAACAAAAAGAAATTCAGTTTATACAGGAATTCCTGGTTAACTTCATACTTAAACAATTCGCTTGGCGAAGTATCTTATGCGAGGTTGAAACTGTTTAAAATTCAAGACCCATGACTACATTAAGCGCTGATAAGGATCAGATAAGGATACTTTTCAGGCAAAGTACACATCGCATACAACAGTTTATTTCCTTATCGACGGTCCACTGGTGCAATTTCCAAAACCTACTATAGCAGCAGAGCCAACAAATCGTTTGAAGCGTTGGGAAATAGTCAAGTCTCAGACCCAACACTTTTGGAGTCGATGGAGAATGGAATACTTGCCACAGCAGCAAAGTTACAGGCACTGGCACACTCCTCGGCAAAATATCAAGAAGGTGACTTAGTAATTTTGAAGGAAGATACAAGCCAGTACTACAATGGCAATTATTTCGTGTCACAGCTCTTCATCCAGGCATTGATGGTATTGTTCGAGTTATCACCATACGCAACTCTTTATGAAAGAAATTTTGACACTCAGTAGTTAAGCTCACTTGGTTCCAACATCCGCTTAGGAAGATAACGAAGGCTCCAGTATTTCATGATTCCAATATTTATTTTAAAAGAATAATAATTTTAGGTATTAGTACACCATGGTATATCGACTTCTATCTTATTATCCACTATAGTAAACAGCAGTTTAGTACGACCTCTGCATAGTTTCGACGCTGTCGCGGATTGTTTGTGACGTTAAGTGTTAATATACAATATATGACCTAACGCCAAGATTTCATGATCGTTTATTATTTCACCGATTCTATATGATATAATATTACAATAATATAATATAATATTACAATAACAGGAACTCGCAACTAACTTCTTACTTATACGATTCGCTTGGCGGCAAGTATCTTATGCGAGGTTGAAGTCGTTTTAAATTCAAGACCCATGACTACATTAAGCGCTGATAAGGATCATATAAGGATACTTTGAAGGCAAGGTACACAGCGATTACACCAGCTTATTTCCTTATCGACGGCCCACTGGTGCAATTTCCAAAACCTACTATAGCAGCAGAGCCAACGAATCATTGGAAGTGATGGGAAATGGTTAAGTTTCACACCCAACTCTTTTGGAGCCGATGGAGCATGGAATACTTGCAATAGCTGCAAATTTACAGGCACTGGCACACTTCTTGCCGAAAAATCAAGGAAGGTGACTTAGTAATTTTGAAGGAAGATACAAGCCAGAATATTGAAGCCAGTACTACAATGACAACTATGTCGTGTCAAAGATCTTCATCCAAGAACTGATAGTATTGTTCGAGTAATCACTATACGCAACTCCTTAGGAAAGAAATTTCGACACTCAGTAGTCAAGCTCGCATTGGTTCCAACATCCGCTGAGGAAGATAACGAAGGCTCCAGTATTTCATGATTCCAATATTTATTTTAAAAGAATAATAATGTTAGGTATTAGTACACCATGGTTTTATCGGCTTCTATCTTATTATCCACTATAGTAAACAGCAGTTTGGTACGACCCCTGCATAGTTTCGTCGCTGTCGCGGATTGTTTTTGACATTAAGTTTTAATATACAATATATAACCTAACGTTGAGACTTCATATCGCAGTAATCTGTCAACTTTTGTTTTGTTTATTATTTCACCGATGTTATCTGATATAATAAACAATAATCGTTTCTATGGTGCTAGATCAGTATAAAAATATTGTATTATAAACTATTATTGTCTTTTGAAACGACTGGACTATAAAATTCAATTCTTAATCGTCGCAACTCATTTGGTTTATACCTTATACGTTATACCTAACCAATACGATGGGGAAGGATGTTAAAAAAATTTAAATAATACGCGTTTATAACTTTCAAAATTATATTATTATTATTATTATTATTATTATTATTATTATTATTATTATTTTCATAATACTTTCGTTTAAACTAAAAATATTCACTTTAAACGGATATAAAAAAAATTGAGAATAGGGATTTTTCTAATATGTTGAATTAATGTTAAGAAATATACAAATATACTTCAGTAAAATTTTCAAATCTTAATATCAAATACGGCTAATTTTATCAAACATTATATACAAAAAACAAGAATTATAATAAAATATTCAAAGTCCTATATTTTGTAGAAAAATGAACGTAACGGTTCCAAAATTTTATCAAATATACATAGTACCCATATAAACTCCCCAAAAAATTTTCAAGTCTCTAATTTCAAAATCGCCCGAGTTATCGGGAAATATTGAAATCGAATTCGTTGAAATTTGAAAAATGCCGTTTTTTCGTCATTTTTTGGTCGGTTTTTCTAGCGCTTAGGGTCAATTTTGAGAAAATCGAAAAATGACCTGAATAAAGTACCAACTACATCCACTTTGCTACCAGAAACATATACTATTCATTATAATCGGAGCATTATTTTGGGTATTAAAAGTGTCATCATGCTTAAAAACAAAAAAAAAAAAACAAAAAAGACACTCATCATCATGGGCGTATTTAGAGTTACAATACAGGTTAAAGCCCGAAAAAAATTTTTTTTACTATAACTTTTAATGATAATAATATTGTGTAATGTATAAAAAAATTTCAAATAATAAAATAATTATAGGTACCTAGGTACAATAAAAAAATTAATTATAAATATAATATGGTATAATTAATCCACAGTTTTCAAATCAAAAACTAAATTACATTGTAATTGAAAATATAAAACATTTATATAGAATCACATTTATTTTGACGAAGGGGGCTTAAACAACACACTGGGGGAAATACCCCCCTTAAATACGCCCATGCTCAACATTGTAAAACCAATACATTCTTCGCTACGCTCAGAATCTAAAATATAAAGATTATACGGGTATAATATTACTAAATTAATTGTAATAAGCACATTTATATAAATAAGTTAGAAGTCAAAGGAATAAAAAAACTCTTCTTTAAAAAAAAAAAAAAAAAATGAGCATGCTTAACATGATCACTAATGGTAATGGATTATGTAGATAGTATGTTTATAAATAATATACAAGGAATTAATGAAACAGTTAAATCTAATTATTTCTATTCAATTATTAATATAAGTCAGTTTTAGATTCTGAGCGAAACGGAGAATGTATACTCATATAAGTTTTACAATGTTGTATTGATGTGTGTGTTTTATTTTTTATTTTTTTTAAGTTTAAAGACACTTTTACTATCCGAATAATGCTCCGATTTTCAAGAATAGCATATGTTTTCGATTGGAAAGATAGTTGGTAGTTTGGTACTTTATTTAGGTTATTATTCGAATTTCTCAAAATTGACCCTAAGAGGTAGAAAAAACGACGAAAAACGGCTTTTTTCACGAAAACTGAAATTTCGACGAATTCGATTTCAATATTTGACGATAACTCGGGCAATTTTGAAGAAAGAGACTTTAAAAGTTTATTTGGTGTTCACATAGGTACTATATAGGTATATATGTGGTAAAATTTTGAAATCATTACGTTAATTTATCTACAAAATATAGGACTTTGAATATTTCGTAAAATACTCATTATTATATGTATATAATGATTAATAACATTGGTATTAAGGTCTGAAAATTATGTTGAAATATACTTACATAATACTTAAAATCACATCAAAATATTAGAAAAATCCCTAGCCTCAATTTTCTTTTATAGCTGTTTAAATTTCATATTTTTATTTTTTTGTTTAACCTAACCGTTGTCGACGGCAGGAATCGACCGGTCCCGGTAAAACACTCTGGTGTGACATCTATAATAAGAAACAATGCAAGTTGTTATTCCAGTCGAGCGGATGCGTTTTAACGGGACCCGTCAAAACGCATGGTGTGAACAGGCTCTTACTACCCGAAATAATGGTCTGATTTTCACGAATATCATATGGTTCTGGTTGGAAAGTGGATTACATACATTATCTGACTGAACTTCGCTCAGAATCTTTTTTCAAATGCAATGGTTTATCATTGCATTCAAATTCTAATTAAAATTAAACACTATGATTTGCACACTTGTATCCCATGCGGTAGAAGTATCAGCTCGTCTTTTTTTTTTTTTTTTTTTTAATAAATCAGAAATTATTTTTTAAATAAGATATTAAGTAAGTTATTGTATCATTTTCAATATACCGTTGTTGAAAAATACTCGTATCTATTCTAATATATAGGTACTACTATAAATATTATAAAATATTAATCTATTAATATTATAAATATGAATTATCAGTTTATCACAATATTTTATACCAATTATTCAATATCAAGTAGGTTAAGATTTTGAAAATTTATTTCTTTAATTTTAATTAACCCTTTCAGTCCTGTACTACTCATACGAGTAGGCAACTTTTAAATTATTGTGTTTAATACAATTTTCACTGTATTTTCTTTAGTGATATGTAAAATAAATCCTTAATATATGTTATTTCATTATAAAATATTAATTTTTAATAAGTCTAGAGCATTTTTGAATTATTTACACTTTTTTTCAAAAAATTGAATGATAAAATTTTTGACGATATAGTTTTTTCGTTGTGTTTTCATTTTTCGTGATAAATATTACATTGATGATACTAAAAATCTGGGATTTTTTTTTCCATAAGTAAACATGTTTATTTAGTTATTCTACTCATCATTATTAATTTATCATTATTTTATCATTCATTTTACCGCCAAATAAAATGAGTCGTATCCCCTACTTCTAAGAGTAAGTCGGGCAACAACGGTGTATTAATATTTATTTACATTAAATATAATCACCGGCATATGTGATAATATTACATTTTTCATTTTCTTGTTATTTAATTTTAATTTTATGTTTATTCGACATGACTTAAATTTTGTTATTTTGTTTGAAATAAATAAGTTTGATTATTTGAAATATTAACATCGGTTATTTTTCTACTCTATAACTACCCGATCTACTTGTAGAAGTAGAAAAACTATTTATTTTTTTACTCCTTTCTAGCCTGACCTACTCGTAAAGGTAGATGACTTAAAATGGAATATTACTTGGTCAAAAATAATTATTTTGCTCTAAAACTTCATAAGAAAGTTATTTATAACTATATAAACATAAAAAAAAAATATAAAAAATTAAAATAAAAAAAAAAAAAATTCTGGTCCTGAAAGGGTTAATACCGTGTATAGGATTAGCTATTAAATCAGCATTTTCATGTACATACATTTTTAGAAATATTATAGCTTATTATGCGAACTTCATTGTTTGAATTACTGATAACTAAATATGTTTAGATTGATGATGGTCTACATCATAAACCAAATGTCCGACAATAATAATTCTTTCTTTGATATCTCAGTTGTTTTTCGAATATTTTTTAACTTAAGTAGGTAGCTTGAGAATTTTATTTTACCGTATGTTTTATCGATATTTTTTAGTAAAAATATTGATTGATTCCATTCGTTGATAAAAAATATTATTTATTAAAATATTAATTATAATGGCTAGAAGTTTTTCCGTTTATACATATTTTTTTTCCATAGTGATAGTTGTTTACTTGTTATAATTTTGTCTATCGACTCAATTGCAAGGTAATTTTCGTTCAGGAAAGTACATTGTGATTTTTGCATTTAATATACAATATATTAATTGGACTTTAAAATATTACAGTATTTTTTAAGTCTAATTCTGTGTTTATTATATTATATTTACTATATTCAATATTATCAATGGCTCAAGACACTAAAACTGAAGTTCAAAAGATAAAAGTCTTTTGTCGTTTGAGGCCAAAAGAAAATGAAGACATACCTTTCCAAGTATGCTTAAAGATGTTAAATTAGTTGTTTATATAATTATATTAAAATATTAATTTTATGTAGTATACTATCAATAAAGACATATCCGGTAATGATTGGTTATTATTTAACGATCATGATTTAAAACGAATATCAAAAAGAACACAAATAAGTAATAAATTTAAGTAAGTCATCATTAATATCATTACAATGTAATATCTTTACAAAAAGTTTGTATTTGAATACCTCCTCTCTTTAATTAGATTCAACGGGATATTTGATCAGAATGCCACTCAGTCATTAGTATATGAAACAGTGGCTTCTCCCATAGTGAACAAGTAAATAAAAAATTATAAAATAATTATTTTATACAATTTGATAATAAACTATGGAAATCTTTAATTTCTGAGTTAAATAATGTAGGTACAGTGGCGTATTTTCAATGTTTTTTTTTGGGGGGGGGGTTTGAAAATTCTTAAAATAAGAAATAATTTAATATTGGAATAAACAACACTTGCATGACGACAACAGCAAAATAACAAGAAATGTGAACTTAAGGAGCCTCTCAACCAGGGGCGGTTCCAAAGACTGTCGGAGGGGGGGGGGTTGCCAAGTCAAAATTTTGGTATAACTTTATAACAAAAAAACACAAATTTTTACTACCATAATTATACGTAATAATGTAATTTTGTTTTTAACAGTATACAATTTTTTTAAATACGGTCCTAGGAAAAAACATGTAGTTGAAATAATCGGATTTCAATTTATAAAAAATATTTAGATTTAGCTATAAATCTACAAAAGATCGTACGAAGTACTTTTTTACATAATTAAATTTATAATTTACTAATAGTATTTTTAAAAACGTATTTTTTTACAACATTTAATCATTTTTTTTATTTGAGTAGAAAATCAAAATTGACAAAAGTACAACGTACGATATCTAGAACACTTATTTCTCAATTCTAATATTTTTTCAGAATTGAAATCCGATCACAGCTACTTCAAGTATTATTATCAAGCGTTTAGGTAGTTTTTAACAAAAATATTGGGAGTAGAGGCCCCTTAAGCTTAAAACTAACATTAAAATACGTACATGAGTCAGATAAATTGACATCGGTCGGCGATAACGATAAATCATGCATCTGAGAGCCTTAAACAAAGTATATTTCAGAAAAATAATATTATAATATAGATTATAATATAATTTTTCTGAAAATGTATGAAAATTTTAAACAAATGTTAAAATGGGTGCTCTGGGGGGGTTGAACCCGAAACCCCACCCCCCGTAAATACGCCACTGTGTAGGTATAAAAATGAATATTATTATAATATTTATAAATATTTTCGCTAGACACGTGAAATATTAATATAACTAATATAAAAACAATATATCAATCTCTAACCTAGACAAAAATTTTAAATGTATGTCATTTGGGTTTTAATTTTTAAAATATCTTTATTTAAAATATTTTGTAATATTGTAATATTTTGTGATATTGTAATATTTTAAAATATTTAGCCAAGTTTTTGTGATATTTGACAGTAAATTAATTGAATATAATATAATTTATTATTTAAGTACCATAATCAATACAATAATTAATGTTTATTAATTATCATCTATTTTAAAATAGCTTAATGATAAATTGACATATATTATATTATATTATATTATATTATATTATATTATATTATATTATATTAAGAAATAAACTTTGAAAATATGATTTTATATTTTTATCTGATTTCAAAACTCAAAATGTTTGAGTTAAATTTCCAAATTGTATATTTTTCCGTCATTCAGCTTTAAGTCATTTTTTACGTTACTTACTTAAATTTGATAAAATTACTGTCTGCCATACTATTTTGAAACTAAAATTTATTTCTATTCGAATTATTGATATAACGTTGATGTTTATAATATTTTATATATATAGTCATCCCGTTCAACATTATATAATTTATTATAAGAAGATAATTGACACTATTAATTAGAAAAATAATATAGCAGGATACGATGTCTAATCAAATATTTAAATAATACGAGAAAAACTAAAGAATAATAATTTGCTTTAAAAATTATTAGACATATAATTTTAGATTCCTAACAAAGGAAGGGAAGGTATGTGTTGGTTTTACTTGCAAAATTAATATTTGTTTTAGATTGTGAGCGAAGCGAAAATATATTGGTTTTACAATGATGTGTGATTATTTTTTTTTTTATTCTGAAGACACTTTAATTACTTGAAAAAATGCTCCGATTATCACGAATAGCGAGGATCAGGTGTAAAAGAGAATGTAGATGGTACTTTATTTAGGTCATTTTTCGAATTTCTCAAAATTGACTCTAAGCGGTAGAAAAAACGACGAAAAAATAACGAAAAAACGAAATTTTTCACGAAAACTGAATTTTCAACGAATTTAATTTCAATATTTCACGATAACTTATGTAATTTTTAAGTTAGAGACTTGAAAATATTTTTGGAATTTAAAATACCGGTTATATATATGTGGTAATATTTTGGAACCGTTAAATTAATTTTTCTACAAAATATTTGTAATTGTTGAATATTTCGTAAAATTCTCGTTTATATGTATATAATGTTTGATAAAATTGGCAATTTATGATATTAAGGTCTAAAAATTTTACTGATGTATATATACATATTACTTAACACTATATAAAAATATTAGAAAAATCTCTATTCTCAATTTTTTTTTTTTATAGCCGTTTTAAGTTAAAATTTCAGTAAAATCAATATTTAAATTATTTTTATGGATTTTTCTTATTATATTACAATATTTTACAATAAGTTAAATAAAATTGTCAAATATTTTTTAAAAATTTTCAAAAAATTAAATTATATTAAAATTATATACAAGTAGATTGTTCAATTATGTACTATATGTGTGATAAAATTTTGCGTTTTAAATATTTAATAAAAAATGTCAATATTTAAAAAAATACCTACATAATAATGTGACTGAACTTCGTTCAGAATCGTTTTTCGAATGCAATAGTTTATCATTGCATTCAAATTCTAATTAAAATTAAACCTGTATCCCTTGCGGCAGGAGTATCTGCTCTTTTTTATTTTAATTGGTTATTTGTTTTAAGATTCTGAGCGAAGCGAAGAATGTATTGGTTTTACAATGATGTGTGTCTTTTTTTTTTTTATTTGGTTTGTATAAAAACAGTTTATCGACAAGAAATAATGCTTCGATTTCTAAGAATAGCATATGATTCTGATAGAGAATATTATCTAGTTGGTTTAGGTAATTTTACGAATTTCTTAAAATAGAACTTATACAGCAGTTTAACTACCAAAAATGATGAACCTTTGACAATATTGAAATTTAGGCAATATCTAACCTCGCTCTGAATCGTTTTTTTTAATGCAATGATTTTACATTGCATACAGATTTAAATCAAAATACAACACTATCTTCATCACACCTGTATCTTACCCACAACAGTATTAGCGTTTTTTTTTTATATTGATATTAGGTAGTAATTTTTAATTGTATTCTTTTTTTTTAGATTTATAGATGGTTATAATGGAACTATTTTCTCTTTCGGACAGGTATATTATACTCTATAGAATTTAAAATTTTTTCTTTTTTCTTTTTAAAATATAATTTTTTTATTACTTCTCTAGACTGGAAGCGGAAAAACTTTTACGATGCATGGAACTAAACAAGAAAGAGGTATTTTACCACGAGCAATGGAACAACTATTCCATAATTTACCAAATACGAAAGATGGCAATGGTATACTTAATTGAAATAATTATAAAATTATTTTTCTTTAATATAATGTTTAATAAATGTTTTAGATGAATTGTATAAAGTTCAAGTGTCATATATTGAAATTTATAATGATATAGTGTTTGATTTATTAGGAAATGGAAAGAGCAGGAATATAGGAAAGTTTAACATAAACTTAAAAATGATGTAAGTTATAAAACTGTAATATATATTATTAAATATTACATGATAAAATCATATTTGTATGATTTATAAGATATAAGACTTTAAACGCTATCACAGCTAGGATAACAAATAATTAATATTTAGTTGTTTGTATACAATATTTAGACGCAAAAACATCAACGGTGTTGAAGAAGCACTGAACCTTATAAAAGAAGGTTCCTTCAATAGATGCACAGCTGCAACTGATCGAAATGCACACTCAAGTCGATCACATTGTATATGCACTGTGTATCTATTGAAGCAGAGTAGGGAAGCAACAACATCAACATCGAAACTACAAATTGTAGACTTAGCAGGGTACGTTAATAATAATTAATATTATAGAAATATAATGTTAATAATGTACTTTTTATTTATTATACGTTAAAATTATTAATTTCAATTTTTTTTATTAAAGTAAAACAATAATAATTATTTAATTTTATAATTCTATACTTTATATCATTTCTTTTCTGTTAGATCTGAAAGGTTAGAGAACTGCCACAATAAAAAAATATATGAGGAATCAAGACGAATAAACGTGTCACTTTTTAATCTAAGAAATGTGATCAATTCACTTACGAAAAAAAAAACAAATCTATATAGAAACTCAAAATTAACCACTTACCTCAACGATTCGCTTGGCGGTAATTGTTTTACCGCCATGATTGCAAATATATCCATTAGAAAGCAATGGATAGAAGTAAGTTAATTTAATTTTTATTTATTTACTTAAACATAATACATTCGTTGAGTCATACATAGGAATCAATGGCAACATGTCAATTTGCAAAAAGCGTATCATATATCAAAAATGAAACTATGAAAATTTGCGTTGTACAAAATCATAATGAATTAAAAGATGTTAATCAGTCAGAAATAATTTTAAAAGAACAATTAAAGAATTCTATAAATGAAACAATAATACTTAAAACAGAATTAGAGAAACTAAGAAGTAAAACCAATGAAAATCAAGTATGTACCCATATAATACCGGGTAGAAAATATAAGTGATACCTACTTTATTTAGAATCGGATACCTATAGAGTCAATAATTGGATCCTGAAAAATTGATAAACCTACCTGTTATAAATGCCATGTGCAAACCACTTGTCCACATAATAATTATTATACTTTATACACATATACAATTATATAATAGATAATTAATAAAACATAAAAAACGTAATAAGAGGAACTGATAAATTATTTATGGTCTGGGGGTAATATGGTTTGTTAGATTATATGAAGACAAAGGGAATGCAGAAAATATTTTATAGAATTTTGAATTTACAATGTACATGTACTAACATGGTAGATCAATAATTATAATACACAATTTCTTCACTTAAACTTTCCTAATATATAGTGAAAATAATTTCAAAAATAGCTTTTTTTTTTTCATTTTCTAGTATGGTGACAGTACAATGAAATATACAATATACATGAAACAAGTGTATATTTTTAAAATACTTTATTAAATTATTTGCTTGTAGTTTGTTTTTGGAACTTATGCCACTTCACCAAATATTAAAGTTTATAGTTTCTATTTATAATATTATAGAACATTAGAACCAATATAATATCTGGTATATAGTTATAATATTTTTTATATAATTATATTTAACAATATTTTCATGTTTATTTCATACTATTTTTTTTTTTATAGCCTTTTTAGGGCCTTCGCGGCTTCTAATATTTTCTGCCACCTCACTCTTTTTTCACTATTATATTTATTTCATAGGTACATACATTTTAGATTCCCAGCGTAGCGAAGAATGTATTGGTTTTACCAGGCATCGACAGCGGATAGGTGACCGCCGTTTTTTTTTTTTTTTTATTATTATTATTATTTTTATTATTATTCTGAAGTCATCATATCAAAATATTAGAAAAATCCATAGGCTCAATTTTTTTTTATAGCTGTTTAAAATTGATATTTTTATTTTTTTGTTTTTATGTCTGAACTCTGAAAAACACTTGTACTACCCGAAATAATGGTCCGATTTTCATGAATAGCATATATTTCCGGTAGGAAAGTGGATGTTCTTGGTATTTTATTTAGGTCATTTTTCGAATTTCTCAAAATTGACCAATTCGTTAGAAAAAACAACGAAAAAACGGCAATATATTAATCAATACCTACATTATCTGACTGAACGTCGCCCAGAATCGTTCTTTCGAATTCATTGGTTTATCGTTGCACTCAAATTCTAATTAAAATTAAATACTATGATATGCACACCTTTATCCCTGTGGCAGGATAATCAGATGTCTTTTTTTTTTTTAAATATATGTAGGTATTATAATATTGTCTAGATAGAATATTATAATACCTAAATGTACCTAATTAAAAATAATTTTTTTTTATTACCTACTATATTTGTGTAGACGTTGTACGAATCAGGTGGGTACTTACTTATTGATATTACCCAATTTTCTACTAAAATTGTAACTAGTAAATAACAATTAAATCATAATAATAAATTAAAGTTTTATTTTAAGGGATGGAAAGATGTATTTAATGAAAATAGCAGTTTAATTTTGGAAAATAAAATATTAAATGCAAATATTGAACGGCTCAATAAGGAGAATACAATGTCAAATACAGAAATTGATCGACTTACTAAGGAGAATAATATGAGAAATACGGAAATTGATGGGCTCACAAAAGAAACTAAAATTTTAAATACGAGAATTGATGAGCTAAGTATGGAAATTCAAATGCTTCGAAATAAATATAATAACCAAAGTATGTATTTTTTAATTGATTATTAATCAAATTAAGTTGAATAATTAACTTATCCACCTATAATATTACCTATATATACGTACTTAATGCCAGTAAATCATATGATTAATAAATTTGAAAAATATATTTTCAATCATCAGTGTTTATAAAAATCATAAGATAGAATACTGAATATGATGACGAATAAATAAGAATTAAAAACATATTGATATACAATTTGCATAAATTGTTAATTATCTTCTATAACATATCTATGATTATATTATATTGTTTAGAACTGAATATAGAATTGTCGAATTGAATATAAATATAATAAAATATAATACTTTACTGAATAAAATAATTGACTATTAATTTTAAAAATAAAATAATATTAAATTATCCTGAAAAATATAATTATAGGTAAATGTCTTGAAGAAAAAATGATGAAGAAGTTAACATTATTGAATTTGCATTTCAATAAGATGTCTAAGGAACTAAAAAATGAATTAACTGTAAGTTATTTTGTAAATATCGTATTTTAGTAATTAAACATATTTTATTTCTTCTTAGAATAAAAAATATTTACATAATATGATAATATATATTATATTATATATGCATTATAATTTATTCAATAACTCAAAATTTTATAGTAATATTATTAATATAAATGTACTAGGAGCATAATATGACAGATATGGAAAATGATAGGCTTACAAAAGAAAATAAAATTTTAAAAACGAGAATTGATGAGCTACGTACGGACAATCAAATGCTTCGAAATAAACATAATAAACAAAGTATGTTTTTCTAAATTGATTATTAATCTAATTAAGTTGAATAATCAACTTAACTAACTATAATACGAGTATTATCTATACTTAATGCCAGTAAATCATATGAATATAGAATTGAATATAAAAACTATTACACAAGATAAATTAATGAAATATAATACTTTACTAAATAAAATAATATTAAATTATTCTGAAAAATATAATTATAGGTAAATGTCTTGAAGAAGAAATGATGAAGTTAACATTATTAGATTCGCATTTCAATCGGATGACTAAGGAACTAAATAATGCATTATTAACTGTAAGTTATTTGAAAATATCGTATTTTAGTAAGCAAACATATTTTATTTCTTCTTAGAATAAAAAATATTTACATAATATGATAAAAATTTATAGGTATATATTATATATGCAATATAATATATTCAATAACTTAAAATTTTATAGTATTTATAGTAATATTATTAATATTAATTTACGAATAGATACTCCATGTAAAAGTATTTCGTGTTAGAAAAATGTATTCATTATTATTTTAAAGTTCTCGATAAAATTAATTTACTGTTTTTATAAATGTATAAAATATTTTAAGGTATTATTCATTTATTATGAATTAAACTTTATTTATATTATTTGTTGATTATTTTAAAAATTGAAATATTTATAAATTTTACACACATACATTTTTCTTAAAGTTGATTTCTGAAGAATAATGATATGTAGGTATATTTAAGCGAAGCGAAAAAATCTATTAGTTTTACAACGATGTGCGTCTATTTTTGTTTTTACATATGGAGACACTCTTTCAATCCGAAATAATTCTCTGATTTTCAAGAATAGGAAAGTTTTTGGTTAGAAAGTAGATATAGATGGTAATTCATAAAGGACATTTTAAGAATTTCTCAAAATTAACACTATGCCATAGCAAAATCAAACAAAAAATATAAAATAACTCCCTTTTTCTCGAAAACTAAAATTTCAACGTATTAGATTCAATATTTCACGATATCGTATGGAATTTTAAACTCAGAGATTTGAAAATTTTATTGGATGTTGACATAAGTACTATTATATATATTATATATATATATATATATATATATATATATATGAAATAACATCTTGGAACGGTTACGTCAATTTCTCTACAATATATACTCCTATTATTTTGAATATTTTCTGAAATTCTCGTTTTTATGTATATAATGTTTGAGAAAATTGACAATTTTTGGCATTAGGGTCTGAAAATTTTACTGAAGTATGTCAATATATTACTTAACAATTTAACATCATATAAAAATATTAGAAAAATCCCTTTTATCAATTTCTTTTTATAGCCGTTTAAAGTTAATATTTTTAGTTTTTTGTTTTTATGTCTGGAAGACACTTTACTATCCGAAATAATGCTCCGATTTTCACGAATCGCATATTATGTTTCCCATTGGAAAGTGGATGTAGTTGGTACTTTTTATTTCTCAAAATTGACCCTAAGCGGTAGAAAAAATGACGAAAGAATGTTGAAAAAACGGCAATATATTTATCATTACCTACAATCTGACTGAATTTCGCTCAGAATCGTTTTTTCGAATGCAATTGTTTATAATTGCATTCATATTTTAATTACAATTAAACACTATGATTGTGCACCTATATCATTGCGACAGGAGTATCCCTTCCTTGCTTCTTTTTTTTTTTTGTATCTTTTTAAAGTAGTTATATAAACAAGTGTAGGGATACAGATGTAATGTAATAAAGAAGATAATGTTGAATTTTGATTAAAATTTGAATGCAACGATAAATAATTATATTCAAAAATTGATTCTGATCGAATTACTGTGAGTGATTTGGATATTGTCATATTGTCATATTGATATTTAGATAACTAATTTAGAAGTTTTATGGTTATATACAGAACGTAGAGACTGATAAATGTAAACATTTTAATCAATATAATATATATTATCTAATGAACTTCGCTCAAAATCATATTTCCAAGTTCAAATTTTAATCAAAATTCAAAACTATCCTATTTGCACCTGTATATCTTCCACACTTGTATCCTTACACTTTTTAAATTTAAAATTGCATAATAAGTATAATGTATATACCTAGGTAAGTAGATTTGTAATTAAAATTACATGATTTTTCTATATTAGCATCTACCGGAATTCAGAGTAATAATGAAATTTCCTAACATTATCATTATAATACAAATTAAATTGAAGTATCATTAAAAATATAATTTTTGTAATAATATTGTACAGATAAATTACAACACTGATAAAACGAAAGAAATAAACATTGATGATAACACTGACAATGACTCAGATTTATATACTAACCATAATACTGATAAAACTGATAAAACTGATGGCAACAACTATGATAAAAGTAATGGGAACAATGATTTTGATACAAATAAACAACAGTTCAATGACGGTAATCTGATGAAGAATGAAAAAAATTCTTCGGTTGTTGTCCATGGCAATATTGGTAGTACGTCAATAAACACTATGTTGTCAAATTGGTTTGGATATTTAAACAATTTAATGGGTGTTCTTACCAAACCAATCATTACACCGGTAAATTATCTAAGTTGGAGAAATAAAGACGAAGACAAAGACGAAGACGAAAACAAAGACGAAGACGAAAACAAAGACGAAGACGAATACAAAGACGAAGACGAAATCAAAGACGAAGACGAAAACAAAGACGAAGACGAAAACAAAGACGAAGCCGAAATCAAAGACGAAGACGAAAACAAAGACGAAGACGAAAACGAAGACGAAGACGAAGCAGTTGTTAGTAATGTGTTAGAAGACATATACTATGACTGCCAACAATAAGAAAGCCTTAATAATTTTAAATTTATATTTATAAAGGAGAAGGTGAATATCATATTTTTCTACTTAATTCATCCCTTTATTATGAAAACAAGTATAAAACAATATCATCCATTGGAAGGTAATACACGATTATCATATGCATTAGATAATTTTGATTGATTAGACAAATTTATTATAATTTTTATTAATACTAAACACTTGTAGGTACTACATATTAGTGTATAATTATGGAGTTAGGTAATAATAATAATAAATTATTTTACTCTATTTCTTATATTTTTTAGTATCAGTATAATATTATAATGAATATAAACGCATAATTAAATGGATGATTTTGTTAATTTCTTTAGAATTATTCAAATATAAATTGATGAATTATAATGATTAATGTGTTCATTTTCTCCTTCCTATAAAAAAAAAAGACTGTGAAATTTGTGTTGTAGAATTAAAATGTATTAATTTTGTTTACTAATATACATGTACTTTTCTCCTGTACTTGACTTATACATTTTAAAACTATTACCTAACCTATAATTATAGTAAGTACAGTGTTGACAGCGTATAAATAAATAAATAGTCAACTAGAATTACTCAAAATTATATTAGTTACTATTAATTTTCAATAAGAAGAGTGTAATCATTTTTATTTAAATATTTAAAATATTTATAATGTTTTTAAAAAGTCTGAAATGCTAAATAGTTTTTATTTAAATGTATAACTCCCGATTAACTATATTAATACAATGGTAGGACAGTTTATAATATAAAAAGAATAAGATACACAATTTATGTGCATTCTACAACAACCAGATAAGTCCATTTTGAAAGTGACTTTCACGACGCTTGCATGTCGTAGGTACCTACGTCAAAACTTGTTGCCACACTGAGAATTATACATCAATTGATCCAAACAGTTTTTAACATTAAATATGAATTACATTGAAGAGGATATCAGCGAATAAATACAATATAATTATATTTGAGATAATACATATTACGAATCAGTGGCGTTGAGTGTCGTACATATACGTAGTTTTATTTTTAGTTAATATTCAAATATTAATGATATAATAATGGTACAGTGAACTTTGTTAGCGCAAACAAAGAAATTGTAAAGTGTTTCGATCATTTTTGTTATACGACCATAGTAAATGGCTTTGTGACGTCATTGGAATACAGTGACATTTTTTACCGCCCTCTATACCTCATTAAGAAGGTTTATAAGAGTCTGCAGTCAAATCCACAAAAACACATCTATTCAAAATGACAACATAACAAAAAGATCATTGCTCACCGCTGAGGCACTTCATACTCTCTTATGCGTGGTTGAAACTGTTTTAAATTCAAGACCCATGTCTACATTAAGCCCTGATAAGGATACTTTGAAAGCAATGTACACAGCGCTTACAGCAGCTTATTTCCTCATCGATGGTCCACTAGTGCAATTTCCAAAACCTACTATAGCAGTAGAGCCAACGAATCGTTTGAAGCGATGGGAAATGGTCAAGTTTCAGACCGATGTACTCGTATTCCGGTCCCGGCTTAACTCTACGTAAAACGTAATATAACCCAAGCCAAACGAAACCAATATTAAATTCAAAAATTTTCATCGAACTCCATTAAATCCGGTCCGGTCCAAATAAGGACCGGACTGATCTCTAGTGGACGTGTGGACGAACCGGATCGCATCAGACTAAATATTTTCTAATAGGCTGCAAAAAAAAAAGACTTATGTTTAAAATTTCGGACCAAAATAGACCGGACCACGGTCCAAACCGGACCGTGCAGAGCTCTATGTCCCTTATTATACCAATAATATACACTTCAGTATCTATTTAATTTAATGTACATAGGTATTTACTTGAATCTGAATGTATAAACTTTTATATAAATTAAGCAGTACATAGTTGTTTTTACTTATTATACGTTAGATTAATTATTATATTTACGCACCAATGTCCTATGACAAGAGATTCACTTTTTTTTTATCGTATTGACCTAGTTTTAATTTAATTAAAAAATAAGTTGGCCAACTACGCCTTTTTTACAGACTAGGTTTTTTTCTTTTATAGTTACATTATTACAAAGGTAGAACTTGAGGAAACAAGGTTGGAATTTCTGTGTAGGTATCTACTATATCAGTATATTTTAATTAGACAGACATAATTGATTTATAGATAATTTAGATTAATATGCATATCAATTTGCTATATAATTCTCTTGGTATAATTTAATATGCCTACAAAAATATAGTAGATACCTATTTTAAAATTCTGTTATTATTTATTATCGGTATCTAATATTACATTACAGATTTACAGCTGTACCTAACACATTCGTTTTTCTTTTAACCTATCCTATGAATCATAAATTATAATATTGGATATATAATATCTTGTTTATATTAATTATTATTCATTTATACGTACAATTTTAGTTAATATTATACCTAATAATTTAGCAATTTTCGTGTGGGTATTAGATACCTACGTAATATTTATTCACGCCTATGCAGAATAATAAATACTTAATAATGGACGAGGATAATTCATTTCGGAGTACAGTGTAAATTAGACATTTTCGTGTAAGTTAGTTTGTTTAATTAATAATATCGTTTTAATATTATAATATAATATTAATAATTTTATTCCTATTCGCTATAGAAAACTTTTGGTCTTTCAAGAAGTATTAATATAAATTATGTGTGATAAAGGTAGTCGTCATAAATATAAATTAAGAAATAATTTTTTAAGTAATGTGTTTAGGTAATAAGTAGATAGTTATCTGCATAATATAAATTTTAATGTTTATAATGTTTAGACTGTCAAGTATTCTATATTATAGTTTATACTGTTTATAGATCATAGATTATTAATTAAATATTATTCAATTATTACAGTTTTTCTGTTAAAAGAATGTATACTTAATAATAATTTCAAACGTGAACAATATTTATGAAATTAAAACAAGCATTGTTTCCGAGTGTAAATTATAATAAATAGTATTTTTAAATAAGAAATACTTTATGATTTATTATACGTCATAATATATTATGCAGGGATGTATATATTTTAGTCTAAGTGCCGCCGTAAGTTCTCAATAAATTATTGTTCTCTTAACCCCTTAATAGCATTAACTTAGAGATAATATTTTAATCTACTTACTATTTATTTTAATAATTATTTAAAATAAAATAAAATATTAATGATTATTATTTAAAGAAAAATTATTCTTAAAATGTATTCATATTATTAAAATTAGTAAATAATTAACACGATTTTTTCAATTTTATACATTATTTGTTGCATGAAAATTTGATGTCTTAGGCCCTGAATTCACGGGCCTATTCGTCCTAATACGGTCCTAATATTATGTTATGTAGGTAATCATTTACCTATACCTATATATTCTACAGTATATACTTAAATACAACATAGGTACAAGTATAAAAAAGCAAGGGAAGGGATATAGGTGTAAAGAGTAAAGTGTTGAATTTTGATTAAAATTTGAAAGCAATGATAAATGATAAATCATTACATTCGTGAAAATGATTTTGAGCGAAGTTTATCTGCAGATAATATACCTAATATGTACAGATCAAAATTTTTACATTTACCAGTCCCTATGTTCAATATAAATAATTTATCATAAAACCCCTAAATGGGTCACCTAAATACCCAAAACTGGCAGTACTTCGTTTAGAATCGTTTTTCCAATGTATTGATTTATCATTATATTCAAATTTTAATCAAGATTCAACACTATCCTCTTGAAACCTATATCCACACCAATATGGCAGTATCCCTTCTCTTGTTTTTTTTTACTTTAAACAGCTATAAAAAGGTGGTATTGTGTACTTGTGTCTGTGTGTTTTTATGGTACCTACTTAAAATCAAAATAAAATTATATTTTTGATATTATTTTAAATTTTAAATTACCTAATTATAGTGTTGTCTTTATTTTTCTGAAAACGGTAATATGTATTTCATTTAATTTAAAAATAAAAATAATACATTCTAGAATCTAGACTATTATGATTCAATGAAAAAGTTTAAAAAAATTAATTTTTTATGAATTAATAACTTTGAACAATTTATTATTACCTACTTTTTATAGCAGCAAACGGTTAGCAGTAAACGTACTTTACAGTATACTCGTATAGCCGATATATATTTAGATTATATAATTAGAAATTATTCTACAATCATAATATTATAACATCAATTTAATTGATAATTATAATCTATAAGCAAAATGCCAAAATATAATACCACCATATCTAACTGTAATCCAAACAATAAATCCTTTATTTTATTTTAATTTTGTAAATTATCATCCAGGTAAACACATTAAAGAAATGAATAATTCAATTTTCAGAAAAATAAAAACTGAAAATTGATCATCTCAAAAGTAATATTAATATGAAAACAAAAATTTTATGAAATTTTATCAAAATAAATAATAAAAATTATAATAATAGATTATAAAATTCGTATTATAGGTAAAAATTTATTGTTTCATATTTATTTTATTTTATATTTATATAATATAATATTAGTCAGTTTACGTATACTTGAGAATGTATTATACAGTGAAGAGTGAACACTCGGTATGTATAAACAGTAGGTACATTCTATAATACGTATTTCACCCCTTGCTTTCATACGTACAATTAAGTCATAAATAATTAAGACTAATATTTGTAAGCTTAATTTAGTGTAGGAAAGGAGACTTAACGTAGGTTAATTACTGATTAGTACTCGCAGTTTCCAAATTAGTATCACCATTTGGTATTCGTGCTAACATAATAATAATACACTGAGAAATTAAAATATATTAATTAATTAAATAACAATAAAATACCTAATATTATATTTTGATTACAATTTTTTTTTTTACTGAAATATTGCACTCCTGCTCAATAATAAACATAGTTTTTTTTTTTTTTTTAAGACGAACGCGTGACAATTTAACACTTATAACTCATAAGTAATTATAATAATTATATATTAATATTCGCGCTATCAAACGTATTACTTAATGTATTAAAGTACTATTTATAGGTACCTCTATTTATTTATTTATTTGAAATTTCAAAGATATGAAACGGTTGAAGTAATATCTAATAATACGAGCAGAAATCGTTTAAAATAAAAATCATATTGTTATTCCAATTCCCAATACCTACATAACAATATAATAATAGTATTATATTATAATATGGATGATATTGAGGTGTTATTGTAATTAATAATTCATACGCGGAATCGAAACGAACACGAATAATCGCGTACATAGGTAACCTAACCCTAACCTTATATGGTACCTATATAATATATTTTGTTTGTAATATATCTATTTCGAGTTTACCCCTCGGCTGGTTTTTTAATAAGTCAATCGTATGTGCGTATAAAAATACATTATATGTTATATATTATGATAAAATAAAAAAAAAACCATCGTCGTCATCGTAAATAATGCGCTAAGTCTAATTATAACATAATAATACTCGTAGGTATATCTCGTATACCTATATAATATTATTATTTGTTTTTAAAACGAAACAAATAGCATTGTACTATTATTATTTATTATAATAATAATACTAGAATTATTATACGACCTATGCTTGGCTTTAAGGCCGTGTCCAACAATGTACCTATTATATATATAAATATTATTATTATTTTATAATAAAACCCGAACCCCTACTCGGAAGAAGCCTAAGGCGATATTACACCGTTTTATTTCTTCTATTTTTTTTTTTTTTTTTTTTTTTTTTGTATTTATAAATGATCATTATAAACTATAGGTATATACTTTAGATCTGGCTCGGTTAAAATGTTATTTTTTATACTGTGATCATATATTAATATGTATAGTACGTATTGTATTTTTTTCAAAACCGTCGGCTCCTCTATACCGTCGTCGTCGTCATCACGCGCACAATTAGTCTTCCGACGACCATCACGTTTTTTTTTTTTTAATGTTTTTCATTTGTGTCCGTAGGTACCTACTATTACGTTTATTTTTCTCGAGAGGATACTACTTGGAGACTCGCACGATCGTGAGCTACTTTTTTTTTTTCAAAACATTATACCCAGTTCTCATATTTTAATATTTGTACCTCTGTGCGTGTATTATATAAATAATTCACTCATAATACGATATTAAGAGTAGAGGTACATTAAATACCTTTATTATTGTTGTATAATAAATGAATGAAGTATTATATTGAATCGTCGACTAATTATTATTATGAGATATTTTAATACCTGTAATAATACCTATATAATATGCGTATTATATTCCATTCATTTTAAAGTTACATCTTCATTTAGAGTCTATAATATTGGTTTTGAAACGATGAGAGCTTTCATATAATATTATTCTGTACGTATAAAAGCCTTTTATATTCCATTTTAAAAGTAGTTCGATTACCACGGTGGAATACGATTCCGGTAGGAAATTTCATTTGGTTGGCACTTTATTGTTTATTCAGGTCGTTTTTCGAATTTCCTACAATAATATATACCTAGTATTCTTTCTTGCGGTAGAAAAATCTTTGTAAAAAACAACGAAACAAATTCGCATAAACAATATATCTTTCACGAACTAGAGTGATAAATTTTATTATTACATAATACTTGTAGTCACTTTAAATTTTCCATAAAATTTTAAAACATCTTATTGCAATAACAATTTATACTATAAATAATAGTAATGTAGATTTTACAAATATTACAGATTCGTTAGTGTAATGCAATATCTTTTAAAATTTTCAATTCTAAATTTAAAGTTCTTTGAATCTTATACAAACTTATCTACGTAATATTTAATTACAATTAAGACAGATATTAAATTAGTAATACATATATATTTTCAAAGTCGCTTTGCACAGATCGTTTTTTCGAAAGTAATTTGATTTGTTTTTAAATAATAACTATACAGCTATACAAGACAAATTTCTTTCGATTCAAACTTTTATCTAGTACGTTTTTTCTAATTATTTATTATGAACGGAAATATAATAATTATAAACACCTGATGGGTTGACTATTATTTAGCATAGATAAATGAGACGATAGCAATAAAATTAAAATTTATCATTGTAAAATAATAAATAGGTACAGTATTATTATTGTGTTCCCAGAGTGCATAATACACGCGTACCTAATGGTGAATACGTAAATAGGTACAATGCACGTGATGCAGATATAATTAATTTTCCTACGTCAGCGAATATTATAAGAATTTCCACGGGTATTTCTTATCGCCATTAGAAAATAAAAATTATATTCCATAAGTCCTATTCGTGTTAGAGATGTTTTAAAATCCCGTTTCTTATATTCTCGCAAGTTCATTCAAAGCCGCGAGTAACGATCAATTTAAAAAAAAGTTGTTCATTTTCCGAATGCATTAGTAAAATGTGAAAAAACGTCACTTTTTTGTGGACTTCTATTCCGGTCTAGACAGATTTCAAAAATATTTAAATCGCAAATCTGCAAATTTAAATTTTTAAAAAACTTTAATCTCAAACATCTTGAATATTCATGTCGTAAGATGTTCGAAATATTATTATATTTCTTATTTCTATATTATATTGTATATAATAGGAAATTTTAAATAAATTATCGTTATTAATAATTGATTAACGTTGTAGTGTATAAAATATGTGAAAATATCTAAAACATTTTATAATATATAACGTGAAATATTTCATTTTCAAGCTAATTTTACTTAACTATTTCCATACAGATTCTAAAATATTTTAAGGTACCACGGCACCACGCTATTCCTATTATACGAGTATATACGAGTACCTATATTATATAAATATATATTTACCTAAGTAAGGCAAAACGATGTGAAACATTTCATAGAAATAATTATGTAGGTAGCATTTTTGACTTTTGTAAAAATTTGATAAAATTCAAATAAAATAACAAAACGTTTACGTATTTTAACTTACTAAAAAAATATTATCTCTTTATTATCTTATTATCTATTATCTTATTTATTATTAAGGAATATATAGTTAATAAATTTTATATTATTGTCCATAGTTTGAAAAAAAAAATTATATTTATTAAATAGAATGGTGTTGAATCAACGATAAAACAAATTCTTTTTTATAAAATATAATTTTAGTTAAGTGTTCATATTAATAATATTTTTTAGTAGGCACATACTATAGCGAATATGTAATAAAACTAAAATCACATTATAGTTTTTATTGCAATTATAATATTAATAATTATTATTATTATAACAATAATATTTCAGATTACCTAAATGTATTATAAATTATAATATAATAACATATATTAATGATATGACGATATGACGATATTAGTAAACGAAAATATGATACTATTCATTATTTATTATAATAAATTATATTATTATTATGTACTTGTATATAGGGCGATGTCATGGCGATGAATTGTATTTTCAATAATATTATACAGTATACATTTATATTTCTTTTTACTTGTGTATTTTGATTTTTAAGTTTAAAAAAATGTAAAAAAAAAGCAAAGGAGGGGATATTGGTGTTGAAGTGATACAGGTGTAAAGAAGATAGTGTTGAATTTTGATTAACATTTGAATGCAATAATAAATCGTTAAATTCGAAAAACGATTCTAAGCAAAGTACTGTCAGATTTGGGTATTTAGGTGACTTATTTAAGAATTTTATGATAAATTATTTATATTGAACCTATAGGACTGATAAATGTATAATTTTTAATCGGTGCATGTATATTATGTGATGAACTTCGCTCTAAATTGTTTTCACTAATGTAATGATTTATCATTGCATTCAAATGTTAATCAAAATTCAATACTATCCTCTTTGCACCTGTATCACTTCCCTTGCTTTTTTCAAATGAAATTAACTAAATTTAAATAATTAAATATATTTATTATAAGTACATCATTCTTGAAATCGTGTGTTAATTAATATTTACAATGATAATATTTCTATCCTGGACGTCACGTATGGTATAGGTTGTAATATTATACTATATATTATTATGTAGTATAATCTACCAATACGATAGGATCATTGGGATGGGTTTCTACTAATTTGGTAACACGTATCATGCAGAACACATAAATACATAATTGATGTCGATGTATGTCGTTGACTAGGGCACTGACCTAGAGTTTCTAATTTGGAAATGTTTTTCAATTTCATAGCCGGAAAACGGTAATTCCGTATTTTGTATTCATAAGACGTATTGTATTAAAAAGGTTTAATAAAGGATGATGGCAAATGCATTTTTAGTTAAACTAAAATATATTATATCAAAACGGTAGCTAGATCTTTACTTTTTTATCTTATTTTTTTTTCTACCGATAACAATTTTATAGGTTTCTATAGAAAATTTGCAAGCGATTATATATTATAAAAAACTGAAAGTGTCAATGAATATGTCGTGATTAATTTTATAAAAGAATATATTATTACAAACATTGAATGAAATCGCGTATATTTCATAGAGTATAGGAGGTATACCGTATACTTATAATTGAAAATATATTTAACAATATTAATTAATATATTCTTAGTTAATCAAAGTTTGATTTAATACGTAGTGAATAATCGAATATTAATTATAACATTTTATTAGTATTATTAGTGTTAATGAGTTATTATAATATTATTTAGTTACGTCCAATGCTTAATTTGAGGGGTACGCGGGGGGACGGAGTACCTCTTCTATTTTTTATTTTTTTGAGCATGCCCCTACTAATTATTAAATCCCCTATGATATTACACGTAGGTACTTAAGCATATTTAATGGGAAGCTAATTTTTTTGAAAGTCTTTAGTTCCCCTTCTTTTTTTTCTCCAAATCAAACACTGGTTACGTTTTTTAGGAAAATTATTGTTAATGTATTATAAAGATTATTGTAAAAATATATTAGGTATTTATAATATAAATACAATTTACTTTTTGTATATATAAGTACGTCATTGCTTAATTTAGTTGTTATAACTATATTATACGATATTAAATACATTGCAATATTCATATAATATTAATTTTAGGGTATATTATTATATTTATAAAATTCTTATCAAATAATTCTGGTTAAGTTTTCACTAGGTATGATTTTATAATCATGATTTAATCGATTAAAAATGATAGTTAATTTTTCGAAAAATAATTTGCTAATCATATATTACTCATATTAATATGAAATTTGTAAATCATACATAAGAATGTTATAGCTTATAGGTATAATTAAATAAAAATAATACTATTGAAATATTAAATTATAATATTTTATTATTATTTGATTACCTACGGTCACTATTAGCTGAGAGAACTTATTAAAATAATTTAATTTTCCGTCAAAAATATATTCCTAATAAATAATAATCATGCCATAAAAATATACTTATATATACGATTATAAAACAGTCATACAGCTGATAAAACGTAATAATATAACGTAGTATAAACAAGAGAATCGTACTGCAAATTATATTTTATATATTAATATTATATAGGTACGTATAAAGAGAAATCAGCATGTAAAAACGTTATAATTTTAATTTACAATCGATTTTCAGGGTCTCATCCAGATAATGATTTTGTCGTTTATAATAATATATACATTATACGCACTATATATAGAGAGCACGCGTAAAAAATATAGATACGGTCGTACAAGACGACAAATTATTCAGATATGGGTTGGAGATTAAAAAGTTTATATTTTTTTTTTTTTTTTAATGTCTGGTCGTAATAAAATATATTAAGTCTGGTAATAATATATAAATACCTAATAAATAATAAAATATCATAATAATTTATTATGATAAATAGAAGGCGATTATATTATTGATGTACATTTAGCACTTCAGACAAAAATATTGTCCACAATATGTCTATATATTATAGTTTATAGATTATTAGGTATATTTTTTGACAGACGAGTGCTCGGGTGTTTTAATTTCGTTACGTCCGTGTACACTTATAGGACTTATATATATACCTACAACCTACAGGTATAATAATAATATGGTATAGGTAGGTATTTGGTATCCGAGTAAAATATACATTAATATTATATTATAGGTACCTACGTGAGGGGTATATAAAGTAATATAGCGTATTATTATTATTATTATTATTATTATTATTATTATTATTATT
>JAIUCT010000001.1:21498034-21519575 GCA_021307375.1 Tetraneura akinire
TTATTATTATTATTATTATTATTATTATTATTATTATTATTATTATTTCGCACATGTCTGTTTGATGAATGATTATGTGGACCGAATGTTGTATATTGGTCCAAATTCGTAAAGTTTCAAAATGATCTATTTACGTAGTTTATTTTATTAATTATTATAGCGTAGAGAACGAAACTTTATAATATATATCATATTTTCATGTATCATCCCTTTTACCATCCGTCAAACGTGTTTATTTTATTTCGATAAACTACGCAATATGTCAATTTGTTGTATTTATAGAATTATAGATTACGAATCTCTGGTATAAGAACAAGAATAATTTTATAACGTTAACATCACTTCTGTACTTGTCATATCTTATAGAGCTTAACTTCACTATAATAATTAATGGGTTATTTTTATTTTAAGAGGGAAAATGAATATGAGTACAATAGGTTCAAACGTTGCCGCCTTGAATAATTTTAAAATCTCGACACTAGTAAAACTAATTTTTAAATTTATATTATTGTTATTTCAACTCTTAATTATTTATCTACGAGAATATAATATGATTACAAATTATAATAAAATTGAATGACAAAAAATTAAATAAAAATTAAATTTAGAAGATTAAAAGTCATAGTAAAATAATATTTAATGCTTAAACTTTAACCGTGTATTATTTATTCCCACTTTTTGCAGCGTCTGTATAAGTATATAAGATTGATCCCTTTCAGTATCGAAAAAAATGCCAAATTCTTGATATCGTCGTCTTCGCCAGGGTTGAAAATTGGTTACATTTTTTTCCCCTAATATACTGCATTTAATTATTTTTTCATCGTGTCATTTGGTGTGATTAATCTTTTTACTCGCGTACAAATCAATAATTAATTATATTGTGCTATTTTTAATTTGCTCAGTCGCTTTTATAAACGAAAGGAAGAAATAATATTAAAAAATATTGCGGTTATACTAGTATAAGTTCATGCGAGACGTTATATTTTAATCATAATAATATTAGGCTAAATTACATTATTAGCATTACATTATTATATAATTTATTATAATATTATTATAAATATAACCATCGGTGAAAAAAACGAGGTGATGTAGGTTAGAGGTACCTTAAAATGATATTTAACATCTTTGTTACATAATTTATCCAAATTTATATTTTTATATAAGTTATGAAGTTGTTAAAAAGTTGCATTATTTATCATTTTCAAACAACGTTCAAGTTTCAATTTTTATTGGATACGTTTTGGCTTAGGGCTTACAGATAATTAGAAATGTATTTTTACTTTTATGAGCTACACATCATTTTACTTATATATACTAATGCTTACTTTATTATTTAGAAAAATTCAATTTTAGATTCAAAAAATTTGTTTTTGAGTTATTAGACTGGTCGAAACGTGTATTTAAATCATAATGTGTGTGTGTATTAAATCATAATACTTCGATTTCGTAAAAAGTGTGGGTTACAATATTTTAGCCATTCACACTGACGATACATCAATATAATAATATTATCAGATAGTTTTTTCTTTGCTCCAAATCTATTATTCAGGGGCGTCATTTCAGTTTATCATAGGGTGGGGCAAAATTTAATTGGTCCAATATTAAATCTTATAAAAATTTACTGCTTGCATTATAATATCATGCAAAATATTAATAATTAAATAAAGCAAATATCAAATGCAGTTTGAAAAATACTAATTTTAATTCAAATTACAATGTAATGTTATTACATTTCAATTATACGAGTATAAAATGTAAAAAATGAAACATTTTTTACGGCTTACGTAAAATTTAGGGTGGGGCAAATGCCCCAGGCTGCCCCCCCCCAAATGACGCCCCTGCTATTATTCCTTCACGGATGGTTTATTATTCTTTTGATTTCAAACAATAATTATTCTCCTACGTTAATTATTACTGTAATATCAAATACACTCGCGTTATTATTATTTGTTATTTTCACGTGATGTGCCTGGACCGCGTGTTCGTCAATTAGCATATAGGAAAAAACGCGTGTCGTCGTATATAGTCGTGTTCGTACGCCCACGGCAGATAATATAATCACGAACGATTCCCACAAAACGACGAGACCGAGGTTTTTATTATTATTCATATTTTGTTTTTACGGCACGATAATGATATTCGCCGACGACAAAATTTGATCGTTGCGGCGTGTAGTAATAATTGCTGGAAGACTATAATAATAATAATGATAATAATGATAATAATAATAATAATAATAATAATAATAATAATAAAAATAATAATAATCAAATGTATAAAAATAATCGTATGTATACGTTATGATGTTATTATTACGTACATTATAATATGATACCGTCGTGGTCGTGTGTCGTTCCTAGTGCTGTGACATTGCCGCCGCACACAGCATTCTAAAAACAATAACTATATTGTACACTACCGTCGAGATGATAATAAATATCTATGTACTTTTGATCCGCCGACGGTTTTCGTATTTTATAAGATTTTCTCGACGATAAAAACAAAACAGAAAAAAATATCGTTATCCTAATAATATAATATAAACTAATAAACTAATAAATAATAATAATTATTGTTGTTTATACTACGAGAATAAATTAACTATAAAAAAAAAAAAAAAAATCTGATGCGATAAATCAATCGTAATTGGCGCTTGTTTGTACTAATCGATTCGTCGGTTTGGGTATTACGTGCGGTCAAACGGACGGTGTAATCATTATAGTATGGAATAACGACAAGTTTGATTACTATGATATTATAAATATATGTATACGTATATAGGTACAACGATTAGTATAATTTTGGAAAATTTACATTAGACTTGGTCGTATAAACATTATAACAATATTATTTTTATATTATACGTACGTGTTATGAAATATCGATAAAGTGCATTAATATATTATAGAAACACTACACATCAATCGTAAACACATTATACGTTATTATAATATTATTATTAGTTATTACTATGCATTAATGATTATATTATAATTAACGTACATTATTATTATTGATATTATAAAAAAATGACGTCAGTTTTATTATTGTAAAATATAGCTCGGTTTATTAAAAACTCAATGAAAATATATTACATTTTTTTTTTTTTTTTTTATATATTATTAATAGTGATTTTGACTTTTGAGTTTTAAATTCTTATCAAATTAGTCGTAATCAATATCCAAAGCATACGAAAATAAAAATTAGTTGTCGAACCACTAAAATTATAAACTTTTTTCTTAGTGTTAAACACAAAATGCCACGAATTTCCAGGGTTGTACCGAAAATCGTAATATCGCTGCTTTTAAACATCTCTCGACTTAAATACTTAGATTAAATATGTTTATATAATAAACTTATATTACCTATAATTTATATGTATTTAAATAATATATAAGAATAAAGATTTAACAAAAATTTACTACATTAATAATATTATTACATTATGATATTATGCGAAATAGTACATTATACCATTGATTATAGATAGTATCTAGTACAATATCTACAATCAATGATTATACGTTTGCGGTTTGCTAGAACAAACAACCCATAATGTTACATTGTTACAAGAAAAACGTATCAGACGGTGATATTTTTTAATAAAAATAAAAAAAAATATATATATATATTTTAAAATGTATATTATATTTTTCGTGTCTAATAAATTGAAAATTAAAATTTTAATAGACATAAATTAAAAATGAAACGCAATGTGATTATGAAGACAATGTAAATCCAATTACACATTTAAATATAAATATTAATAAAGTAACTGAATAATTTTTTTTTTTTTTCTAATTAGTTATTACTTATTTTTATCTTTATTTTATATATTATTATATTTCTGTATAATAATAATAATATTAAATATACGCATTTACTCGTATGTTTGAAAATAAATTGTATAATGATAATATTTTAAATTTTTTATCAATATAAAAATACTTATAGGTTATATAATATATTATATATTTATATAAAAAAAAAAAAAAATTGTTTTCAACTAAGAAAACTATTTTATAATATTATGCGTTTATTTATCAAAACAATACACGTTGCATATAATCCGATAAATTTCAACGGATTTTTTGCTCATACATTTTGCATTGTAATAAAAACCGGTTGGCAAGAATATAATATGTTATTGCAGTCTTGTTACGAAACATAAATCTTATAAAAATTTTCCATTCGAAAACAATAGTAAGAAACACAAAATGAATTTGGATAATATTGTCTTTGAAAATTTCATTCATTTGCAATCACAAGACGGTTTAATTTAGAGCTATACGATTTTTATTTAAATTATGTTACCATTAAAATTTAGGTGCATAGTGAAGTCAAATATTTTTTGTTCTTCCATTTTTATACTTAATCTTAGAAATAAATTATGTGGTAACACGTTTAATCCGTTCATTCCAGATTTTATAACAATTATTAAACTTTCATTTCTAATTAATCTAATAATATATATTATTATAGTCAAATTTTTCATATCAGATCAATGATAATTTTTTTATTAATATGTAATTAATTAAGTTAAATTGTATGTACTTCTTAAAAATAATTTTTATTTATTAATAGAAATAGGTACCTATTAACAGATTGGTTATCTCCAAAAATTTAGTTCGGGTAGTTTTTAAAAAGTACACATATTCTATTATTACGTAGGTATATATAATTATCGCATTCAGCTGGTTCTATGTCTATCGATAATATCGATAATATTGATATAATTATTTTTATATTTGTAATTTCATCGATTTTTTTTATAGATTTAAGAATAGGAAAATGATATTTATAAATTTTGTAAGTTTATTTTTTTACCTCAAGAAAAATTTTATTTAACCTAACTGAGAATGAATTAAAAATGATGAATAGATTTAAAAACAATATTAATTTAAGTGATCATAATAATTATTATAACATTATGATTATGTTATACTTTTTTTCGTGTTACATTATTTAAATTTATACGTTTAATACAATACGTAGGTAGGTAAATATTTAACGTGAAATATTTTAGTTTTCGAAATATATTTAATTAAACGGTAAACATTACAATGATGGACATATTATTATAATTAATATACGTTTTATATTTTTTTATACACGTTTGGTGATAACTACTAAATATTTGAGTAGCTATATTTGTCTTGTAACAGAAACAGGATAATATATTCGTAAATATTTTAGGTGTATTCGGTAGACGTATACAATAATATGTGTAACAATATAACGTATTGATGATACTCTTAGACACCTTTACTCAATATTATTAGATGAAGAACCGATAATAACCGGTTTAGTAGAAAAAAAAAACGTTTTGTATTTTATTTTTTCGTTTGTTATAAGTTATAACTTATAATAATATATACCTACCTATATATTATTATTTTTTTCCACCGTTTTATGTACCCGAGCCGTATATTATTAAAACTCCAAATCGTCAAAATATATTATTTTTATTATACGGTTCTACTAATATACAAATCTATGTAAATATGTTTTGTAATCGAACGCGTTATAAATAAGACATTATTATAATATATTTATTATCTTATATGCTATAATATTAAGAGAAAACGTGATTTGGATTTGGATTTCATTCTCTCGCACGTGTGAAAACCCTAACGTTTTCTTATTTATTTTTTTTTTTTATTTTTTACATGGTTGCCATCGACCATAGTGTTGAAGTTTTGTTGTTTTGTTGTTTTGTGGTTTTTATTTTTTGTTACTATATATTATATACGTATAATTATTATTTATATTGTTACCGAACACGAAAAATAATATATCGAATGAAATTTAATTAAATTTTTTAGTAAGTACCTAATGTTTGAGTTTTAACTAGGAATGTCAGAGTGAGGAAAGTCTCATCGAATCCTCGCCTGGAATTCATATTTAATTATATAGTATTTTATAATTTCGATTTAATTATATATTATACATTATATTATCTTTAAAATATATCGATTGAAATTTAAAACTTTAATTTGAAAATATTCGTTTGTCCTTGGTTGCACTCGAGTAAACGTATAACTATTAGTTATATACCGTTTAAATTGTATATTACAATATTAAAAACTTAAGACTATTAAAAATAACTGAAAACAAATTTACTAAAAAATATTATTCTGATGAGTACCAATTACTTATACGTGGGCATGCGTAAGATTATTATTATATTAAAATTATGTTATCAAGTGAAAATGTATTATTTTTAATGTGATATTTGACTGCGCGGATAAATTGGTAGAAGTCATAGAAGGCCGGGGATATAAACACCATAATATTAAAAAATAAATAAAACTCGCAGGACGTATATTGTATATATGCATATCATTTTATTTGATTACAGACTAAACTATATAATTAAATGTAATATAATTTTAATTAAAAATAATATTACATTTTTTAGACGTAAAGTTATTTAACATAGAAGTATTTTATAATTATTTTACAAGAACGAGATGAAAAAAAATATATAGGATCTGCCAGATAGTAGATAGGTACATATTATATTTATATAACAACATTCTAAATCAAATAAGTTACTCTGAGTTACTCCATTTTAAAAATATTCACGTTTATATTATATATTATAGACTCGTAGTTATATTGTACTTTTAAATTGATATATATTAAACGTTATGTTAATATTAGAAGTTTAATGAATTTTATGCTTCTCGTGGAATTTTATACCAACATATTATCTCTAAATATATAATTTCAAGCTTTATTTAAAATTTAAAATACGTAAAATTAATATAATTTATTAACATACGTATATAGTATATTATTATGTAACAAAATAATAATTATAGGTTATAACAATAAATTAATAATCAATAATAAATCAATTTTATTATTTGATATAATATTGTAAAAAAAAAAAAAAAAAAAATGATTAAATATAAATATATTAAAAGTTCATTTTGTCTTATTCTGTATTTGTAAATTGTAATAATTAGTATATAGAAGTTAAATATTATAACAGTACAATAAAGTTTTCAACTTTTCACTACCGGATTGATGATTACGCATGGTGTCTTTTATCTGCAGGATCGGTGAATTATGCAGTAATGTGTCATAATCAGGGTTCGGGACTTAAAGCATTTGCTTATTTTTTTAGATTGACATTAAATCTAGCAGAGTGCTATGGAAATTTATGTCATGTTGCAACAATTACAAATATGAAATTTGAAAGTGCTTTTTTTTGCTTATTTCGATGATTTATTCGAAAAATGCTTTTTCACGCTCTTTTCTTATTTTAATTGCATATTTCCAACTTAACAACGCATGATACTAAAAATTTGGGGTTTTTTTTTAATGTTTGTTGGCAATATAGAAAAAAATTGAAATTAAAAATAATTTTACCATTGTGCATCAATATAATATGTATTGTACCCAAATGGAATTCTCTTAATTTATTAATTTACTTATTCTATTTTTAACGTTATGTACTTATTGTAGTCACATTATGTAGATACGGGTAATTAAATTATTCTAACACTGTAATAATTTAATTACGTTTTATTTTAGATAAACAAACTATAAATATTAATTCCTGACATATAATAAGAAACACAATAATAGTAGATTACCTATTATTTAATTATTAAATTTGTAATTATAATATGAAAAAAAAAAATTATATTATAAAGTTTATATATTTATCTACAAAATTTGCAGTTTTAGACAAAATTTTTTTTTAATACTACATTTAGTAATAAATTTTACTACTTTCAGTAAAATTTTAGCATTTTACTTTTTATTTTAATGTTTTGAAGTGCTTATTTGAATGCTAGTTTTGAAGTTTTTAGGTGCTTTTATAAGCGCTTATTTTGATGATTTTAAGTGCTTTAAGTTCCGAACCCTGGTCATAATCTTCGTGAAGACTAAAGTGATACATAATTACATATATAATATTATATACATATCTTATATATATATATATATATATAGATTATACTTTAATAATATTTGCTTTCGTACAAAAATTATATTCGTTCTTATTGACGTTAAGGATGATTAAATTGAATACTTTATTATTCGTAAATATAAATATAGGTAGGTATTATATATTTTAAAGAAAAAATTTGTATTAGCAACCTACTATAAAAAATTTTAATTATGTAGACTCACAGATACAGTTCAAAGTTGTAATTTTATAATTGCTATACACATAAAACTTGATAAGATTATCAAATCTCAAATACAATATCTAATCAGTTAATTAGTTCATATAATATAATACGATAGTATAAGAATTCATTCTTATGTTAATTATGTTATATTGTTATCACCAATTTAGTTAGATATATATTATGGTACAGTTTATATATTGAGCCTAACTGTAAATAAGAAATTCATTTTTATTTTCACAATTTTAAATGATTTATATTAAAATTATTAAATTGTCAAGGAGCTTATTTTTATTTAATTATACTGTTATATAATATAATTAATGTAAGTATGATTCAATTGAGTATTACGATTTTTATTAAAATTTTTCTTTATTCTATTAAATAATTTGTATTTATAAATTATAGTAAGTCATAAAATATTAATATGTTGTGAATTACTATAATATGTAAATTAGTTTTTATTTATATTCAGTAAATTTAATAATACTATAGTAATAAAACGGAAATAATTTTATTTGTCACTGATATTAAACATTTTTTATATTTCACTTAAATTAAATATTTCTAAAAAATGTATTTTATGAAAATATAAAATTCTAATTCTAATTTAATATTTATGCTATATTCTATACTTTATAATATCTAAATCGTAGGTCAACCAAATACTGTGTAATTTATTATACGAGTATTTTATATGTAAATTGTATATTATAATAATAGGTACGTATATTTATATATTATTGTTATATTATAAATTAATTTTTATATTACGTATCTATAATAATTAATGTCTAATTAATAAAAGTCACTATAATTGTTATGCAATTAAAATGTCTAATTTTAATAACTTTAGCCATGAAAATGTTCAAACGATTTATTGTGACGTAAAATTTTACAATATTATTGTTAATATAATAAACTAAATAAAGCAATACTAGTCATCACTAAAAGCGATCGGTTATTATAATATTATATTACAATATATATGATAATATATTGTATTCTAATGATAGATATTGAAGTATAAAATTGATTATTTTATGATTTTAAACACTAATACTATACAATTATTGGTAATTCTGTTTGAAAAATATATCTATATATTGTATTTAATAATATTAAACAATGTTATTATAGTTTAATACGAGTATACTTTTATTATGATTATGTCGACAATGTATCAGCATGACTATTGGGAGAAAAAAAACGAAGTATTAAAGTTACGTTCTAATAATCGTTAAAGAAACATTAAATCACGTAATGGTCTAAAGCTATATAAATATCACATGTCAATGTCGCTACCTGGCATTCCTTAATACACGAAATAAATAAAATATATTAATGGTTTGAGGATATTATATAACTTATAAGTTTTATTCCTTGCGGTGAATGTACTATTATATAGATTGATACTAACGTAGTATTTGAATTTTATATATATCTGCGAATTTGTATAGGTCTCATATTATTTTTTATAGGTCTTTGTGTAAATCAAACGATAGACGTCGTTTTTTATTTTTTGAGAAAAAGAAAAAAATACATAAAGTACATTTTCAGTTTTTCAGATAATATACGAGTACTTATATATTATTATAAAATGAACAACTGGAAAAGTCCATTCAATGAGCGTGCCTACTAAATTTCTATAGACTTAAAAGTGTTTTAAATAATAAAATAAAATCGTACATTCTTGTTCATATTCTCGAAATTTTGTATCATAAATCATTAACATTGTTTTCGTGCGATTTCGCTTTCAATAGTCTATAATATATACCTATAACTTATATCTACTTCTATTCGTTTTTCATTCATTATTTCATTCTTCTTTTATTCAAATTCGTAGCTAATATTTTATTTTATTTATAATTTCGATTGTAGCGTATTAAAATTTTTTTATTACGCATTATAGCTCATTTGCAGAGCTAAAGTGCTAAAGCTCCTAATATTAAAATGATAGACGAACAACATGAAAAAAAGGAAAATATTTTATTTGATTGGTTTTTTGACAGAAAATTAATGAGTACTTAGGTAATTGATGAGATATAAAATATTAATGAACTAAACTAAAAAACATTATTATAATCTTATCATTAATTAATTAATATTAATATATTAATTTTAATAAATCAATCATATTTTTAATCATATACTATATATTATATAGCTAAAAAATTTTAATTGAATATTTATTTAGTTATAGTTATTATATTATAATAATATTATGTAGTAGTTATTAATCTAGGACAACTGTTTGAAGTAAACCGATTTTGAAAAAAATATTTTTTTGTTTAAGTTAGTCGAAGATAAGATTTTGCCATTTAATAGGAAATTAGGAAGTACCTATTTATTGTATGTAAAATGGAGTACTGTGTTGTTAGATTAGACATTTTCGCTCGCGTGAGTATATGTTAACCAATTAGGCTTTACCAAATTTATGACTACAAGACCAATAAGACAATAAATCACGCAAATTTGTGGAATTTTGGTTAAACAGATTTAAATTTTGAAAATATATATAAACTGATCATTATATCTTCCGTGATAAATTTTCGAAATTATTATTAAAATAACATAAACTATAAGTAAAACGTAAAATTTTATGTTTTGGTGCTTAATTATTATACACTAATTAATTTATACTGTCACAGCCAAAACACATAAAATATATTTGAAATTCGAATTTAAAATTTAAATCCGTGTAACATAAGATTCGTAAAGTTTGCTCTAGCTTTATGGTTATTTTTTATACTGTTTGCAGCTCCTTTATGTATAATACTTGAAGAAATAAAATTTTCATATTTTTTTCTTTTCAATTGGGATAATCTATAGATTTTTTATACGCTCCTCAGCGACGTTCCTTTGTTCCGCATAACAAAATATCCCTTGATCCTTTATACATCCACGTCTGATGTATAGTTACGTAGGATAATATACTTGTAGGTTTACTACAATATCAATAAAGCACTTCCATAATAATATCACAATATGGCATATGCTTATTATTAGACGTACGTATACGTATGTAAAACGTCTGGGTCGGTTAAATTGTTAACCTAAGTTAGATTGAGTTGGGTTTCAGGAAGAAGTAATAGGAAACCATAATTTCTGTCCGGGCTATCGGTTCAAACATAAAAAAAAAAGTTAGGTCAGGTTACGATTCAGTCGAATTATTCGAATCGTTTATGTTTACGTACCTACACTATACAATACTGAATACGTAATTTATTATTGAAATTATTTATTATTATGACATTATTTTATAGAGCATTGGCAAGTGCGTTTGGTGCCCAAGTGATTTGCAGCAGGATAGTCGGACTGACGGCTGGTCAACGGAGGATTTGCGCTGCTGCACCCGACGCAATGGCCGCCGTCGGCCACGGCATACGCATGGCCAAACAAGAATGTCAACAACAGTTCAGTGCTCATCGTTGGAACTGTACTGGCCCGTCCAAAGGTAACCCGTTCGGACACATACAAATCACCGGTGAGTCATAAGATATTAAGTATAATATTATTACCACTCAAAAAAGTAATATTAAGATTGGATATCTATCTATAAACTATAATAATTATTAATAAAATATAATTTATCATTTTTCAAAACTACACGATTATATTATTGTTATACCTGCAGTATGATGATAATAAATTAATAAGTATAATACGAAATTTAAACAAGTTAATTTTGTTTTTCCACAAATAAAATATAATCATAAAAAATAGAAAAAAAATATATACATAAAAATAATAAATTAAATAAAAAATATAATAATATAATTTGTTACGAATTGTAAAAATATAAAACATAATTTTTTAAGATATTCATCTTTATTGACTGTAATAACATAAAAGCGATAACAGATGTCATTCACCATAATATTAAAATGATTAAATATTGGAAATATATATAAATATAAGCACACACATAAAAAATTATAAACGCTTAAAATAAATGTAAAATGAATACATAAAGTAAATCTATACTCATATATACTCGTATTATATAGGTACCTATTAAATACACGAATACGAAAATTAAGTAAAATATTACATTAAAATAAATTTAAATTAAATATTACTTTGCTTTGAGTTGTAGCGGTAATTGAAAATGTTAAGTATATATATTATAGTTTGGTTGCGTGGGCACCCATGATCTAAAAGTTCACTTTGAACTTTTTTCAGAAAAATGTCACATGATAAATTGGTTAAATTTCTCAAGTCATATAATCGAATCACCTATATTATGATTTATAATTATACGTAATGCTAATTTTAATCAAATTCGTGATAATGTATTTTATATTTAACACAATAATTTATTATAATAACATTTCATTACATTATGAATTCTGTAGCGATTGGCAGGCGACTATTCAAACGTAATATATAACTCTAATATTATATTTTGCCCTTAGCCAATTATCTATACTTTAAAAATGATTAATTGATATTAATAGAATTGATATTATGTAGACGAGTAGTTAGGAATATATACTAGGTGATGTTAAGGGATACATTCGAAATTTTAAGTGGTTTATAAACTATTTGATTTCGAAAAGATTTTTATTTCTGAAAATATTGATTAAGTATTGTATTACAAAAACATAGGCAGCGAAATTTATTCTATAATACTTTACTACAAACTTATATCAGTTATATCTGATATTGTGTATGTGAGGAAATCGAAATAATATAATATATATTAGCTTAAAAAGATTTTAGAGATTTGTGAACGGATATGTTTTTGAAATAAAAATATAACGTCGACGTACCGGATGTCGGAAAGCCACCCTCATAATGTAGTGAGACGTAATTGTAATAAGCATCGTATTCCAATATAAACTTAGAATTTTATCCGTTACTATATACTTAGGTATATACCGCGTATACGTAATATGTGTACAATGTTATACTTCATCGTGTGAATTTACAAAGATAAAATGTCGTATAATGCGTTTATCAGTTTACGAATAATTTTTGAACATAGTTTGTGTTACGTATGGTACGTTCAAAATGCACGTCGACGCTAAAATGTCAATATAATAATATTTATACCTATTATAAAATTATATTGTTTGGGTATAGTATTATAGTGAATATTATCCATTATAATTTTATGTATTCGAATTTTGTGTGAACATTAAATTTACCATTAAATATACCTTATTCTTATCTTTGACACGACGATAGAAAATGAAAATAAAGATAAACCAAAAATGATGTGCTAATCCCGCCGTAATAGTATAATAATATTTATAATATTTATCGTATTATAACACATATTATTATATCATATAATCTGTTCATATGCGATAATTCTCATATATATATAATCGAGGAACATTGAGTACGCACTCGTACAATGGCGATATATTATAATATATTTGGTAAGTAATATTATGTTATTACCAGTATTATTGAAAATATAAAATATGAAAAACTATAACCTAAAATTTCTCAAACTTTGTTTATTTTAATAAAAAATACGAATACTTTATTTTATAAAAAATTTTAATGATAGGTCTACTCGTGACTCGTAATCACAAAAACGTAAAAGGTAAAAAGTACTTTCTTATAATATATTGCCCGTCTATACAAAATTAATAATGGCATATTTTGGACAATAGTTAAGGTTAGTTTTTCTTTTGTAAAACTAACAAAAACTTTTCAATATTGTTAGCTGAGAGAAAATTCAACTTTATATTTTTGACGGACATTATTCTACAAAAATCATAATAATATATAGGTACTTATTAATATTTTTAACGAGTGAATATTGTTCAAATTTTTTCGTATAATTCGTATATATCCATATATATGGTATTGCAGTGTTATAAAACACGAAACACGATACATTTATAACCCTATTTGCGTATACAACATTAAAATATGTATAAAGGATAATTCATAAAAGACGAATTTTTTATTTTATACAGTCCTTAGATTGGTTCAATGACGTCGATGAATCTCCGCATCATCGCATCCATCAATTGGTGATCTTGGCCTATCTCTTCTGGCTTTTTTGTCTTTCTTTCCTTCTATTATTGTTGTTATCCATTCATTATTTCTTATTATATGCCCAATCCATTTTTTCCTCCTTTCCCTGATTGTTTTTCATATTAATTTTCGTTTGTTCTTTCTTTTAAATACTTTTTCATATATATTATATCATTTATGTAATATGTTATAATATCGTCATCAATAAAGTTAAAATATATTCATAACCTTGGTCAATTTAATATCGATTGAGTTATATTAATATTATAAAAAAATTAATTATTGAAAATATATAATTTTTTTTTTTAAACATTATTATAACAATAATTTAATACCTAATACTTGTATGTATAACTATTACTAGGTACTTATATTTATTATTTGTGTATGATATTGTACGTTTTGAAGGACAGTTTCATTATAGCCCCAAAACGATCAAAATTTAATTGACACAAATAAAATAATAAATTCCATTTTGACATAATTTACACCTTATTAAAATTATAATGTGTATAACGGGTGACATCAAATATAGATGACTATAATATATTTCGTGGACCTAAAATGTATAAATATTCATTTTAATAATGCGCAAAAAACGTGCGTATTATAAATAATTTAATCATTTTTGTTTGAAACTTTGACTATATCAAAACTTTAAAATTCATAAAATCTAAAACAACGATAGGACGATGAACGCAGTATTCGATTTAAATTAAACATTTTTTAACAAGACACATAATGTGTAACGATAAATAATAATAATACACGTATAATTTATTTATTATATACCAAGCTTATTTTTTCAGAAAAATTTATTATTTTAAAGTGGAAAGTATATAATATTATATAAAATTTATATAAAATAAATTGATATAAATTAAATTATATGGTATTAAATATCAAAGGAATTTATTATGAAACGAACGCATGTTTTTTTTTTTTTTTTAGACATTTTAACATACGAGTAGGTATACTTCACTATTATATAGGTAAGTATATTCATTAACAATTTTGAGATATAATAAACTATAAAAAAATAAAATTTTATACTTGCAAATTACAAATAAAATATTTATAAATATTAGGTATTATATAAAACTGTTTATTTTAAAATAATAAACCAGCAAAAGTAAAAAAAAAGTACCTATATATTTTACATGAAATTGAAATCCATTTGCTTAAATGTCTTATAATTTATAAAAAATGTTGAATACCTATACACTTGGAAATTCAAATGAGTTTTCGTTATCTATTTTTAGAAGTAGCTAGAATAATAATTATAGTAAATATTATAATAATAGTGGATATAGATAGGGTTATAAATTTTAATTACAATAAAATTAATCGAAATTGTTATTTTATCAACATATTTTGATTTTTTTCATTAAAATAATTTTTAGTAGTTTATTGGCATATTAGCGACATCAATATAATTACAGAAATCGTTATCGTTAAATAGTGTTGATTGTATAACAATTAATGTACTTTATTATTTTCTATATTTAAATACTATAATTAGTAATTAGTACCTAATTATGAACAATATAAGCGTTGGTAGAATCGGAACTTTAGTCCTCGAGCGATGCTTTAATGTTGTAAAATTATATTCATATTAAATCAATTTATAGGAAAATAATTAACAATTTTTATAAGTATGTCACTTTTATATTCAATTCAATTATTTTTAATTTTTTGTTATAATCATTTTCTGTTTTACAGCGAAGTAATTAAAATAATTTTGTTAAAATTAGGTAAAATTTATGAAACATAAATAATGTTTTTTAAACTATTCGTTTTGTACATAATATAAATTTTTGTACTCGTATATTTATTAAACCGATGAGAAATTAAAATTATTTTAAAAAATATCCATGTTGAATATTATTCTCTCTCATATTATATTATACAAATTAACATATTATAAAATATAATATATACTCTCTCTCAGTCTCTCTCTCTCTCTTAGAATCAAACACAATATCTAGTGAAAATTCTAACTTAAAAATCTTTAAATAAATTTTTAGATCTTAAAAATACTCTTTTCATCTTGTACAATATACATTATACATAGATGTTACACGAACAACAATTTTATCTTAAAAGAATAAACTATATAAGAGCGAAAATTTAAGAGAAAGGCTTTGGCTTCTTAATGAACACAAATAATAATAAAAGAATAGATATAAGTACATACTCCGTTCCTTATTATTTGTTTCGTCCAAATTCAAATATTTACTTTGTTAAAGAATTATTTATATATTTATAAAACAATATATTTTTGAACATAACTTATATACTTGAATATTATACAGTACAATAGTAATGAATAATATAATGAATAAACATTAAATAGTAAAAAATAAATGATTTTTTTTCTTTTTTGGCAATATTATTTCACGGAATTTATAATAAAATATGTTTTGAAGTTACTTTTAAATTATAAAAAAAGAACAGTGGAAATTAAAGTATTAATTGTCAACCAAAGTATTAAAAATATAAACTAATAAATTGATTTTAACACGAAGGACAAAATTCAACATATTTTAATACAAATTAAATAAATGCCTACATATAATATTATACAGTGTGTTCCGCTAAGAGGTTACCACTAAATATTTCAGTTCGATGACCTTGTATTGAAATGGAGTTTTCGCTGAATGACACAGATAGTACTTAAACACACATTTTCAGATAAATTTCTAATTTTTAACACTTTCGATATGCTCATGCGCAATACAACTTACTTTGTTTTATATGGTAAAATCTTTTTTTTTTTTTTACAAATTCGGATAGAGTATTTTTTTCTAAACAATTTATGTATGATAAGTTTTTTCTAATTACAAAATTGGCATATGAAATTTAACGACGAAATTTAATATTTACGTGTAATTTGTTTTTGACAAAATTTAAACTAAATTCAACATATTGTCCTTATTAATATCCAATATCGTTAAATACCTGTTTGCACACAGATAAAATATAAATAAACACTTTTTTATCGTAATTTACTTTCATTTTTTCATTCATTCATTGTATTTATTTTAACATAATATTTCCTTTATTTTTTTCCATTCGACTTTAGTTCAACATATTGTTATACCCATGTACTCGTATAATATACATTATATTCTATAAATCTTAAATAGAACATTTTTTTTTTTTTTTTTTTTTTTTTTTAATTCTTTTAAATAAAATTTTTTTTATAAATTTTAAAAAAAACTTTTTTTTTTTTTTTTTTTTTTTTTTATAAAGATTGTCAAATAGAATATTGGAAATAATGTAATAGAAATACGTTTTTCTAGTTGTTTACTTTAGCTTTACAATAAATTGTGGTACTAAGATGGTAACATTTGAAATTCAACTTATATTTATAAATAAAACATTAATGTATTTTATATACGTTTAAAATGTATTATATTTGTATATCACTATTATATTATTACTCTATCCACTTTCAAGACTGAAGTCGTATAATATTATTATTATTACTGGTATAATATAAGTAAATACGCGTTCTTAGATAAATTACTTAAATGAAATACTTCCAAATATTGTTCAACTCGAGACAATTTCCATTTACAATTGTATACAAATTCACGAAGATGCGTGAAAAGGGAGTTAAGCCATAAAATATGGGGTGAAATGCAAAGGTATTCGAACATAAAAAGGTGTATGATGGAAATAAATAATTATATTATACGTAGTATACAAAAGACATTTTAATAGTTTATTTTGAAAATGTGATGTTAATGGGTCTGATTTAAAGAAAATAGGTTCCATAACAGTATAGTTTTCATTTAATTGCATTTATTCTTATCATATTATACAGATTCTGAATCTAGACAATTTCTACTGTTTGTAATTACATAATATTAAATTACCATAAAATATTATTAGAAATCAATTTCGTAAAGCATACCCTATATTTTTTTATGTTTTTCTGGGTCTTTGAAATTGTCTAGTGGTTTTCTTTACCGGATATGAAAACTATTAAGATATTTAAGAAATGACCTAAATATAAAGTAGGTACCCAAAAATATGATTTAATGTATAAAGTATAAACATAAAATAATAAATAAAAGTCCACATACCTTTTAAACCAATATATAAAATCCGCTGTGGCCAATATGCTAATATGAGGCCCGTTTCTGGAATCCCTGCCTTTGGTATAAAACGGATTTAGGACAAAATGAGACACCCACTCTCGTACATATGCATAACGCTGAAACTTAAATAATTTTGAATTTGACGATTTCAGTCAATATTGGTTTTTCCTTTACTCCAAGTTGTTATTTGTTAGGTAGGTATATAATATAAAGTATTAGGGTAAATTTAAATAAGTTTTTACTTACAAACTTGTAAATTTATATACTACCTACTCAATATATCAGTGACGTAATATGGGGTGATATGGATATTCATATTTGTCATTAGTAGAAAAAAACATTTATCTCACAGATTATAATTCATTATATATTTTATTTGTTACAATATTTCTAGTTTTTGTTTTTGTTTTGTTTTTTTTTTTTTTTGCTGGTTCATATTGATGAACTATTGAGTTTCCTCAACATTTAATTTTGTGTATCATTTCAAACTAAAAAAGATGAGCTGATACTCCTGCCGCACAGGATACAGGTGTGCGAACCATAGCGTTTAATTTTATTTATAATTTGAATGTAATGATAAACCATTGCATTCGAAAAAACGATTCTGAGCGAAGTTCAGTCAGATTATAATTTTCGTTTGAACTAAAAATATCAACTTAAAACAGCTATAAAAAAAAAATTTAGATTAGAGATTTTTCTAATATTTTAGTATGATGTTAATTAATGTGTAAGTATACTTCAATAAAATTTTCAGACCTTAATACCAAAAATTGACAATTTTATCAAACATTATATACGTAAAAACGAGAATTTTACGAAATATTCAATGTTCAATATTTTGTAGAAAAATTTAAAAAACGGTTCCAAAATTTTACCACATATATATAATAGCTATGTGAACCTTCAAAAAAAATTTCAGGTCTCTATCTAAAAAATTGCCTGAGTTATCGTGAAATGTAGAAATTGAATTCGTCAAAATTTCATTTTTCGTGAAAAATGCCGTTTTTTCGTCATTTTTTCGAAGTTTTTTCTACCGCTTATAGTAAATTTTGAGAAATTCGAAAAATGACCTAAATAAAGTACCATCTACATCCACTTTTACATCTGAAACTCGCTATTCGTGAAAATCGAAGCGTTATTTCGGGTAGTAAAAGTGTTTTCAGAATATTTATTTATATGTATGGATTCTAAGATTTTCGTTTTCCTAAAAATATCAAATTAAAACGGCTATAAAAAAAAATTTTGACAATGGATTTTTATAATATTTTAGTATGATATTAAGTAATATGTAAGTATACTTGAGTAAAATTTTCAGACCAAAATACCCAAAATTGCCAATTTTATCAAACATTATATACGTAAAAACGTGAATTTTACGAAATATTCAAAGTCTAATATTTTGTAGAAAAATTAACATAACGGTTCCAAAATTTTACCACATATGTATAATAGCTATGTGAACACCCAAAAAAATTTTCAGGTCGCTATCTAAAAAATTGCCTGAGTTATCGTGAAATATAGAAATTGAATTTGTCAAAATTTCATTTTTCGTGAAAAATGCCGCTTTTTCGTCATTTTTTCCAAGTTTTTTCTACCGCTTAGGGTCAATTTTGAGAAATTCAAAAAATGACCTAAATAAAGTACCAACAAGATCCACTTTGCTACCGGAAACATACCCTATTCGTGATAATCGGAGCATTATTTCGGGTAGTAAAAATGTCTTCAGAATAAAAAAAAAAAAAAAACAAAAAAAACAAAAAAAAATCACACATCATTGTAAAACCAATACATTCTTCGCTTCGCTCAGAATCTAAAAATGGGTATGGGAATGATCCATCACCTAAATCACCCCCTAGTGTTATATAATCATTTTAATTGTTAACTTTCCTGTTTTCCCTTATAGTATAAAGAACATTTGGACATTATGTCAATCGTGATCCAAAATGACAATTATTACGTCAAAATAAAAAAAAAAGAAATATGCATTAACTTTTGTAATAGTAAGTATATTGTAGTGAAATTTATAATATAAGGTATTTTTTAACCATCGATCATTCAATAATATACAATATATAGACATATAGTAAGGCAATATTTACAAAGTATTTGAGTAGAAGAATTTAAATAAAAGTATTCAAATACGTATTTTAAATATTTTTTCAAGGTATTTATATTTAATTTATTTTTATTTTTTAACTGATCAATATTCCGTTTGTATAATAATATAGTAGTAGTAGTAATATATTAGTATAATAATATGCAATTACGTCAAAGAGAATAAAAAAATGATTGTTTATTGAAATTTTATAGTCTCGACCTCATGTTATATTTAGTGTTAAATTCTAAAAAAAAAAAAAAAAATACTCAAATAGACTTTCGTAACTCTCTCAAAAAATACGTATACTCATATTCGTAATATACGAGTATATAATATATTCAATAAATATGACCATCTGCAACTGTATTTAAAATTAATGTACTTTATAAAATTGTATGACCTCTTAAAATAATATGTATACCGCTTTCGCCGGAGGGAACGCTGTAATTTTCGAGTTTATCGACCAATATTTACCGATCCAATTTCGTCCGAAAATAACAACGAAGATAACGTTCGAGCGTGTGTGCATTGCGTATTATCATTATTATTATATTTTCTACCCGCTACGTAAGACTGCGAGAGCATTATAATAATAACTATAATGTTATATAGGTATGTAAATAGGTGAGTACTAGCTCGTGTGGTCTTCGGACGTTAAAATTTAAAAACCGTTGTTCGCGCGTTTCGAAATTCTAGACTTATAACGTATTTATTTATACATTCCCCGTGTACAGGGTATTCGGAAAATCACGTTACGCCACATTCCCGCCTTATGTACGTAACACGAGTTCCCGATCACCCTGTACATCCGTATATAACATGTATACTTATATGTATATTATAATATATTATCATCTTTTACGGCATTAAATTAGTACGTATACCACCTATACCACGAAAATATCGATAGGCCGGTCGTGCTATTATAAAACGGAATTATTAGGATGCCTAGCGTTCGTTCATTTAATGGTGTAGTCGTAAAAGTCGCGGCTTATCCATTAGCACATTCGTCGATTGCGCCTGTTTCTCGCGCATACGTATAACAATATAATATATCTAATACACGGTAACAAAACATTGAGATATTATTATATTGTATCTATATATAATATAGTACCAACATAATAATAATAATAGTAATAATAATAATAATAATAATAATAATAATAATAATAATAATAATA
>JAIUCT010000001.1:21519585-21531129 GCA_021307375.1 Tetraneura akinire
TAATAATAATAATAATAATAATAATAATAATAATAATAATAATAATATAGTATTATATATGGCGTTTCCCTGCCGCATGTTCAAAAGCGAGAAAGAAGACCCATAAAATTATTTCTTTCGGCGTACATTTTTATTCGTATTATATGTTCTTCCTTTCCACCCGCGTGTTCTCCGACATTATATTAATATTATTTACAATAACTCACGGCATCGTTTTGCGCGTGTCATAACACATTTTTTAGGTTATTTTTTTTTTCATACCCGACGATTTATACACGAGCGTCTCATTGCAGCAAAATTTTGGCTGCGTGCGCGCGCAGCTTATCAGTTATCAAATATTTTTATTATATTATTCAATAACAAGTGAGTTCTAAAAAAGATTATGATAAAAATATGTAACAGTAATATGTAATATTTTTATGTACCTACCTTTTAAACTAAATAATATATACCTACACAACATTTTTATTTTTCAATACAACTTATATTGATAATTCATATTACATATTCATTACGTATTTAAAATGTAAATTAAACAATTGTTATTATATTGCATGATTGCCGTGGTTTTATATAATAATTCTTAACTATTAAGTTAACCACTAAAAGTGCGAAGTTCGAAGACGTACGAAGAACGATCGAATTTATATAATAATAAATCTAACAAAGCCGAGGAAAAAAATACACATAAAAAATCCTTGGAGGAAAACATTTTTAGAAAATTAAAAAAAACAGATGGATGAACATAGATAATAAAGATAAATAATATTATCTATGTGGATGAATGGTATGTATCTCATGAAACGAATAACGATCATTTCACATTTGAGATTTGTAAAACTATGTTTTATGGTAAACTGGTAAAGTTATTTCTAAATGCATGGTAATAAAATAAGTAGAATATTTGATACTTAAATTTTACAACTTAACATAAATTTACTTAAATTAACTTATTGTTTTATTTTGTTAATAATTTAGTTATTAATTAAAATGGATATTTTGGAGATATTATTTCCTGAAAATGAATCAGTATGCACCACCTAATACTAATTGTTTTAATTTAAATACGTAATGAATATGTAATATGAATTATCAATTTAAGTTGTATTGAAAAATAAAAATGATGTGTAGGTATATATTATTTAGTTTAAAACCAATTATTATATTTTTAAATTAAATTTAAAACTTTAAACCAATTTTATATAATTTCACCATTAAACATTAATTTTGATGTAGGTACATAAAAATATTACATATTACTGTTACATATTTTTATCATAATCTTTTTTAGAACTCACTTGTTATTGAATAATATAATAAAAATATTTGATAACTGATAAGCTGCGCGCGCACGCAGCCAAAATTTTGCTGCAATGAGACGCTCGTATTTATACAGCTGTAGTGCCTAAGTGTATATATGTACCGTGTGTTCACGTATACAGTCTTCGTTATGTTAGCTGAAAGATACGTCGATATAAAATTTATAGTTTCGATACCGATTATCGTTTCTGTTTTCCGAACGAATATTATATAAATTATAATATAAGTGTACTTATGGTTTACACATGCATCTATAAACAATAATGAAAAACGTCGAAAAGTGCTTATAATATAATTATATTAAAATTACTTCACTCGTTATTCCATAAAACGATTCACATATATATTCGAAATTCGAAGCAACTTTGTTTTATAATAATATTATATTTGTTCATAAAATTATTTATATTAAAATATAAACCCGTTTATAATATTCTAGTGTCTATAATGTTTAAGTTGTATATTGTTTATTCGCGTTTCAATTATAATATAATATTATATTTTATCTTATAATTTTTGATTTTTTTTTTTTTTTTTTTGACAAGTTCCTTTTAAACTAACAGTCGATTTTATATGTTTTATCTTCACTTAATAACCAATGGATACAACTGAACTATTCCGAATTAAAAGGTTAAGTCGTGAAAACACAATGCTGATAATAAATAAATATTATAACAATAATATAATATTATACTTTTATAAATTATTAAAACATACACGTGTGAATCGCTCGTTTTCTTTTTAATTGGTTCGCCGTCTGGAAATATTTTATTTCTTATACAAGTATATATAATATACGTACCTATATAATAATATGTGCGCGAGCGTAAAAGTAAAACAATGCTCACATTGTTTGAAATCGTTGATTGCGCGCGATATATCCACAGATAATGCGATTTAACCTGGACTTGGAGAGTATGAAAAAAGAAACGTTCGACATTCGTTTGTACGGCGAATTTATAAAAAATAAAATAAAAATATACGCTAAACACCTTGTCGCGTACGATTAAATAGTTTACCTGCATAAAGGAGATAACACGACTGTGTAATGCACTATTAAAATATTAACAGCAGGTTTTTCTATATCGAGACAACTCGTCGTTCGGTTTAGAATTCAAATTTCCACGTTGAAGTGTGTAATAAAATATAGTACACAAGTGCATATTATTATTATTTTTATTTTTATTTTTATTTTTATTTTTATTATTATTATTATTATTATTATTATTATTATTATTATTATTATTATTATTATTATTATTAAGAAATTTTCGCGTCAAGATAATAATATAATAATTGTATAGCGCGTAATAATTGTTATAATAATATTGGCTAACCAGCATTATGGATAACGCTTTTTTATGCGATTCTCTTTGCGTTTTGTAAGTTTCTTCAAAGTATACGTAAACCAATCGACATCGCGATCAAGTTTTAAATCGCCATCATCTTAATACATTACCGAAAGAAAAAAATATCACCATGGTAACCGCGGTATAAAACGTCATTATAATATATTACACCTACGGGCTAAGATGCAGACCATACTATTATTTGATGACAGCAGCAGTTCATGCATAATATAATATATTTTGTTGAAATGTCGCTCTCAAAAATTCATAATATATTATGTTCAACGTAGACAATATTTGCATATACACACTTTATCGTCTACATACGGTCAATAATTTGTTTAATATTTTATAACACAGAAGAAAATATTATACATTTTATTTTATTTTTTTATTTTTTTTTTATACGATAAATCGCACATTATAAAAATATTATATTCGATTTTACTTTTTTGACAAATATTTATTATTTATTTATTATTTGAGACGTATAACACGAGAATAAATACATTTTGAAAGTATTTACGCGCATGGTTTAATTAGTGAAAATTGTTTTCAAGTTTCAATATTATAATCGATTTTAAATCGACGCATATTATAAAAATATATTTTATTAAAATACTTGTCGTCTTTGACTCACAAATATTTATTTTTCAAAAGGGAAACAGGGGAAATGTAAATTTTTATAATACATTAGTTTTTCATTTAAATTTCCATCATGTAAACATTATAAAATTGAATTTATTTATTTATGACCAAAATCAAATATTTACGTTATGTATATTATTAAATATAAAATACAAACAAAACCAAAAATGTCAGAATATATTATTATTTTTATCAATGAACACGATGGAGTTTATTAATATAAAAATATTATTTCTATGAGTGAAAATGACCCTCCTCGACCTTCCCTAAGGGCGTCCATTCTTCGGGAAGCGTATCAAAAATAATAATAATAATGCAATTTTTGTGATATCTGTTTGCTTTTATATTTATAACGTTTTATATGGGAAAGGAACGGTGCAGAATGAAATATCGCAACTCCAGTGCCAATAAACGACTTCACTGCTGTTTGTAGTGTTATTCGCGGAAAAAGAATATTTATTATATAATTCGTATAGTGCGTATTATTTCTACTGTTAGTGCAAAAATCTCATTGGACGCTCGTAGTAGGCAAAGAAGCGATTAAGCGATGGAACAACACGTATTTGGCCCGATATACGATAGGCGATGACGCACATTGCGTATAAAAATGTCTATCTCGAATGTCGAATAGTATATTTTATAAAATATTATTAAATTATCGACAATTATTTAGAATGTTAATTGCTAAATAAATTAATGCCACAATAAGAAATTTCAAAATTAATGTGAACACATACAGATAATATTTAATGACTCGATTTTGAAATGTAAATGACCCAAAAATGCATTTTTTTAAACAAAATTAAAACGGTTCTTCTACCTGAATATTAAAAATTTTATTTCAGAAAAATTTGTAAAAAAAAAATCCAATTAAAATACAAACGAAATATTATAATATTATATCGGCGATTGTGAAAATAACCGTTAAATATAGGTATTGAATTATTGATACATTATATTTCATAAATTTGTGCAATATTATAAAATTATATTGTGTCATCCAGTCACAATGACCTACATTTATATTTGGGTGTGGTATGAAATCAAAACTAAACTTTACGTATTGATGTTTTGTGTTCGCATATATGTATAATATTATTCAAAAGACGATACCATTAAATAATAGCAGTACATATATTGTTGGTTATTATACGAATAGAAATTTAATAATATTATACGTCATATAGTTTTAAAGTTTATGAAATCCAAAATAATGAGTAATGAAATGACAGTTATACTTCGATTCCTATCGATCATGTACCAAAAGTTTAAATGTTTTTTTGAAATAATTTATTTATATATATATATATATATGTATATTATATTTTTTAAGTATTTCAATATTTTAATAAAATTTTATTAAACTAAAAGTTAGCGTAACATTTAAATAATAGTGTTTAGTGTAGAATTAAATAAATTTAAAAAAAAATAAAATAAAATAATTTCTTTAGTATTTTATTTATAATTATTTTGAAATGCATGTTACTTTTGAAAAAAATTCTAAACAAACATATTATATAAATTTATATGATTACAAATTAACTTATATACGCACAATATTAATAATATTAGAAGAAATACATTTTAAAACATAAAATTGTAATAAAAATAAATCGACGAAATTTTATACGAACATTTTTTTTTTAATTTTCGATGTTTTTACAACGATTGTGTAAGAAATTTTATATTTAAATTAAAAATAAGATTATAATTATTTTAATTTTAAAATATATATTATACCTAGATACCTAATTTACTATACGCACAAAAATACGTAGAATGCCATTATTTAACAAAACGTACAATTTTGTAAACTGATAATATTTTATTTGCTTGAGAAATTATTATAATTAATTAATAATAATAATAATTATTATTATTATTACAACGAACTTAAGTGTGGTCTTGATATATATTTGTGGGCATAATAATACGAGTATCGTGTCGCTCTTGAAGTACATAAACGGCATTTGCGTTAGGCACGGGGAGGGTAGATGCATCCCTAGAATTTATATTTTGGATGTTAACGGAGATGGTATTTTAAAATACAATCATATTATTAAATTCTGATAGAAATAATTCAAAATTGAACATTGAAATTTAAAATGAACATTTTTGCCTCTTAAATTAATATTCATTTCTTTATTAGAATTATATGTGTCACGATATAATATAGCACATACTCTCTTTCACTCTCTATAGTAATAACGCTCATGTGACGGGAAGGACGATATAAAAACTATAAGCGACCGATTAAAATTACACGTGGTATTTGATACGTTTAAATAAAAATTATGCTCGGTTAGTTTTTTCGTTAATTTTGTGATTTAAACGTGATAATTGAAAATCTGGACGAACGCAAATGCATTAATATAGCATAATATACGTGTTATTAATTAATTTTAAAACAATAAATACGACTATATTTTATGCATCCATCCACCCCGACGGCTATCCGTTTTTTTCCTTATTCTGCTTTTCGAAGAGTAAATCGTCCGACACTGTAATAATATATAGATATTATTATATCTGGACCGTAATAAAACGGTCGATTTATCGTCACCGACAACGAGAAATGAATAAAAAAAGAAATATATATATATAATATAAAATACCCAAACCGTCGTAGACGCGATAGGCCGATAGACGTCGGCGCTAAGACTAAACGTCGTATTTTTACTAACCATATAATAATATCGTGTACATTATAATTTATAATATATTGTGATGCCCGCGAGTGAATTCACGAAGATCAAAATGTAAGGGTATACTTTGTATCGAAACTGTAAAATGTCAAAATATAAAATATCCGTTATAATAATACGTATATTATTATTATTATTATTATCATCAACACGGATGATACGTTCGATTCGTGTTCAATAATAATATGTATATTAGCTGCGGTAGGTATACATTTGTGTCAGTGGACGAAGAAAAGGGTGGCGGAAGGGTTGTCAGGATAATGGGAGCTACGGGCCATTTGTTCCGTCTCAATTATAATATTATTATAAAGCAGTTATTCCGACGCACTCTTATATAGTCTCGTTTTTAACTAGTATGTTATCGTCTCGTGATGATGATATTAATCGAGGGCGTATTGTATTATTATACATTATTACGATATCGTGTGTTTAAGTTTCGACGATATTTTTACGAGCGTGACGGTATGTAGGAGAAAAAAATAGATATTATATATATTTTTTTTTTTTTTTTTGCTTACATTATTATTTATAACTATAATAATTTATTAACAATACGATGATAATATCTTTGGTGTGATTTTTGAAAAAAAATTTAATAGTAACGAAACATTTGAAACGCATAAAAAATATTAGTGTAGTGGTATATGAGTTTTACTTATGAAACGTAATAATTTAATGCAAAATATACGTGTGTAAATTTTAGTATTATACAAAAGTTTTCGAAAACCATAATATTAACGCAATATAAAGATTTCTATGTAAAAATATAAATTAAACGGATAATTATTTTTGAATAACCGAGTTTATTTTCAATTATTATCGAAATTCACAAATTTACTAATTACTTTCGCCTAAACGATGGTATATTGTGTATTATAATATTTAGTAGTCATACATTAAGTATGAACTGAACACGATTAATATATTTCCAATCGAATTAAAGTTAGAATACATTCTTCCCTCTTATCGTATAAATAATCGTTTTAAGATCATCACTGCTAATTACAATCGTATAAATTGTTTCATTCATTTCCTGAGTAAAAATTATTTGGAAAGTCTTAAATACGATGGAAAATATGGCTGTTTCACAATATAATATGTTATGTTATCAAGTTGGTCAGATCCACTACCACAATGCTATTACAAACAAATATTATTATTTATTAATATTTATTAAACCCACTTCGGTTCAAATAATATTTTTTTATCGTATTGATTGTAATAGTGCGTACACAATATTATTACGAGTTGGACTTCATTTCATATTATTATAAATATTAAAATATTATTATTTCAAATTATTATTTAATCATAAACATATATCGTTTATTGAATTTTCAAATAGAATAATGAATTAATAAACATGTTTGAGATTATTACAATAGGTACTTCACATAAAAATAAAAACTTTTAAAATAAATATTCCATTTCTCACGTGAATTTCTTGATGATTATATTTATATCATACAAACTAATGACTAATAAGTAATAAGGAGAGATTAGATTTAAGTTTACTATAAATGATGATACCTAATTTTATGTATATTTATTATTTTTAGTGTTTAAATAATTTCAATTTTCATTCCGCGGTAACTGGTATGGAAAAAGTAAAATAATATTTACCCAAACAGTTCCTTCGTGTAAACGTTATGCGCATATTATTAGTCGTTGATTTGCTATTTCCATATAATTTTATTAAAATTTTTTTTTTTTAATTTTCATATACGAGTAGGTAGATATGGATTTCTCATTAATTTTACTCTTTGGACGGTTTATACGAATTATATATATATTTCTAGTTTGTCGATTTAACAAAAATATGATTATAATGTACATAATACGACTTTATAATCCATTATTTACAAGCTCCTAATGGTGGTTTTACGCGGGATTCTAAACTTTTGAATAAACAAAAAATAATCGCGTGTAAATACGTCGCGTTTGTGCAAATAGTAAACGAAGTAACGTTTGTAAATAATATATTTTGCATACCTACTTATTCATAGTAGATAGCAGTATAAAATGGCGTCCGAGAAAACATAATATTCGTAAACAATAACGACTTATTTTACTTTTATTTTTTAATTTCATATCCTTTTAAGGTTTTGGACAAGAGAGTGAAAAGACATCCAAAGCCAACCAATAACTGCGGTTTACGACTTACAATTTATTCATTTCATTTATTAACGCTATAATATTATTTTGTTTGTCTGATATTAAAAATTTTTCAAAATTGTCATATCGACATCGTCATCGGTATGATATTTTCAGGATGATAAATCGTACACCAGAACGCTAATTTTTATAGATCTATAATAATATTTCACGAGATAATAATATAGAATTTATCGTGTAAAATTAAAAACGAATAAATTTTATATTAATTATATATATATATATTGTATAAATGTAAAAAACATTCGTTCTATCGCGTCGGTACAAAATCGTGAAAAATATTCGAATAATAATAATAATAATAATAATAATAAAAAATAATTATATATATTTATTTTTTTTCCCCCAATTCGAAATTGCTCATAATACGATTAGTAAAAATAAATAACGTCACGTTTCCGAACACCAATAAATAAAAAAATATTCAGTTCAATATACTGACTATAATGTATTCATCATAATTATATATTTTTGATTTTTCCAATTTTACAAAATAATTTAGTATGATATATCGACACGGTCGAGACGAAAATGTCTTCTCGATCTCCTTGTCAACGAGGATTCGAGGATTCGGTTATTATAATTATTATTATAAATTATCATATTTTTTTTTTCTCTAATATAAAACGAGACGTGCACGATAAAAAGGTTTCGCTCGGAGCTCTCTTCGACTCGTTTGCAGCGTTTCCACTTGTATCGATCGAGCGCGCTGACCGCGGTAGAGTCGACGGCGACGGCGTATGGAAAAGCGCGAAATCTCCACCCGGTCGCGTCTTCGTCGAGACGATATACACGCGTAAATAATTCCGTTGCGAAATTTCACGTTTCGATTTTCTGACAAAATCGCAGAAAATTGTAAACTTTAATTGAACACTATTTAATAATATACAAAACGCATTTATACACGTCCAAACAGCAATACATTTATCCGGAATAAATCCGCACATATGAAAATAATTATAGCAATAAACGGTTATTATAACGATAAAATTCGATTCATATTATAACCAAATACACATCAAATCGCATAAATTTATATATTTTCGTTTTAAATTCCAGTCGTGATTGATAATAAAATCCGATAGTTCGTATATAAGGTCCGAATATACTCGTAAATTTAAAATCACGGTATTCGTCGTGAAGTTACGCCGTTATAACTCAATATTATAATAATTTATAACTTAACGTCCATAAATCGCTTGAGTCCTATATAATAATATAGTATCATGCAGTAACAAATACACAAACTATACGTAATAATATTATGAACCAAGTAACCACCAACAGGATAGTTGCGGAAAGTAATAATAATTCGTTTCTGCTTTTGAAATTTTGAATATTTCTGGTCGATAATAATATTATAAAATTTTGAATTTATCAAAACAAAATAATTTTATCTACAAAATAATAATAATAATACGCTGCATCTGCATCTCTGCTATCAGTTTTCATTTTTTCTCCGAGTATATTTCCTTTGCTTCTTTTGACTTTCATATTACAAGATTTCTTAGTTCCATGTATTTCCATTTTTGTTTGAGAGTAATTCCATTCTTTAACTTCCTTCTTTTTCTATCATATTTACTATCTTTGCTGTTATCCAGAATGGATAAGAAATAATTTCTTTGTTATTGTAGCTTTGTTTTCTTTTAGATTCTTTGATGCTGCTTCTGTCACAGTGTTTTTTATAACAGTCCACCTATTATTTATATCACTTATCTCATTAGTATTTATATTGTTTGTTTGTTCTTTATTGTTTGTAATCTATATTGAACTTATTCTAAACATAATATTATAAAAAAACGATATCGAATCTCTGAGGGGAAAGAAATTAAATCAAAAATTAATCATAAATACTATATATATTTATATCTCATCGTTTATTTCGAAAAAAAACACGTTACTGGCTATAAGAAGTTTCCTTGGTAACGTTTGAGCTCCTTCGAGTGGGTCACCCTAATAACAAGGATAACAAGGAATACGAGAATAATGTTTTTTATTTCCTGAACATCAAAGGCCAAATGATTCACATGATAATATTATATAACATAATTATACCTATTAAAATATTTGTCGTTATTCGTATCATATTACTACATTAAATAAAAGATATAATAATGAATAATGTTTTAATCTAAAAATAGAATATTATAATAATTATATACGAGTAAATAGTTCTTGATTTAATTAATTTCATTATTGTTCGATTCCAAACAATATAGTACTACGTCTATTAATCGTATATTTAAATCGAATATTGTAGAGAAAAAAATTATTTTATGTTAAATTTTAAACATGATTATAATTACGTACAAGTATATTTTTGAAACTGGTCGTTTATAATAAATAATTGGCAAGATCAATAATTATTATATTATTACTTTATTAGTACATTTCATAATTTATATAGAAAAACAAATTATTTTCTTTTAAATCGCAAATTAATAAACGTAAAATAATTATTACTCGTTATATAAAACATTAATGCATTAACACCGTGTTTATTAAATTTTATTAGCTAATAGCCTTATCGTGGAAATTAAAAACGTATTAACAAATTACTTTATTTATGAACTATACGCACAAACGTTCGAAAGTCAGAAACTTTGTTTATCACAAAATTTATTTTAATTTAGGCAAGTTCTACATTTTGAAATGTTAATCTAGTAAAAAGTGGATTTCACGAAATCATGTTTAATTAAAAATACATAGGTACGTACATACTCGAATGCCGTATAACGCATTCTCGTTGGGCACACACACACACACACACACACACACATGTATTTTTTAGATATTATGCGTGAAACAACAACGGTCGATTTATTTAATTTAGAGTGCAAAATTGTGTTTTTGTGTTCATAAAACCTCAATAAATACAAATAATGAACGCCTATTATAAACTCGTACACATGAACACTCTAAACTTTTAATATATTATGTTATATAAAATAAACTCTGATAGTTCGAAAACAAGAAATTCTGCTGCATTGAATCGCAAACAGACGTAATCGTTATTAGTCGCCCCTTAACAAATGGTATGTCCACTTCTAAATCGACACCAGAGTAACATTGTTGCATTCGTGAAATATACATTAAATTAAATACAATAATTGCTACAATATGTAATCAACTAAAAACGTATTGGCTGAAAATGGACTGCAGTACCTACCATTGCTCGTCTGTAAAATATGTTACGCTAATGGGAAACTAATAATATAAAAATAATTAACAAATCCAAATTGGATTTTCTAATAACAAAACAAATATACAAACTGTTGACTAAATGTTTTTACGCGTATAATAATAATAATAATAATAATAATAATAATAATAATAATAATAATAAT
>JAIUCT010000001.1:21531139-21582948 GCA_021307375.1 Tetraneura akinire
ATAATAATAATAATAATAATAATAATAATAATAATAATAATAATAATTTTTTATATATCATTTTTCTTTTTTCTTTTTTTCGCAGCCAGTCGTGAAGCTGCTTACATGTACGCTATAATCAGCGCTGGCGTGACTTACGCCTTGATGGACGCTTGTAGCCGCGGCAATATATCCATATGCGGCTGCGACTCGCATTATCCAAGCATCATGGATGTCGGACCGGCTGCCTCTGCTTGGAAATGGGGAGGGTGCAGCGTAGACTTGGGTTTCGGTATGGGATTCGCCCGTAAGTTTTTGGACGCTCAAGAGACGGATTCTAGTGATCCCCGTAGCCTGATGAATTTGCACAACAACAAAGCAGGCAGGAAGGTATATTAAAGTACATTGTGTATTTTACTTAATTTTTATTTATTATAGTCATTGTATTTTACAAACTGCAAGTACTTAAAAAGCGAACGAGATAATCGTTGTGGAAAGAAGAAGAATAGTGTATTTTATATTATAATAATATTATATGATTCGAAGCGACAATGCGTACAAAGACCGAAGAGAAACAATATACTTAGTACCTAAAGCGATTATCAAAATATTTTATATTAATCTTATATTCTTATTAATTGGTCACGTACTCGCGTTAGGTTAGATCATATCGAAAGGTAATTGACATTGTATAACATTTTTGAAACTTAGGTATATTCGAAAATAAAAATTTAACAAATTATCAATATACAGTCAAATTTCTAAAATTCCAAATTTAAATTATAAATTATAGACTATATATAATCGTTTTTAAATAATATATTAGTTAGTAATTAGTAATATTATATTATATATCTATTTATGAATAATTAACAAAGACTTCAAGTCTTTACGTCTAAGGGCTGTAAATTTAAAACAATTACCTATTTCAATTTCCATTTATATTTTTAATGCTGGATTTTTAATTATTTTTATTTCAAATTGATAATCTGTTTTGGTGATAATTTTACAAGATCATTAGTCATTACATATTTTTTTTCATTTCCGGTTATTATAAATTCGATAATAATATAATGTTTCAGCCTTTTAGGTTTGATTTTAATTCTGTACAGGTTTACAAAAGCTTATTTTTAATTTTATTTTTATATCAGTTTTCGTATAATAATAAATATCTAAATAATCGAAATCTAAAATAGTATCCGTTGCCGTTTTAATACGGAAAAACGTGAACTGAATGTTTGAGTATAATACTATTAACACGGATAACAGGATCGATAAATTAAATGATTTGGAAATGACGATAAATTATATTGACCAAGTCCTAAAATTAAGTGGTCATTTCGAACCTAAAGGGTTATTTAGTGTATTTTAAGTTAACAATATCACCGTTTGAGAGGAAACAACATCCACATGACCTTATAATAACATATTACGTCCTTTCACGACAGACCGTCTGGTAGTTGTTTCGTATTCGTTTCCCTGGTCAATTATGAATAATTGAAATGTGTCCTTTTAGTTTTAATTATTATTTTTTAAACACGTTTGACCTAGATAATAGTTTTATACTATACATAGATCTTAAAATATTTTTAAAAAAAACATGATGGCATGATTTTTCATTTATTATGAAGCCATCAAGTCTATATTATATGTATATTTTTATAGTAATATAATTTCTTATTATATATATTATTATCTTATAAATTTCTTTATTTATTTTAAAATAAACAAAATTAGGCAAAGTTAGACTTTTAGCAAATTTATTGTCGGTTTTAGGTTATTTTTAGTAATTTTCCCTATCATATAATATATTATTATGAAAACTATCGAGGAATAAAAAAAAAAAAAAAAATGACCTAAATAAAGTACCAATACTACATGAAATTCTTTATTCTTTACCCCGCATGAATTGTATTTGTACATAGAAAAATAAAAACCACACATTATTGTAAAATCAATACGATACATTATTCACTTTACTCATAATCTAAAATACGAGTATAACTCTTCACATCATAATTTTTACGTCGAAATGTAGTGATAAAAAATACAAAATATATATTATGATATTCTATACGTATATTATTGTTCCATTAATTATTTGTGAATGAATAGTTATAAATGCGACACATTACAGTTATTTATAATACGATTATGTTATATAATATGACAGAAGACAGAAGTGCGTTCACTAGTCGTTTAAATAATATTGTTATAATTATAAATATTGTATAAAATATCTCTGGAGTCTAGACGCCACGAGTTTAACGTATAAAAACGGCAATAATATTATAGTATACAATGCGTACAACGTATTATAATACACTTAGATGTAAGTCACGCGCATAACACCACATTATATATTAATATAAAATGCCGTCTGGACGTCGTATTAAAATAATATTTTTTATAAGATGTACCTACTATAATAATTTATACAGAGCACCTGTTTCTCTTATTCATATAATACGACTCATACGTACTCGACGCGTCGTAACGTATACAAATTTAAACGTTATTATGAAATATTAAAATATAATACGATTTTTACCAACAATATAAATTTCTATGTAACGCGAATGATATTTTTAAATGTTGTTTATAAAATAAAATATTTATAAAAATATTTTATAAATATTTTATCGAGTGAGTTTTTTTTTTTTATAAACGTACGACGTAATGGATGACAAAAAGATTTAGAATTTTATATATAAAAAAATAAACGCAACGTTATGATTCGTATCGACATACTAAGTCTAGTTTCCAAAGTATTTAAGGTTTTATAGTTGTCGTTGTATGTCATCAGGTCGTCAAGATGCTGTTGAACACCGACTGCAAATGTCACGGGGTGTCCGGAAGTTGTACGATGAAAACTTGCTGGCACAGTTTACCGCATTTCCGGGAGATTGGCAAGGCTCTGATGCGAAAATACTGGAAAGCACGAGGTGTTGCGGCCACAGCTGTAGCCGGAGGCAACCAGAGATCGTCGGGAAAGCGATCATTTAGACGATTTAGGCTGAGACTCAGGTCGATCCGGTCTGCGGCGATGGTCGACGAAGAGCCAAAAATCACCGAACTCGTTTATCTGGAACAATCGCCAAACTACTGTGACCGTGACTTCGGTACTGGTTCACTGGGAACATACGGTCGGTCCTGTAACCGTACTTCTGTCGGTGAGTACTATCTACGCGTGTGCACTTACATAGTATGTATAGTATACCACAGTGTATGTATGTATACTATTAAAATGTTCTCTTTAATATTACTCGTTTTTTTTTTTTTTTTTTTTTTTTAAATTGATTATATAATATTTAAAAAGTACATCCATTCTACAATATAATATGTAAATAATATAATCGTTGTTTGTGTGATTAGACGTTTCAGAGCCATTGTAAGATCCATCTACAAAGTGATGTAGTGTACGTCTGATTGCCGTGACTTCACTAAGTAATTGTCTTGTTTTTGTCTGCTATTTATGTAATTTAGAATCATGCTCTCTGTATTGTCTGGTGTTTTCCTATATCTAGATCTTTGTCTCTGATCATTGATCAAAAATGAATACGTCGTCTTTGTGGTTCATATTTATTGTTTCCAAAGTTTCATATTGGATGTTTGCTTGTTGTTTTCTTTCCTTACTTCGTTTTATTTGATAAATTATTGGTTTCCATGCATTACTAATTTATCAAATAAAAGAAGTAAGGAAATAAAATAACCAGCAAACATCCAGCGTGCAACTTTGGAAACATTAAATAGCAACCACAAAGACGTATCTAATATTTATTGATCAGATATAAAAATCCAGATGTAGGAAAAGAAAAATAACATTCACGTAATGTAAAGCGAGACAAAAATTCAGATTGATAATATAAATGAACCACCAGATGGCGTCACCAGACATTACTGCGGCGTGGTAGGTAATCAGTAATCACCATAAATAATAGACAAAAACAAGACAATTACTTAGCGTATTCACGAGTCAGCCCTTAGACGTGCACTACGCACTCTAAAAATTGATCCTGCAATGGTTCTGAAACGTTAGACCTCAAACAACCACATGGATACATTTGAAAATGACAAAACAATATTTCAATACATGATAAATTAAGCCATATTAAACAAAGTCTTAAACATTTTTTTTCGATACGGAAATTTACAATGATTTTAAATATTGTGACAAAAATGGATATTATATTAACTAGACTATTTTTACACAAAATTATTTTTATAAAGATGGTGTACATTTCATGCTAATGACAGAGTAATGTTGTTGGATTTGTACAGACCACTTCTGCAGTATAAATATTCAAATAAAAATAATATTCTAAATGTTTATTTAAATAAATATACCTATATAAAATTTATTGTATAAAAAAGCAAAATCAATTTAGTGCTGGGACGATATCATTTTTTTCCTATATCCGATATTCCGTCTATGATCGATTCCAGGATCAGACTGGCGTAAATAGTTCCAGTCTGCGACCTGATCAAAGGGTTCTTAAATTTTATTAAAAATTGTTAGCTAAATTGTAATTTTTCTATTTTTCTATTTAATGAAGATAGCAATTAAGAAAATTCTAATTATCAATCAAATATGTAATCAATATTACAATCTTATTATAGACCTAAATAATTCGTCTAAACCTCGTAGTCTGCACAAATTTATTTCTCAGTTTCACAGTGTAAATAGTAAATACTAAATACCAAATAATGTCGACAAGATAACAAATAAAAATACGTTGGCTTACCACTGTCATATTGAACATTAACGGCTAATTTCAGTTATCTATTGTTTGTAGACTCGTAGAAATAAAATGGTAAATAAAGTATTAAATTATATTATTTTTAATATCATAATATTTAATTTTATAAGAAATAATAATATTTCTTTAATAAAAATACCTGTCTATTTAACCTTATCGAAACGTTTGATATTTTTTAAAAATAATATTCATTTATTTTATCAATAAGGAATCCTTGAAAATGTTTAAATAATTACTAAAAGAATGGTAATATTTTTTAATTTTAAAATATGATCATGAAATCTGGAGGTTTGAATTAGCTGGAGGCCCAGTCCGCGTTCGAGGACCTTTAGTCCGGACTAGTCTCCGACCATGATGCTTGATCGGTCCTGAAAAAGAGACTTATAGTCTAAAATCGGCCTATGGTTATCAATATCGTCTTTATATCGTAAACAATAAACATAATATTATTATTTAAATTAAAAATGTAACGCTTTACACGGCGACTTGTATAGGCAATATTGATACGCAGACGTAAATAGGGTTAAACAATTACATAATATTTATTATTCTATTATGATTTTTTTCTATGGTTTTTGAAAAATATTACTGAAGATTTTTAGGCGAACTGTTGTAATAATAAAATTATTTATCGTATAATATCGATCCTTATAGTCATTCTTTATATTTCATTATTATTATTATTATTTTTATACCGTCTTGTTATAATGTTCCATTTTAACGTAACGATTATTTTGTGTGCAGGAACGGATGGATGTGATTTGATGTGCTGTGGACGCGGATATAACACTCACCAATACACCAAGACAAAGCAATGTCGGTGCACGTTCTTCTGGTGTTGTTACGTCAAGTGCGACACGTGCGTGGAACACATCGAAGAGTACAGCTGTAAATAACGCGTCGTGATAAGTGTAAAGAATAAAAATCGAAAATTGTCACCGATGATTTTCACTCGAGTTCAATAATAAATAATTGTAAAATTTAGTGTCTAAATTAAATTTCACATATTTAAAAAAAAAATTGAATTTGAAGATTTCTACTGCGTATGATAATATTGTAATAATAAATATTAATATATACATAAATTATTTCATATTTATATAGTTTTATATATAAATAAGATAACCCTTTCGATTTATGTACACTGATTAAATTTAAAACAATGTATATGTTTTAAAATAATAATATAACATTGTGCGTATAGTTTGTCATATACATTCGTGTACTTACTTTATCTATTCAATCTTTTCCTGTTCCAAACCCAGCAATGGATTTTAACGAGGATCGAAACTGTGAGATTTCCTTTTTCCGTTGACATAGCTGAATAGTTTTTTTTTTTTTTTTTTGTTTTACTTTTATTATCTCACGTACGTTAATTAATCGAAAATAAAAAAAAAATGTAATTTTTTGAGACTTTCAAATGTGAATAATGAATAACAATAGATTTTTTCCAATCATATTATATTGCTGAAATTATATGAAAAATAATAATATTATAATGTTAATTTGATTTAAGCCTTTCACTCGATTTACCAATAAAAAAAATCTCTTTTTCTTTTTAAAAAAATACTATATTATAAGAAATATTGTTTTTATTTCTGTATGAGACTGATCATATAAATGTACGATATTTATCCAAAATTTAAAATATATTATTTTGCATAAATCTTTATTGCACCGAAAATTAATAATAGTTGTAATAAACCTTTGACTTCCAAAAGGGTCAAATTCGACTTTTATTGAATTAGGCAAGTTTCCAAATAAATCCGTATGTTACATTGAAATTATAGGAGTACAAATTATTCTATTAATGTATATCCTAGATATATTATGATTCGTGTAGATCAAAATATTGCTCGCTAATGTGTTTGTATAGATTTTTGTTAGATATACGATTCCTTTTCACCAGATATTTTATAATGTATACTTTAATCTCGTTTGGATAAAATTGAATCTAGTAATTTTTATATTTTGAAATATAAATATTTAAGTTATTTGTATGAACATTATATTAAGTACAAGTACAACACAACCGTGCAAATATTATTAAACATAATTTTTTATCAAAAAAAAAAAAAAAAAAAAAAAAAAAAACGCTATACGACTTATTTACTTCAATCCCTTATAATGTTATACTATATACCATACATTAAGGAGAAAAATATGGAAGTATCTTATAGATAAATTTAAAATCAATAATATAATATCAAAGTGGTGTTATGTATTACACGAATTATTACGAGTGTAAGTGTAATAAGACATAAGAGTCACGGAAAGAAGCTTATTTTAAATTTTTAACAAAGAATATAAAACAAAAACTTGTATAATGTTATATATGGTATATCTTGTATTCTTTTTATCCTATACTGCTGTGTCACGAGTTTTTAATATCTTTTGGCCCTCGAGTGCTCGTATATTTTATATAACGTACAACATTTGACGCTTGCAAATATAATCTTATGATTAAAGATAAGATCATTTTATCTATACATTACTCTAATATTTTGAATAATTTTTATTATTATCGAAAATTCATTTAATTAATATACAGCTAACTGGTGGATTCTAAAAATATGAAAAATCGATCACCAAGCAGAGACAATATTTTTAATAGTTGAAAAATATTATTTTGGCTCGGTGATTGATTTATCATAGTCTTTGAATCCACCAGTTATAAACCAGCTGTACCTGTATATTAATTAAATGAATTTTCTTTGTTAAAAATTTTTATTTCTGCTCAGTGATTGATTTTTCATATTCATTATTAATTAAAAATTTTAATTAAATATTTGAAAGAAAATAATACCTATATTTTATATTAATACACACTTTAATCCATTTATGATCCAATTGAGTTAATTAAAATTCGTATAATTTAATAATTTCTGGCTATATTCCCAATCAATGAGGTATTCATTATACAATCATTTATAAAAATATATTATTTTATAAAATTAGATATAACACATTGGCGCATTTTGAAACAAAGCATAATTAAATTTCAATAAAATTAATTTGAACGCTGTGCATACGTATAATATGTATATAATTATATGTATTTTTCTTTATATTCATTGCCTATAATAATAACAGTTATAATCAATTATTCCTAAAAAATTATGTTTTTACCTTACAATCGCATTCTGTTATGTTTCGGGTTTTATTTTATATAAACATATCAATACACAAATTATGCACTCATAAACTTAAATTGATAGTAATAAATTTTAGGATGCTTTGAAAATACGATTATGAATTAAACTCTAACCATACTATACGTACGTATCTCCCAGTGGCGGTTTTGAGAGAGGCGATGCCCCCTTGGACTTAGTTTTTTATGTTTTATTGATCTTAATGAGGTAGAATCACAAGTAAGAAACAAATATACTTTTATAGAAATAAATATTTTTAAAATTCGCTCCCCTTGGATGATCTCTAGATCCTCCACTGGTATCTCTAATGGGTTCTATATTGGCCAAATTGAAATAAAAGCGAAAATACCCAAATGTATAGTTTACAATTTAGCCTAGAATAATATGTCATATTATAAACGACATGCTTATTTTTATTGCCTGTAAATGGTAATATTATCGTTATAGTAAAAATACGGTTCGCCGAATTCAAGTAAAATAATTTAAAATATATTAATTAATTAAATTTAATATTTTAAAATGAAAAGTAATAATGTGTTTTAAATGATATTTTTTTCTCTATTGTCGAGTTTCATCTTCTTATGTGTTTGAATTGAATTAAATTGAATTAAGTATATAATTCCACGTGCATAGTATTGAGATAGTGTATTCAATTAAAATAATCATTCATTCATTCATGTTAGTATGCGGTATGCCACAGTTATTCCTTTGATACAATATTTGTGTTTAAAAATCTCGTTCATAATATTTTCGAAAACAAACTATTTGGTTTTACACAAATACATACTTACTTTGTGCAATTAATTTTGGTAGCAATAAAATATGTAAAAATAAAAAAAAAAATAAATATAATAAAATATGCGCTTAAATTTCAAACTTTATAAATTGATCTACTTTAAATTAAATTTATCACTAACCTATGCCTATTATAAGTATTAAAGAAAAACCTTATTATAACTTAAAAATAACCATTAATCACAAACAATAATATAGTCACCAGTTAAGTATGTATACTATAAAAGTATAAACTATAAATTATTATATTAATATAATCACTTAAAAAATATTATTATTTTATATATCTATAATAAATAGGTATATACTTAATTTAATACTGTTAAAAAAAAAAATTAAAAAACTATTAAAAAGAAAATTTTAATAAAAAAAGTATGTCCGTATGAATTTTACAAAATATAAATTAACCTCTTCCACAATTTTTTGTTTTAAATTATCCAATATTTAACTGTTATCATAGTTAAAACGTATGTATTATTATTCACATAGTATGATGTTTTTTCTGTGAAAGTTATATTATTATAATAAGGAGTTTTTTATGTCAGTTATACAAACTTTTTGAATTTTTATGAAATATTTACACCATAATATTCTTATTCATATTCTTCTTTACCTATAAAGCATTTCAAAATTCTGTAAATAAGTAATGAAATCACTGTAGGTATGATTTCCATTTATCTATATTTATACACATTTTCTGGTCAATAAAATTTTTTTTTTCCACGTATTGCGTTGGTGTAATATTATAACAAAATTGTCGCATGTTCCCGGTAGACACGCGTATGCGCAAAATAATAAAAAAAAAAAATACTAAAATGAATCCTAACAAAAAATCATTACTATTTCTAGCGTCAAGTAGAAATAACTGAAAAGTTAGACGACCTTTATTGGGTATAATTTATACGATTAACGAATAATAATTATGTGGTTTACGGGAGACATATTTATATAATATTCTACCATACGTAATATTAAGAATTAATTTACTAAATAAAGAAAAAAGAAAAATAGTGATATTCAATAATTTTTTATTTTATGAAAATAATATTGCATTTTTAGCATATAAATTATACATAATTTTATAATATATATAAGTATTAAAAATTTAATGTAATCGCATTGCATTCAGAAAATTTTAAATGAAATTAAATGAATATTAAATACAATAAAATGATATACAAATGATATCAAATTTATGTACTATTACAGTATACGAAATTTGGTAGTTTCTTATCATATATTGCGGAACGCCCACGTGATTTAACGTTTTTCTACATCTGCAATGAAATATAAATTATTGATCACAAAAATTTCGGCGAGTGGGTTTTTGTTTGTTCAGTAAAGTGTATTACCCATTAAAATTGCAATATATTATTTACAAATAAATTTCAAAGAAATAGCACACATGATTGTAAAAATAATACATTCGTCGCTTCGTTCAAAATCTAAAAGTAATATTATACAAAATTCATAATAATATATTATCATATAGTCGTTTATTCCTCATATCTATTTATTTACAATTCAAATTGTTTAGAATTTTTGGTTTATTATCATTGTGACATTGTGTTGTACACTCATAATATTATATAATCGTACTATATAATATTCCATTTAGTTATTTTTGACTTTTAAATGTATATACATTCAAAAACATTTGGAAGTCTTAATCGTGATTTCTACCTGCTACAAATTTAAATATTGCATAATAAGCTAATATAAAATATAAATGTATTTATGAAAAAAAAAAAAAAACTATAAAAAATATACTCGTAACTTTATAATCTAAATATAATAAAGAATACATGAATAATGAATGGTAAAAAATTGTATAGGTATTTTATGACCGGACGTCATTTAAATTTCTATATTAAATTTTCTCATGTATAAATTAGATAATTTCAAATTATCACATATTTTAGGTGAACGATTATAACAAATTTTTAGTAATAATCAAAAGTTGTTAATGTTACAATAATAGTAAATTCCATTAGTACATAGTGATTTATATGACATTTTATTTGTTTTTTTTTTTTTTTTTTTTTTGTAATAATTCAATTATGGTTTTCTTCCAATACCAAAGAAAATAATATAATATGAAGTAGTATTAGAGCGGTAATATAACGTAAACGAAGTAAAACTAAATTAATTAGTAATAAATAATGGATTGTATGTTTTTGAGTACCAAAATGGTTTTGTCCTTACGCTTACGTACCCTTGGCTGACCTAAATCCAACCCTGTTGCAACCAACAATTTTATTCTTAAAAAAATAAAAATTACATTTAAATATACGAATGATTATAATCGTAAAATTTTACAATACCATAACATATATTATTATACTAAGTATACGTCTTATATTTCAAAACAAATTAGCCTTTTTTTATTTTATACATAAATAAAATATAAATTTATTTATAATAAATCATTAATTATATTATTAAGATTAATTATTGAAGAATATTTTTATTAAAATTTATATAAATTGTGTTAGTAGGTTAATATTTTTCCAAAATTATGTTTATTCAATAAACTACTCTAATTATTATATCAGATAAAAAACAATATAAGTGATAAACATTTTGTATTTTAATAATAATATTATTATTGATAAAAATAATTTTGTTTATAATGTTGATAGTGTCGGAAAAATATTGTGATAAAATCATATCAGAATTATTGAATCAATATCTAGTTTTATCTCTTTCGTATGTTAATAGTGTAATAGAATAATAGTATATACAATAAAGTATTATTAATAAATTAAATATTAAAGTAAAGAATCTGAATACAACAATAAAGAATAAAAATAAAAACTAAATAACATTATAAAAATATAAAAATATAGTTAACAATTTTGACTAGATTTTCTAACGTTTATTAATAATATTTCAAAACAAAAATATTTATCAATACCTAATTGTTATTAATTTATAACAATCTCAAGTTTAAAAATATAATATGATATTGTAATATTATAACGAATAGATGTAAAATAATTTATTAGAAGCAAAAGTTATCTAAAAATAATAGGTATATTACATTTTAATTTTAGAATTACCTAAATATAAAAAAACCAAAAAAATCCTGCAGATTTTATATTATAATTTTTATTCTTATATTATAATAAATATTGAATTAACCTCTTATCATCATATCAAAGTTAAATTCACATTAAAAAAATATAAAAATTATTTTAAATAATGCTTAGTATGTTTTAGAATAATGTAAATTCTTTGAAAAGTATCCAATTTTATATATTTATGGATTGGTTTTATAACGAGTTTTCTTTAAACCTAGTTTGCATTTGTTCTAAAAGCAAGTAAAAAAGTTACTCGGATAGAAAAAAAATACTTCATCTTTGTTTATCTATACGTAGATAATTGGCCACAGATTCATAATTTTATATTCTTAAATGGTTTTTCAGTGAAAGAAAAGAACTCTATAGCTCAACAGATTTTAATAAAATAAATTATACTTGTTGTAAAACAAAAAAATATATTCCTAGAAACAAACAAATTTATATAATAAAGAAATAGAATTATTATAGTTAATACTTTTTCAATATTCCCCCCTATAAAATAAATATCCTAATTTAAGTTTAATAACATTCCCCTTCATTTATTTATGATATATTTCGAAAACAGTAGTCTCAATCTTTTGTTATTCAATTGTGAGGTTACATTTCGAATAATAAAATTAATAACTCTTCCATTCCTAGTATTTTTATTTTTAATTAAAAATAAAAATTAAAATAATTAAAATTAGTAAAATTATTCATTTTTTTTCTTTTTATAAATATTATACAAAGTCATGTCATTTGTGTCAAATATAATTATTGCAATCATAACTGTCAAAATCAATGACGGTTTTAAAATTGAATTAAAAACTTTATATTTATTCACAATTTTATTATAATTAATTTAAAGAAACGTAAAATTATGATCTAAATAATGACGTAATAATTTTAATTATTAAGTAGACTAAATAGAGACGTACGATAGTAGGATTTAAAAAAAATAACATTACACATAATATAAATATATTATAAATAACTAAATAATCTTAATACAGATAAATAAAAAAATTGTAAGCTAAATAAATCCACACAAATCTATAGACTCAACTATTTAACTGTAGCTGTATATAATAATCTGCGACTACGGTGTTCATATAATCATTATAATAATACAAATATACAAGAAATCAATTATTGCTAAAATTATAATAATAATAATAATAATAATAAGTAACATAGAAAAATTCAAAAACGTTAAATTTTTTGTGGTTAAAAATATTATTGTAAAACATTTTGCTTAACTATATAGATTAAACATAAAGTATAATATAGTGTTAGTGTAATAAACTAATAACTATAACTTACACGCGTTATTAAATCAACACGGTTAATCGTTCAAAAATTATGTAAATATTTGATTTTATATCTGTAATACATTGTTATAATCCGCAAATATGCTAAATAAAACACATGTAACAATATTGTGCACGAATACTGAATAAAATTGAATTTAAAATCGTTTTAAATCAGATTATGAACGCTGTGTCACGCATGAGAATGAATAAAATTCATTGTCTTTTGCCTTTTATTATACACATTACACGGACATATCGGGACATATATTTTCCACTGTCGTATTCGTTTCATATTATATTATAAAATTATTTTATTGCACATTGTAATTATTCAATATTAAATGTTTTTCTCGTGGTCATTATTTATTATGCAAAAATAATGATGTCTTATAAGTATAGTAAACAATATAATAATTCAAAAAAATTCATTCATTCATCAATCAATTTTGCGTTCGCCGTTTTAGAAAAATAAGGTTCTATGTGTGTAGGTGTAGTGTATTCTGTATATGTGTACGTATGTTGCATAATTCAACAATAATTATTATATAATTTACAACTTTATTTGAGTTAATGGATGATATTACGTAAACCCCATAATTTTTTACAGTTGTGAAAAATATCTAGCGATGTGAATTATAATCATGTATTTATATTGAACGTAGATAGATTGATAAATGTAAAAAATAAAATCAATACATAATATATTATGTGATGTACTTCGCTCAAAATCGTTATCACGAATGTAATGATTTATCATTGAGTTCAAATGTTAATCAAAATTTAACACGGTCCTTTTTACACCTGTATTCCTTCAATACCAGTATCTCTTCCCTTGCTTTTTAATAAGTATCTAAATTAAAATAAATTTGTTCAATTAGGCACTAAATTTCTATATAGTATACAGTTTATAACTATTATTTTCAAAAAATTAAATTATATAATGTATTAATAACAACGATTAATTGACAAATTTAATTTTCTCGTTTAGGATTACATATATATTTTAGGTACGTATCACCACGGAATGAAATAAATATTATAGAAAATAAAATAAAATTAAGAATTTCAATCGAAACCAAAGTTTCTAATGCGAGTGCGACCATCATATTATAATATCTACGATCTACCCATAAACCATATTAATAAAAAAATTTATTATGTCCACATTATCAAATAAAGTGTTCAAAACGGTATTAAATTTTTACGTAATTTTTTAATACGACTTAAATTTGGTGCGAATCGTACCGTATAATATTATTACATAGTAATCGCATGCTTATATCCTTAAGACGGTGTAGATGAAATTGTTATCTTCGTGTTACACGTTATGTGCAATCCATGAATAATAATATATTGTTAGGTTATGTTCTTATGTTCATTATATGTAACGGGGTGGAGGTTACGATCAAAAATATTTTAAATAGTAATAATATATTATAATATAACGCGAAACGAACGAATTAAATACGATCGCCCGTCCTGAGGATATGGCTGGACTCTAAAAGGTAACCGCACTAACCGCTAACCGTGTAATAATAATAATATAATATAATCGTGTGGCAGGATAGAGTAAATTATGCGATAGGTATACGTATAAATGTACAAGAGGTAATAAATTAATAATTATTGTAACGACGCGGAAAACTCGAATTAAACTTATTCGACTTCGCGTGATTTAGCACGCGATTGGTTTTTTCTGTCGAGCGTCTACGAACTCGAATACAAAATATTTTTACGATTCGTAAATCCGAATTTCAATCATATCCTACGTCTAAATATTCATAATTTCAGTCGTTCAATTTCAATCAAATTGTTTTACAGAAATGTAGAATACGAGAACGAATGGTATTAAGTGTTTGAGATTTTTTTTATTATACGAGTATCATATGATATACAAATTTGTAGACTATATTTTAGTAGTATTTTCCGTGCAATTTATCTAAATTTCTCAAGAAATCTTTTATCTGTTAATCCGCATTGAATGTTTACAAAACTTTCTTTCGAACTGTAGACATTGTCGCAAATCGTTAAGTCGAGTCAAAAAAGAATAAACTTATTTCTGAATATTAAAATAATTAACGATTTATTATCGCTTTTTATTTCGTCGTATACATTACGCGTTGAATTATTATTTCTGCGGGGGGAATGGGTTTAAATCCCATATAAATCTCCCCCATAAAAACACCCTCGAAATACGATTTTATGATAATAGACTAGCCCCCCCGTCACGAGCGCGCGACTACAAGAGCGCTCGTCGCTGCGTATTGATTTCCGCGCTTTCTCTCACCGAGGGCAACCCGGGGAAAAACGGCCGTATCGTAAACTCACTAGCTCGCACACTACGCAGGATAAAGGACGAAAAAAAATGTCTATTTCTCGATCATTACGCGTGTTATAATAATAATAATATCCGAAATAAAAAAAACGTAAATGCGGCCAAGATAATATAGACGCGGATGGCATAATGGTGATGGAAGGATATTTTGTTATATCATAAATCGTAATGATTATGATTTTAGAGCAACGTTAAATCATTGAATTAAAGTAGAAAATACTTCGAACAAATCGATTATCAAAATTATTAGACGCACCTAATATATTTTAAGTGAAGTGTCAAGCACATCTTAAAAATAGAGTTTATTGTATCTATAACATTTTCACTTCTTTTAATTAAAAATTTAATTTTTATATAATACCGAATAGCGAGTAATACGAGTATGTACAAACGAATTTTATGAGTAAGTGCTATATTTAAACTAAAAATTTCCGAAAGTTAAAAGTTCCGAAACTTAATCAAGAATGTATGAACAAATTACACGCGGTAAACAAAAATACGAAGAAAAGATATATATTTTTTGTTTTTTTTTTTTTTTAGTAATTTTTTTTACCGCTTTGAAAATCTGCTGAAAAATTCTAAAAATGACCCTAAATAATGAGTACCAAAAGAACGAAGTTTTTGCCGTTTGTGGCGTGTAGTCAGACAATGTTATTTATTAAGTCAATCACGAAAAATATTTTCATATACGTTCGCGAAAGTAAAACTAAATGTCATCGTCATTGTTGAACCTATAATATAACGCATTGTTGGTTTCGTTCGAAATCCGAAACGTATACGAGTACACGGAAAAACTGGTTGAAAATCGTCGTCCCTTCAGTACCCGCCGGGGACCGGGACGAAAACTCTTGTGGCTTAACCCATTCGCCCGCACGGACGGGTCACGAGTTAAAAGGGTGGCAATGAAGCGACGACGGCGGGAGCGATAATGGCAACGCGCAGGCGGCGTATGCCCGTCGTCTGGTGGGGGTCTTTGGGAGGACGGCGGCTCGAAGGGGTCTTCATTGATCAGGGAGCAGCAGCTGGCCCCGAACGCGGTTTCAGTGTGTCTCGTCCGTTGCCGCGAGTTACCGTGCGTGTGCGTGTTCTACGCGCGTGTATGTGTGTGTATGCGTGCGTGTGTGTGTCCACGACTGTGTATAATAGTGTTTGAGCGCGTGCGCTACGATCGTGTGCGTACGACGCCCCTCGGACACGGCGATATTTTGTACCACAGTGATATTGGTGTGGCGCGATCGTTTCACACAGCGGTTTCGTGTTTGCCGCGTTAAAATAACATAATAATAATAATAATAAATTATTTCTCACACGTATAAGAATATTATATCGTAAAAATATATCATTATTTTAACGAACGTCTGTGTGGGAAACGAGACGCGAAACTGATGCCATGAGCCGTGGACGACGAGCGTAACGGCGCGCGCGCGCCGAGTGTTGGCTCACCTGAAGACCGCCGTCAGACCTACTGGTCCTCGTCGCCAGGAAGGTAGGCGCCGCCAAACCGGATACCCCGAACTCACGACATGTCCACCAGGGAACCGTACGGGCCGGGATCATCGTTGGGCGCAACGGGCACACGTTCGCCACGCGGCACCCGGCGTATAGCCACCGAACTTCCTACCGTTGACAGGTCACCGTCCAGGACGTATCCGACCGGAGCGGGAAGCGTGGGCGGCGGCGGCGGTGGCCAGCGCAACAGCCCCGTGGGCCGCAGAACGGTCAGACCAGGAGCCGGATCCCCCGACCACCATGGCGGCGTGGGAGGTGGTGGCGGTGGTTACCAGACGGGTATCGGGGGAGGCGGTGGTGGATTAGGTATAGGAGGCGGTGGCGTCTCGTCGTCGTACTATCGCGACGATGATCTCAATAGCCCGGTACTGTTGGATGACCGAGGACGGGCAATGGGACCGGCCAGCGGCGCATCACACCGGTCCCGGAGTGCCAGCCGCCCCGTAGACCGCATGGGTGTCATGCCACCGTCCCGTTACCAGTCGCTGGACCGGAACACCGGAGGCGGCATACTGTCTGATCCCAGTGGACAGTACGGACACGATCGTGACTACAGGTCGTTCGACAGGGACCGTGGTTATGGCGGTGGCTTCTCCTCCTTGGACGACGACCCGTACGGCGGTGTGTCTTCCAGGAACAGACAATCACCGGGCGGTGGGGTCGGAGGGGTCGGCAGTGTCGGTGGCCACTACATGTCAAACGCCCGAGACACCGGACACTTTTTGGGTGAGCTCCAGCACCAGAACACCGACCTGCACCGTGAACTCTCGAATCTCAAAAAAGAACTGGAACTGACCAACCAGAAGCTCGGGTCCAGCATGCATAGTATTAAAACGTTCTGGAGCCCAGAACTGAAGAAGGAGCGGGCTCTTCGCAAAGAGGAATCGGCCAAGTACTCTCTCATCAATGACCAGCTGAAACTACTTCATTCGGAGAATCAGGTAAATTCAAATTATTTACCAGCTTCGTGTCCTCCCCCACTATATTAGTTTAATATCTCTGAGACGAGATAATTGTAAACAAAGGGACAAAAAACACTAACCTGTATAAACTAATGACATTATTTTCAACTAGAAAACCGTATGGAGCCCTCACCTTACCACATGGACATGGAGCTCTTTTTACTGTATTTAAAATAATAATACTTTTTACTCTAACAAATTCATGCAATTATGTACCTGTGAGTACACATAACACAATTTTAACTAATGTGGTTAATAAAATAATATGGTATACTTACCATATTAATATTTAAAAAATACTAATTATCAAGATATTGAGCTGAAAATATCCTTTAATCATATAATTTTTAACTGCTAATTTTAAAAATAAATTTTCGTGTAGTTCATCGAATTATTTACAGAACATTAGGATTATATGGTATTTAAGTACCTACTATTTAACCGTCCTCTGTTTCTTTAGAAAGTCCCGTATTTTCACTTGAATTTTGTTAAAAGCCGAGATTACTCGTGTTACACGAGTATAGAACATTTCGTAATCCTCAGTTGTTCGAAATTCTATGTGAATATTATAATGCCATAAAATGTAAAGGGTTTTTTTTTTTTACACAGTTATTCAGTCGGGGTTTTGACCTGTACGGTTTCCTGATGACTACCGCACTATATTATTATATTATTTTGTAATTTGGTTTATGCGTTTAATGCAATTCAAAAATATATTTCTACATATAAAATATTATGTTTATTTGTATTGGTACGATTTATAATTAAAGCGAAAGGCGTGTTTTTCTACACGCGTGCGGATAACGTGTATTTACATTATATTATTTTATTTTTAAAAGACAACACAACTATTATAATTTATTTTTAACTTGTAAAACCAATGTCAATCAAATTTCATTTTCGCCCATAGTAAGTATTATATTTTAAACCTTTTTCATTTTTCCAACTTGGTTTTATTCTTTAATCGATAAAAAAACATCGTCAAATTATAAAAAAGAAAAAGAAAATAAGTATAGGTTTACAAATAAATAAAATTAAAAAAAAATGTTATTTTACGTTACTGCGTACTTTGACCTCGTGTTGACTTAGAGTACTTAGACGTTCGATTGACACTTGGTGATTCGTATAAACCGGTTAAACGACACACGACTCTTAAACAGATTTATAGAATTGCACGATGTTTCTACGTCTGTCTGTTGTGTACGTATGAATCTTGAATACAATAATTATTTTTGCAGTCATTGTTTTAGGAAGACGACAAAATGTTTTACCATACGTTCCACCATTCCACTTATAAATTATAAAACTTTTTCTATCCATTATACTCTGTAGATTCGGTTGCAGTTTAACGAAACGTTCCAATGATGCATTTTTTACACTTCCAATAATATATCGTAATTTAATAAATTTTATACTCTTTAAACCTTTAAAAGTCTTCTGGTACTTTTAAATTCAGATTTTCAAATGTTTTGAACCAACTCGAATTATACATACTAATAATAATATAGCGAATATTGATGATGGAATAGGAAAATAATCTATAACCAAGCAGGTGTTAAGCGGGCGTAAGGGACGACGAACAATGCCATATCTCCCTCATCGATATATGATTATATTTCATGTAAACCACATTACGGACACGGCTCGTGCAAGTTTGAATGGAATTCATGACATATTGTTCGGGCAACGTATTTCCAGGGACGTGGTTACATAAAAAGGGGATTATTTTTTAGAGACCCTTTAATCGGTTGTTTTGCTATTACCGCGATATCTAGTGGACGAACAAACGAATTAGACAGCGATCTACGATGAAGAAATGTTTGTCTTTATAATAATAAGCCATATATACAGAACCGCACATATTATTACAGCGGTTACCTCTTTCGAACCAAATCTCAATTGTTAACCAGGAGTGATGCGAAAAACCGAATTTAAAATGTTTTTAGTTTGTATGCAATGCCACGCGTTAGGTTAGGTCGCAATAAACCACATACCTAACTCTTAAAAAAAAAAAAAAAAAAAAAATTGTATACTTAGGAATGATTAACATACTCGTTTTCCAAATTACCACCATAAAACGTTTATAAATATGTAAATAAATAACGAAAAAAATGAAATTTTTTAAAATTTATTTCGATAAACGTAATTATTATATTTGGGATTCGGCAAACCCGGCAGACACTACAAGTGTATTGTGTATAATTATTATTGTCTGAACAATAAAACTGGAAAGTGGAAGGATACAAAACAAATAATAATATTATGTCTATCGTCTATATGTATACAATATAATAATTACAATAATTGTAATTATTGGTAAACATACTAAACACTGACGATTTTTGGAAAGTCTGACTTGAGAACTCTTTACACGCCCAATCACCCATCAAAACCACAATCGATTCGACCGCGGTTTGTTTCCTTCGAATTATTATGTTATTATTATACGTATCATTCATGGTTTCCTTTCGTACGGCGTACGCACCGAACAATTCGCCCGTAAATAGTATAATAATAATAATAATAATAATAATAACATAGTATTGATTAAAAAAGATACAATGATGATAACAATAAACGCCAGACGATTCACGAGTCGCGTTAAGGGATAGAGAAAACGAAATGATTAATGACGCGCTCGTATTTTATTAGATTAGGTACCGACTAAATCTTTCGTTTACGCTGTCGTTTGCGCGTTGGTATAAAAAAAAAAATTAAAATACAAATGACAATCTAAACGCGTTCACAATAGGATATTTCATTGGTTATAAATTTATAATACAACCAAGCACCGACCGTACCGAGGTGAATACGATTTTAGACGAAAAAAAATTATACTATTTTAGTAGGTATATGTAATATTATAATTTGAAAAATCACAAGTGACAATATTTAGTTGTTACTGGCTTTTATAATAATTAAAAATGGATATATACGTACGTGTATTATACCAAAAGTTTCCATACTGTGAATCGTGTGATAAATAATTTTGGGGATCGCCAAAAAAACGTGAATAAGTAGCGATTAACCCTAGTAGCATATAAGTAAAAATTAAAAACTCAGTAATGGTAAAAATCAAAATATTCGATTTTTCAGAAATGAGTTTCACACATATGAAGTTTGGAAACTTTGTTTTACAATAGCTGTACTCGTATATCATAACAATATCTTCTATTATTTCGTCATCCCACATTGAATCCGTCAAATGGTATTATCTATTTCGAGAATTTCCGGTATCACGCACGTGGATCGTTCCCGGAAACTTATTTATAATAAAAGAAAATTACCATATTTTTTCTCCGCCCATTATTATGTTTGTTAACGGATGAACCCAAAACGAAATAAGAAAAAACAGTGTTTGGAGATGACAATACTATTGCATTATTATTCGTTTTTAATCGTGAGTCAAAACAAAAAAGGTTCGTTTACAACAATATATTTACGATTTATTAAAATATACATTTCTGACTTGAGTCTTTAGAGAAAAGATGTCAAAATAAAAGAAAAATAAATGGTATTTTTGACGTCATTTTATGAAATGACAGAAATAAGGAAAATAAATTATATGGGTGGATCCAAATAGGGGACAGGGATCATATTATTCCCTTTTGTATACATATACGAAAGGTTTTATATTGAATAATAAGAAACACGTCGTTTAAACATTATTATTTTGAAATATGTTTTTTTTTTTTTTTTTGTTTAACATAAAAAATAAATAATAACTATACTATTACATTACACATATAGTAAACTGAGAAAATAAATATACTCTTATTTTATTATAATATAGTTTTATCTGTTTGAAATTCGCTTTTATCCGCTTCGAGTCATATATTTTATTCTTACGACTTATACTCATCGAAACAAAAACGGCAATGCAGAAATTATTTACATAACTATGCAAATATTTGCACAATATATTTTGTATAATATACTGCACATGACTTATAATAACACTCTGCGTCATAACGACTCGTATTATTTTCTTTTTAGTTCTTATTTGTGCAACTATTAAAATAATATCTAGGTACTTACCATATTATACGATGAACATAATATTATTATCAATTCTCTGCAGTTTTCTAAATCAGTTAATTTATAATAGATCGATTGAATATTTGAATACCTTTATATGTAAGAAAAAATATTATAAATTAAATATGTTTCGTGTTTTTTTTTAAAAAATTTTGTAATATAGACAACGATAAAATCGTATTTCGTACAATAACAGTTAGATTAAAAATAACATTTCACGTTTTATCTTACAATAAAATATGTTTATACTGTCTTAATTTATAATATTACAAGTCGTAACTAATTTCTATATAATATATTATGTACTTCCACAAACTCGCTATTCGATCGAATGTATAATTTCAAAATTATATTGAAACGACCGCTGCAATAATTTTTTCAATTAAAAACCATTATAATATTTCATTAATTTATAAATTGACAATTAAAATAAATATTATATTCACGTAGTAGTTGTGCATAATATCACGATATTAAAATATCTATTTTATCATAACAACTACACCAATTAATTATAAAATAATTAAAATTAATTAAGTAATTTTACGTAATATTACCTATGAACAATAATAATATTATTGAGTTTGAACGTATTTTTGTTTTTTTTTTTCATCAATTCCGTTCAAATGTTTAATTAAAATTTATAAAAAAAACTAATTATTTCCGTCATAATTAATATCGTGAAAATTATAATGTTAATAACGTAGGTATATACCAATTTGCGTATTATAATAATGTATTTTTAACACTGTAAAGTGTAAAGAAATGCGAATATTATCGTACGTAAACTCTAGTTTGTTCTTATATTTAGTTCAAACTTCGGGCAGTCTTTTTTTAAGAACCCTCGTTTATTATAAGCGTATAAAGCTCCGTCGTAAGTTATTGACATTACGTCATTGCTTGCCTACCCCTATTTGACCCAGTTTATCCCGTTTATAAACTGTGTGCCCATATTCACTCCATATAAAACTATACAATATAATACGGGCACTATAAAATATACCTAATATAAAAACTATAAAAATATCTAATATCTATATTATAGTCCTCGCAACTGGAATCGTTTTCAAAATAATTACATTAGATCGTTTGTTTGTTTTTTTTTTCAATTATATGGCATGATTAATAATAATATTAAGTAATTTATGCAAGAAAATTGTAACGTTTGTATATCACGAGTATATTTTTATACCAATAATGAGTGGTTATAAAAATGACGAAAATTAAAACTAATAAAATATAGCATAAAAAATAATATCACGTTTTCAGGGGGGAAAAAAGCAAAACGTCTATTTTAAGAGACATTCATTATCGTTTTGTATTTATCTGAACGTCAGTGTGTTTCTTCGTAAAAATGTCCAGAAATAAACGCGTGGAACAATATTTTCATTGTAAGTATAAATAGTGTTATAAGTACACGGTACATTACGAGACACGAGTAACAATAATATATTGTATAGGTTTCAAATGTTCGAAACGAAAACAAAAGCGTGTAACTTGTCATGAATGTCGTCATATAGTGCAACGGTATTCGTAAAAAACTTAAATACATATTATATAATATTATATGTGAAGTTATTTTTTAGCAAAACGAGTTGTTTTTTTTTTATTCTCGTACATCAACTATAAAAAAATATTATTTTTAACCTAACGTCACACGACGAAAACCCCGTGTAATACGCCTTATTTCTATGTAAATTATAATATAAATAACGATTTAATAATATTATATTATAATATTAGACGATTACGAGACAGTGACAAAACGGTAATTCGTTTTGAAATAAATAACAATTTGGACGATAAAATATATTCAAATAGATAAATAGCTGCCAACATGTCGTGTTGTATTTTTATGTTTTTCACTCGCTCAATATTCCGCGTTTACAGAATAGGTAAAAACCAAAATTTCAACGCACACGCTCACGAGTGATGTGATAATGGGGGGTTGTTCTATGTTTGCATTTGCACGCACGTTAATCGCGGACGACGATATAACGAACCATTATAATCATAATGATAATATATATTATTATTATAATTATTATTATCATTATTATACTTGCACGCTAACCAGGGAACACACCAATAAAATATTATAAATATTTTTGTATAGGAACCGAGCAGTGAACGCAGATTGGTCTTGTAAATAATTTTGGGATCCGTATTAAAAATCTGGTTATTACAATTTATTCGTGTATAAAACATAATAAACACAGACAATTTTATCGTTGTTATATTATAGAAAATGTTCAAATACTTAGAATCGAATTAGAAAAAGTGTATTAATTAATTAATTTAAATTTTGTAATAGACACTTAATATTATATAGTCTTGATTTTTATCAAAGATATTTTCTCTGTTCTTCTTGTAACAGATTTTAGTTATCATCGACTATATATTATAGCTTATAGGTAATAAGTACTGGCATTTATATTACTTATATGACTTATAAATTCGAAATTGTACGAGTTTAGTAAAATAACCTCTTTAAATTTTAATATAATTTGATAATACGATTTTACTAATTTCGTTTGTCAAAATTTTATTTTATAAGCTAACCTATTTTGGATGATGAAAACATCTTTATTGAATATTTTCAATTTTATCTACTTCATCACATATAATTGTTTAAAATTCTGAACAAAACTGAACCCAAACATTTCGTAAAGTAATATAATAAACGTTCATGTAATATAATTTATACAATATTCAGCTACAGCAAAAAGTCTAGAACTATTCTCTTAACCGAAACACGTCGTTATTATACGTAGTGACAAAAAGTTCCAACGTTAAAATGGGCGAATCAAAGGCCTAAGTTTTAGTTTATATAATATTATATGAAAATACGAGACATAAAATAACTTAAACTTTAGATATACGCTGAATAACAATATGTTTGGATCATTTGAAAAGGAGAATTCCTCGGTTGACCTCCGCAGCATCCTTCTTAGACGTATTATATTATATAGGTTGTTTTTCAAAAATATAGAATATTTTATATATTATACGCATATAATATCACAATTATTGTATTTATTCGATTTTTTTCGTTTCTTCTATTGACATTTCGCCACGTCTAGCGTTTAAACATATAATATATAATATTATAATTTATAATATTATGTTTTTAGTTTACAGACAAAAATGAATGTTTAATAAAATATCATAAAAATCAATACGATGCGTTTTATTAGATTCTGAGCGAAACGAAGATGTATTGGTTTTATAATGAAGTGTGTCTTCTTCTTTTTTTTTTTTTTGCCTGAAGACACTTTTACTACCCAAAATAATGCTCCGAATTTCACGAACCACTTTAAATGTCTTCTTATCAATTATGTTTCAATATTTTCAATATTGTTAAATAAAATTGACAAATTTTTGAAGATTTTATTGAATTTTAAATACATTTTACTTAAATCAGTTACATTTACATTTTTTTTTTTTTTTTTTTTTTTTTTTTTTTTTATAGCTATTTAAAGTATTAAAAGCAAGAGAAGGGATACTGGTATGAAAGGGATAAAGGTGTAAAGAGAATAGTGTTGAATTTTGTTTAAAATTTGAATGCAATGATAAATCAGTACATTTGTGAAAACGATTTTGAGCGAAGTTCATCAGATAATATATGTATTATGTACCAATTAAAATATTTACATTTATCAGTTTCTACATTCAATACAAATAATTTATCGTAAAATCTCTGAATTAGTTACCTAAATATTAAAATTTAGCAGTATTTCGCTCAGAATCTTTTTTCGAATGTAATGATTTATCATTGCATCAAATTTTAATCAAAATTCAACACTGTCCTCTTTTACACCTATATCAGTTCCACAACAGTATCCCTTCCTTGCTTTTTTATTTTGCATTACGATTACCTACATACGTAATGCCACGGTGCGCGATTTTCATTTATTCCACTCTTGTTCAGGAGATTATATACGAGTATAATAATAAATAATCGGTCAAAATCCGTGTATAAATAAATAATAAAATATTACACCGTTCGTATAATATGTACCTATATTATGAATTTTAAACGGGTCGTTATTAATACCCATAGTTTTATGCTTTTACGGTCGATAATAAAATAATATTCAATTTTTTGATAATAAATAATGTCCTCAAAAAGGTTATAATAATATTTATCTATATGATATGCGTACACGGGTCGCACACCATAATAATATCATATTGATTCGATAATAATATTAATACCTACTTAACGTTATGTGTGTTTTGTAACATTATTTCTCGATTTCATATTTCGACCCCTTACTTTTAATTTCGCGTTATACAAATTTGAACGTACAAACATTTACAAATGTGGAATACAGAATGAAATTAAAATGGATATCTATATAGTTTTTATTATATAATAACGTTTCGACCACGCGTAAGCGGCGAACGGGATATAATTTCATATATTTATTTTCATCATAATATCAGGACTATAAATAGTTTTTAATAACAATATTTTTTAAATTGATTTACACGTCAAAACAATATAATATTCTGGTTTGGAACGCGTGAAATTATGAAAAACGAACTTCCCTAATATGATAAAAATTATAAATTTTATTATAAATAATTATAAATATCAAAATATTTTTCGAAATAATATAAATATTACGTTCCACACGTATGCATAATATAATATCATAAACATTGGTATGGTGTTTAAAAAAACAATCCATTAAACGTCATGTTATGGCCAACGTACATAATAATATATCATTATATGAATTGGATATTATTATGTAGATGTACGCAATGTGTATTTGTTTCGTTTGAATCTTGATTTATAATCTGAAATAGGTACATGTTATACCTACCTATATATATCACAGTGATTGCGAGGTATAAAATTCCCAACGGAATACGTTTTGGCGATAAATACGACTTCGTAACGCACGCATACAACATTTTACTGTTGGTAATGACCGCTAATGACCATATGAAAATTCGTGAATAATTTACAATTTATAGTAGGTATTTATCTACTCATTCCGTCAAAATATTTTAATAATAAAATTACAAATTTCCGAGCGCTGGTTTATTTTATACCCATATTATAATAGTGAATTTACGTTCAATTTTTCGACAATATTATTACATTTTTTACGTAAATATTATATATTTGGATAAAATACTACCATTGATTGTTATAAATACTAGTATTCGTAATAATTTATCAATATAACTACGCGTATTTATATAATTTTTCGAATTTAACGGATCGCACATTGAACATTGTTTTCAGACGTTATAATATATAGCTAGATCGTACCTGTAAATTATAAAGATTGCATTTTAGAATATTGTAAATTTTTAATTATTGTAAATATTTGTCGTGTTTACCTACTCGAATTTTAAATATTTTCAAAAAATTATAAAATAAAATTATCATAAAATTTATAAATTATTTCTTAATATCGTAACATAATAACTAAAGAGAATGATGAATGATGTTCAATAAAATTAAATAATTTCATATATTTGGATACTTTTTTACGTTTAGTTCGCATAAATAAAAATTAATCGCAAAATTTCACTAATAATAGTAATCATGTTACTTACATATAGGTATTACGAGATATATCGTAAATTATATTACGTATATTACAATAAACTCGTAATATTGTTTCCTACATCTAAATGAATAAAAATGAATTGTTATATGCCTACTATAACAATTCATTGATCATAATTAATATTCTTAATATTGTTTTTTCTCTTTCTGAAATTGCGTAACAAACACGAATATATACTTATCTGCACTTCGTAAATCGCGTTGGTAAAACGCATGCGTGCAACACGCTAACCGCTGACCTTTTATACGCCCGGGTACAATCAATTTATTCCCACAAGGTACATACGCGTACGATAGTATTATTTATTTTATACACAGAAATTCCAAAAGCAATTTATACCTCGTCAATATTATAATATTATTACGTATCGTCGGGGTCCAAATCCAAACGGTGTAAAATGACATAATTTTATACAGATTGTCTGAAAACTTTGCGACATCGTTAATTTTATTTTTTTCCCCCCGACTTTCACGAAAAGTTTCACGCTTTATATAATGTTACGTTAGTTATACTCCAGTTTTGATAATGATTATTATTACACAATAAGTCGAAAAAAAAAAACGATTTTCTCGGCAAAAAAGGTAAAAAGGTTAATTATATTAATGTTAGTAGGTAGTTAAAATAAAAATGATAATCAATTTTTATGTTTTCGTCTAATTTATTGAAAACAACAAGATGATAATAAATTATAAAAATAAAGATTAACATTTCTCTCTCTCTCTCACTCTCTCTATCTCTATCTCTAGCTCGCTCACTATCATTTTTAAATCGGTAGGTAATCAATATATTATAATAATTTTATCATGAATATAAATAGCTATTTATATATTATTTAACCCTACTATTGTTCCGCTGTGACAAAGGCGTAGTCCGACGGTCGATGATGTTGGCGGAAGCAGTAGTAAATTAACCAAACTCGCGTTTATAGGCATTTATTACGGTACGCTCAAAAACAATAACAGGACGACGAAGGTACGGTCGCATTAATCCAAAATCGTTTGGCTTTAACATCTATGTTATAATCGTAAATCGTCTGTCGGGACGTTTAATATTTTATAGAAATATTATATTTTATATATCAACCGCAACCGTCCGTGGACGTTCATCGAGTCTCGAGTGCGATCGTTTTGGTATACCGCGGTATTCGTCAAGAAGTGCGTTTTCGTTTAAACCGCGACCGTAAACAACTATATTTTATTATGTAATATATTGTATATATTTAGACGAATATGTTATACAAAAGACAAAACACAAATTTTTCGACGATCACATCGAAATCGGAATCGACCGTCCGTATAGGTAAATTATTACTATTTACTTATTAATTTATTAACATTTCGAAACAATTAACTATACGTTTTATAATGTCTTTTGTTCTAAAAATTATTGTAATTGAACGCAGGAAACGTTCCATAACATTATAATAATGAATAATCTTATCGTAAAAATATTACGTTAAAAAATTAAAAAAAAGAGTTCTGAAATATTAACGTTATTCCAATGCGTTTCTCGCCCGACCAATATAATTTGAAAATATAAAATATTAAATAATAATATAATTATATAATTCATAATAAAAATATACATTTTTCGCTATTATACGTTACGATCAGTAAATAAAAATATGGAACACCCTGTACATATTATTAATATTAATATAAATTAGGCGGTTTGGGATATAGAACGTTCAATGGACAAACAATGAAACACACCCTGTGCCGAACTTGTGTTTGGTATATTGTTGACCACGTAAAAGTTGAGCGTTTGAATATTTATTATGGTTCGTCAGGGCGTCAGTGCGTCACGTCTCCGAACGTTTCGCGTCTTCCATACCGTATTTTAAATTATAATAATATAACAGTTTTGTACGGGAAAAAGTCGAATTTCCCTCTCCGAATAGTATTATAATATTATAGATAATATTAAAGATTTGTATCCTTTTTTTTTTTTGACCCAATTTCTAAAAATAAATAAATATTTTATTATTATGCTAAGTACCCGGCGCTCGTATAGGTTTTGGTAAAAATCACCATGGAATAAAATATATTTGACAGCTAGCGGGTAAAGATGCGTTTACGCGAATAAAACGTATACCAGACGCGCGTTTCCTTTGTACGGGAGAAGCGACGGTTGGACGCTAATTTACTGCACAGTGTAATATTATACAAACACAATGTCAAAACGTCAAATTGTGGTTTACGCGGTTTAAACCTTAATATTATAATATTATTTATTCTATAGCGGACATAATGATGGTTAATTTTTATACCGCGTTATATTAGCTCCGAGAACTATAATAATTAAATAATTTAGAGTCTCTTTGTGCGCGGGGCCGCAGCGAAGAGTACGGGTTATTTTATATTATAATAATAACATACGAGTGGTGTTTAAGTGGTCTACGACCAATATTATGATGAACAGGCGCGCCGGGAGATTTTGACGAGCCCGATGATATTTTTAAGGACGGACGTTTAATTAATAGCAATAATAATTATAATTCAGCTATACAAACACCGCGCGTGTGTGTGTGTGTGTAAGTGTACAATATTATGTGTATTATAAAGTATGATATTATTGTGTTATTTCTCGTATAAATTTAACGATTATTATAGATATACGAACCTAACCTCTTTGTCCGACAATAAAACGTGTAATTTTTCGATTTGTAAAATAATATTATACGTTTCGATGTTATATTATTTTTAACAATAGTAACGATGGGAGAACAATATGTTATTTCGTCGATCGTCAGCGTCGTTTTATAATATATTTTTCTCGTCTTATAAACACGCGTTATGCTCATGATAATATCGATAACGACTGGACATATTATATTTTGTTGAATTTTAAATTTAATTATACGTATCTGCATTGACTTAGATACGGGAAATTGCGTAAAAATAACACAATATATAATACGTAGAATGTCTCCTTGAACTTTTCATCGGTCAAATATGAAACAAAGCGAAAAACGAAAACGAAATCAATTAAGACCATACTAAAATTATACTAATTTATATATACAAACCGCGCTATTGTTAATAATAAAATATAATTACTTTTAGCTAAGCTAGTACACTACTCGTATTAGTTCTCACGCATCACCCAACCTCCGGGATAATAATCATTCGGTCTTTTTTTTTTTCATTAATATCACACATAACCAAATTCGAATACAATAATAATTATGAACGAGTTAATTTACACGTAAATCGTATCACTTGCATAATATCGTGTTTCAATAAAAAAAAAAAAAAAAAAATGATAATAGAAAAGTGAATTCAAAATCACATTTATAACGATTAATATTATTGTAATGCATATAACTAGACGCGGGTGAATCCGACTCCTTGACCCATCGTAAACCGATTAAACGTCATTGAACTTTTTTTTTTATATATATATAATTACCTACCTACAATATGTACGTATCCTAATATAAGTAATATAATGTATATTATGAACAAGTTTTGAAAAGGAAAATCGTATTTTTATCGTTATACTATCTTGTAGTCATGTGACTTGGGAAGGTCAAACAGAGTCGTAATATCATTTCAATAGAATTACTATAATTACATTACTTAGTTAATTTAGGTACAATAAACCCACAAATACATTGAATATATAATTATATTACATAAGATATAGTGTTATTGTATATATATTTATTTTTTGTTCGTTTTGTAGAAACAATCGATGTTGGTGCGTCAGCTGGAAGAAGAGTTGAGAATGCGAATGCGTGGGCCTAATATGGATTTACAACAGCAAGTAGAATTGCTGTTAAATGAAAACGACCACTTGACCAGAGAAGTGGCGATTCTTCGAGAAACTATAAAAGTAAACATCGGACGCAGCCTTTTTCGTTTTCACAACGTATAGGTGGTTACCATCCCCGTCACCGTCGTAATAATATTAATTTTGGTCTACAGGAATTAGAACTCAGAATAGACACGCAAAAACAAACATTACAGTCCAGAGACGAAAGTATCAAAAAGCTTTTGGATATGCTTCAGAACAAAGGCGTTGGTGAGTTTATACAAAATATATTGTATTCGATTATTATTATCGTATTATACGTAAGCGTTACCATATTTGAGTATTATGAAAGAAAAATTTTACTCGAATAAAATAATAAAAGAAAAAAAATAGAATAATAATAAAATAACATCAACTTAATATTTCAACTTTATTATTTATTATTTTTTTTTTTAATAATAAAACGATTAATAGCGAAATGTAAGATGCGTTTGTTTTAGCAGGCAAGGAGGAGGAGAGACAGTTATTTCAGCAAATGCAGTTGATGGCACAAAAGCAGGTCGTTTCAAACGTTCGCAATCAGAACTTTCAGTTAACAGCCAATTCAGTGTGTTTTGCCTTGTTGTATCTTCTCATAAAAAAAAAAAAAAACAAAAAAAAAACAATATATTCTCTCTTTTTCTCTCTTAAGCACACCAAAAACACATACACATGCACTACTTCCAAATATAATTATTAGTATTTTTACCACGTTGAACGCCTATAATTATATAATATAATTTACATTAATAACAAATGACCAAGCTTGCTGCAGTTGTGTTTATAGAAGTTTTTATTTTATTTTTATGTTGTTGTTGTACGTTGAATAAAAATATTGTTCGGATCGGTTGGCAACTCTAATATGATTTTCATTCGAATATAATAATACCTATAATATACGTACCTATTTTGTTGTTTATTATTTTTATTCACACGATGAGACTAAGACGGGACAACTTAGGCCTCCAAGGTCTAACGCACTGAATCGGTTTATTGAATGTACTCGCATAAAATTTGTTTATGACAATGGAAAAAATTATTATAACACGTTTAATAATACTTATTATAATTTCTTCAAAACAACTGCGCCTTGACGTTTTGCGTCTTAATATGTCTCGTCTCTCCTGCTTCACGTTATCTCGAATTCATGAAAAATATATATATATATATATTATATAATATAATATAAAATGGAAATTGGTGTCACGCGTATTATCATATATAATTTAGAGTTACCAGCCCAAGAACTCGTAGTAGATTCGCACTATAAACGCATTTTATAATTTTATAATTTTTGTTTTTTCATTTTTTTTTTTTTTTGTACTTACTACAAAAATGAACATTTCAAATCCAACTGAAAGTAGTACTTTATTATTATTATTTTATTATTTTATTTCTTTTTTTTAGTTTGTAATTCGAAGGCTTTATATGTAATTGCTTTGGATGTTTGTAGGTGGTAAAGTGGTAGAAGCGATTGAATTAGAGGCCCGTCAAGTTGACTTAGAGGCACGACTATTAGAGAATGAAAACCTTGTCCACCACTTCCAGTCTGTTGTCAGGAATCGGGATCAGGAACTCAACAGTACGAAGCGCGTGAGTACACACACAGACACACACACTTACACTGAAAAAAAAAAAGAAAGAAAAATCCCCAAATTTACTAAAACTATAAGAGTACTTTGAAAAAAGGGTTGTAAACTATATCATATAATTTATTTATTATTCGTAAAAATTATAATTGATACTTCGGGATTTGCATGCCAAATCGTGTTTCGTAATGGGCTCCTGTTCTCGATACCAGTCACCTACGTAAACTTGTAAACGTCCTTACGGTGGTAACCTCTTCTGTCTAATAGTTCTGTCTAAATAGAGGACTTGCATGATAATATTCATATGGATTGAATTATGCATTTATTTTTTGTTTTGTTTTTTATTTTTATTTTTGAGGGGACGAATTATGTAGTAGGCTATTACTGCGTATCTATTCGTATCTGAAACAAAGCCCATTTTTGAGAAACCACTTTTTTTGTGTGATTCGTAATCGCAGGACTTAAAAGCTACCAATGACAATCTAAAAGCACTGCAAATGGAATTAGAAAAAGCGTACCAGACACAAAATATGGGGGTGTCTTCCAGCGGCACACTGACAGCTATTCTGGAAACCAAGGATGCTCGTATTGCGACACTAGAAAAGGAAGTCGGTCTCCTAGAACAGGAGCTGGATAGGATGCGACTTTATGCTGGATCGTCAGGTCATGCGTTAGACAGGAGTATTCAGTTTGCCGCGGCACCAGCATTCAAACACCAAGTGAGTAGCCACCGAACAGACCGCATGTGACACCGGCGGACATCTATTGATCCCGCTTGTTTTTCACCATGCTCGTGTCATGCACTTTTCCACTAAACCAAGGTTCTTCATAATATTACATGATATTGACGTCGTTTCAAATTTCTTTCTATCATGCTTTATAAACTAAAATAATTCTTTCCTTTACCCATTAATAAAATTCAATATATTTTTATTAAAAAAAATACTTAGTGGGGAAAAAGTAGGATAGGTGACTTTAACTATAAACAGACTGGATTAATAGAACTATACTTTGCAAAGCACATGTAGATTTAGATTATTGCTGTTTTTATTACTTTTTAAATAGTGCTCTTCAACACTTAAAAGGTAAGGAGACTATGTAAATAAAAACTAAAATAAAATGTATTCAAACATATTATAAAATACAATAGCACTATTATAATTTTTATTATATTACCATATATACTCGTATTAAATTCGATAACTAAAAAAATACTCGTTCACTTTGTATTCAATAAAACGTAAATATTTAAACTAATTATTTAAAATTCAAACACGCAATCACTAATGTTTTGATTATTTATTTATCATAAAGTACACTTTTTTGCATATTTAGATAAAATAAAATATATCTTCTAATATCTTTAGATTATAAAGAAATTTGATAATTTAACTATATAATATTTGTAAAAAGGTACCTACAAAACTTTATATTATACCTAATAATATAATAGTTTCTTATTACTTTTTTTTTTTATCTTATTCTTAATCAGGATTATTTTTAAAAGCATGTTTTATAACCTTACTTTTTTATAACATTTATTTGATTTTGTCTTTAGTATCCATGCATGATTACAAATTTAAAAAAAAAAATTTTCATCAATTTACATCTTTTAAAATCATTATTATTATAAATGATTACATCAAAATGTTTCATTTAAAAATGTGTGCTAAAACAATATATTATTATTATTATCTAATACGTTCATTTGAGTGACATTGAGAGGATATGACAACCCGGTATAGTTACATAATATGATGTTAATATCGTGTATAGTTAGAAGAGTTCCGGTCGGAAATTCAAAGACGTGATCAAGAGATTGTGGCAATGAGTGCCAAAATGAAAACTCTAGAAGAACAACACACCGACTACCAAAGACATATTGGAGTACTGAAAGAGTCGTTGAGTGCAAAGGAAGAACATTATACGATGTTGCAAGCGGACGTAAGTTTAAAACAATCAATTTCTCATTTGGATTATTTCTCAAATCATCTAAAATATTTTTAATGCCAAATAGTGAAAGAGAAGAATAACTTGTACCAAAATCTTGTATATAAGATAAACCAAATTAGGAATCAATATTAAAAAAATTTCACGTTCAAACGTATTACATATTAAATCAAGAATAATATTCCAATAACAAAAAATGTTTTTTTTATTTCATTATTACTATTACTTTTTATATTATTTTAAAATTAATACACTGGAATAATTAAAAATATAAATAGTAAATACTATGTTTATTATAATAAATTAATAATAATTCTTAAAAATTAAAAAATAGAACTACATATGAAAAAAAATAGTTTTGATATTTTCATAAAAAAAATATTCTGTATAAATCTCATATTATTTCCATTCAAATATATTGTTTTTATTTTTATCATACATTTTTTTTTTTTTTTTAATTTTGTATGATCGAATTTTGGACCGCTAATACTTAATTCTCTCAACACATTATGTTACTGTGTAATTATGTAAAAATATCAAATTGAAGTGAAGTAAAGCATTTTTAACATCTGAAAGATAAAATATATTTAGTTAGAAAAAGCAATTATAGGTAAAATAATATATGTTATAAACATACAAGGTTTATAACCTATTAGGAAAAATATTAAAAAAAAAATTGTACCTATTACATTTCATAAATATTTATAAAACAGTGAGTATCTTCCATAATAAAATTTTAAAAATTTTTACGTTCGAATTCGTCATTATTTTTTGGTAATTTTATTTATCTAATTTAAATTTGTAATGGTTTTACTTTTATATGCATGTTTATATTTCTCTCTTTCTCTCTGTTTATTTCTCTCTCTTTCTCTCACACTCACTCTCTCTCTCTCTCTCTTTACATTTCAATAGATTTATTAAGCACTTTTTTAAAATTATTCTATTAAAATTAAAACATTAAACAATATTACGACAAGCAATACTCAAGTCGTTTTAGAAAATATATAAGTATATTATTTTTTTTTATGTTAGGAAAAATATTAAATATTAATTATTAAATAATAACTACTGTTTATATATTACATTTTTGTGAGTTCCAAAATTCAATTACATAATTTATTCAATATTTTCTTTTTTTGTTTTATATTATATAATTATTATATTTATCGAATATTTACAGGTTGAAGAATTACGTTCACGGCTGGAAGAGAAAAATCGTGTAATTGAGAAAAAAACTCAAACTGCCTTGCAAGCTACTCAGGATAAGAACAGAGTGACAAGTGAAATTAATGAACTTAAGGACCACGTGGATATTAAAGATCGCAAAATAAATGTTTTACAAAGAAAAGTACGTAAACCTATACATCAAAATTACTATAAATTAATAAGTAGTATACATTTATAATTTTAATTATGAATCAGTTCGTAGTATTTTTTATTTAGTAATTATTTAGTAATATATTATATATATATTTTATTTTTTTATTTATTGATAATTAATTAGAATTTTATTTATGATTATTTAGTTTAATTTTTATGATTTTATTTGCATTGCTTTTTACAATTATAGTGTAATAAGTTGTTTTTTCATTATTAAAATATTATTAAATAGTAAAGTGCAAAAGTTTATGTTGTTCAGCTTTTTATTAATTCATCATTATTGTTTATGTAAGTAAATTTGTTGTAATACTAAAAATTACTATTTTCACTATTAAATTTTAATTTAATATTTTAGATTGAAAATTTAGAAGACCTATTGAAAGAAAAAGACAACCAAGTAGAGATGGCTAGAACAAGACTAGCGTCACTTCAAGCACATCAATGTTCCTCTGAAGGCGCAGTAACAAGTTTAGAAGAGGCAATAGGTGACAAAGAAAAACAAATGAACCAATTAAGAGAACAAAGAGATAGAGCTGAACAGGATAGACAAGAAGAAAGAGATTTGCATGAAAGGGATATTGCTGATTTCAAATTAAAACTCCATTCATTAGAAAGTGAAGTTGAAAAACTTCATACTCGACTTAATAGAGCAAACTGTGAGAAAAACCGTCTAGAAGAACGATTAGAACAATCACAAAGTGACCTTGGAAAATCAAAAGCAGAATATGAAAAGGCATCAAGTGAAGTGAATAGAAGCGGAGCTGATTGGGAATATACAAGACAAAAGTTCGCAAGATTAGAACTTGAAAATGCTCAGTTACGACAAGATTTAGAATTGTCACAGACAACGTTTGGTAGAAGTACACTTACCAAATCGCAAGAAATGGATAGAGTACAAGATAGGGCAGATAAAGCACTTGCTGATTTGAGAACAGCACAAGCAGACCTACGCATCACTAGAGCTGATAATGATAAATTATTGACCGAAATGAAAGGATTACAAGAAAAACATGAAATGTCTCAAGGTGAAATTTATAGATTAGTGACCAAACTTGAAAAATCTCAAGGCGAGATTAATAATATCAAAGAGGAATACGAGCGAAATCAATCTAGTATTACTAGAATTCTTGCCGAAAGAGAAAAAGCATTAGTTGAGTTAGAAAAAACTAAAGAAGATCTAGAACGTTCACAAAGTACATTAGGCAAAGCACAACTTCAGCAAGAGAAATTACAAATGGCCCTAGATGATGCTCAGAGAGAAACTGACCGTGTGCAAGATTCTTTAAACAAAGCTACGGGAGAACTACGAAAGGTAAATCAAGATAGTAATATTATATGTCAATATTTGAATTTTTATGCTCATTATAAAAATGTTAAAATTTATATTGTATATATAAAAATATTCAATGAAATTTATTTATGTATATATTAATTATAGTGGAATATTGAAAAGGAACAAAATACATTTGAACTAACTAATTTACAAACACAATTAGATAAAGCACTTGGACAAGCTGCACGTTTACAAAAAGACAAAGAAACTATTCAAATTGAATATGAAAACTTGAAAGCTAAATATGAAATCAGTCAGGTATACAAATAAAAGTAAATTAAATTAATTTAATATGGCAATAAAAAACTTTTTTAGACAATGGTAGCCAGATTACAAAAGGAAAAAAATCAACTTTTAGACGATAGTGAAAAAAATAAAAATGACGCTGATCTATTCCACTCACAAATAATGAAATATCAAAGAGAAAAAGAAAAAATCCAAGCTGAACTTGATCTTATTGAAGAACGATTTGAGAAATCACAATCCATGTTCAAAAAAACTCAAGTAAATACTAAATAGAATTAATAAATATTTCATTTCATTTCATTTTTATAAACTTATAACATAATATAAGTATTATATTATTATTATATTTGCAATACAAACTCTCATATTACGTATTCAGGTTTATAAATAGCAAATAATAAACCAAACAAATTAAAAAATAAAAATGATAATATATAATATATACATATATAGGGGTAATACATACCTACATATAAATATATAATATCCATACACATACACACGCACACACTACACACACACAAATATAATATATATAAATTCGTCAAAATTATTATTCACTCATTTCTAATTAAATAGATTTATAATTATTATTATTTATATATATATACACACATTACACAGTAAAATTTAAATCAATATAATAAATAAATTAAAAAAAAAAAAAAATGTATTTTCTTTAAAACAAATAGAAATATTATATTAATAAATCTATAACTAGTATTTCGTTGTCATTGTAAAATATTACTGTTAATATTTTAAATAATATTTTCATTGTTAATTTTAACAAAAATTTTAAAAATATAATTATTTTAATATTATATCTATTTAACCTAATAATAAAAATAACAATAATAATAATAATAATAATATTCACCTATTAGACAAATAAATTAATAAGGTAATTTTGATAAACAACAATATGAATTAACAAAATACAATTTTAATTATTATGTAGTTACTAAGACATTAATTTTAATACATTTTAATAAATATGATGTATCCATTTTTGAATTGTAAATAAAATTCATATGTTACAAAAAATAAAAAAATGTAATATAAATTTAACTTTATTTTTAATTTTACTTCTTAGCTTGAGAAAGAAGATATTATGAATGAATTTGACTTACAAAAAGAAAAAATGGAAAAGTGTCAAAAAGCCATGTATGAAGCTATACAAGATAAAAACAGTGCAAAAGATGAATTAGACAGAGTGATGGAAAAATACGATCGGTAAATTTAAATATAATATTAAAATATATTTTTTTTAAAAATGTTTATTGTTTTTTTTTCTTTCTTTTTTTTTTTGTGATTGTTGTAGGTTACAAAATGAATTATACCAAGTCAAGAAAACATTAGAAACTGTTGAAAATGAAAGAGATGATGTTAAGTTAGAAATGGAAAAATTACAACTACATGCTATGAAAGCTCGTGATGATCAAAGGAAATCGAAATCCGAAATACAAGAACTACAAGAATCATATGATAGACTAGTAATACAATTAGAAAGAACTAAAGATGTAGAGGATAAGTTCAAAGACGAAAAAGATCATCTCATGGATAATTTGGATATAATGAAAGAACGGTGTGATAAATTGCAAATGGACGTAAGAAGGTTATCGGCAGAAAGAGATAAACTACAGACTGAAGCTATGAATAACGCATATGAAATGGAAAGAGCACACTCTCAAGTTTCTAAAACTCAAGTTTTATTAGAGGACCAACAAAAAGATGTAAATAAACTTTCAGTTGAACTGGATAAAATGTCCGAAAAATATAATAAACTTATGTCAGAATACAAAAAATCACAATCGGAAATAGAATCATATAAATCACAAGCTTCAACCTTTAGAGAAGAAGCCGAAAGATATTCAGTAAGACAACAAGAAAGAATAAAGGAAGAACTTGAAGTTTTTAGAAATAAATATACACAAGAAATGGAAAAATCTGAAAAACTACAATCTACGTGTAAGAAATTAGAAGAAAAAATGCGTGATATAAATATGGAATTGGAAAAGAGTAAATTAGAATATACCAAATTTAAAAAAGAAAATGAGAAGTTTATATTAGACCATGAAAAATTACAAATGAAATGTGATAAACTAGTAACAGATAATGATAAACTAAGACAAGAAGTAGCTACAGTGGGAGAGCAAAATAGTTATGACTTAGAAAGAACTAAAGATCGATATGCAAAAACAAAACAGGTACAAGAAAAAACTGAAATGGAACTGTATAGAACACAAATGGATGTAGATAAATTAAAAAAAGAAAATGAAAAATTAAAAACTGATTTGGTTAGAGTAGAAGCTGAGTTATTACAATTTAAACCAGAAAGAGATTATGATAGATTTATGAGGGACAAACCAGTATTAGGCCGGTCACAGAGTACATGTAAAGACTTCGGGGATTTCGATCGTACCATGTCTGAAGATCGATTAAGAGACCGTCTTGAACAAAGCCAAGCTAAATGCCACAGGATTTCTGAAGAGAAATTAAAATTGGAAACTGAACTGCATCAAGTAAAACGAGCACTAGAACAGCAGCAAATGTCATTATCAAATACTGAGCTTAATATAAAAGAAAATATCGTTAAGACTCAACAAGATCTAAATCAAGCATTAAGAGAAAAAGAAATTCTCAAAGAAAAACTTGAAATAAAAGAAAAACAATTACAAGAATGGAAAGCACGATTGGACAGTTCTAGTGTTATTTTAACAGAAAGAGAAGAGTTATTGAAACAAATGAAAAACAGTGAAAGACGTTTAGAGGAATCGCAAAAACAAATATCAAAACTAGACATAGACTTAAAAAAAGTAACTTCAGAACGAGATGAATTGATTAACATGTTAAAGAAATCTCAGTCAGTACTATTACAATGTCAAGACAAACTACAAGCATCGGAAAGAAGTTTAGAACTAGAAAAAGACGAAGTTAAACGATTAAAGATCGAACTCAGAAGCCAAGATATAAATGTTAAGCAGAATGTTGAACAAGACTCTGCCCGTTTACGAGATCTCATTCGAACAAAGGATAAAGAATTAGAAACATTTAGACAAAATCTTTCAATGAAAGAACAAGAAGTAAAAACACTTCAACAAGCAATACAACAAATGCAGGCAGCTTTAAGAGAACGAGACCAAGGCGTAGATAGCGAAAGAACTAATTTACAAAAATCGATGGATGCGCAACGTATTATGACAGAAGAACTACAAAAGAAATTACAATTGACACAACAACAAATCAATAATAAAGAATCAATCGCAAATGAGCTCAAGAAACAACTACAAACACTACAGACAGAGAGCAAACGAAAAATTGACGAATTGACATCTAAAGTCTCTACGTTAGAAAAACAACTTCAGGTATCAGCTACTTCTAATGACAATGCATTAAAAGAAGATGTAAGAAAACTATTAGATGAATTAGATCATACACAGAATGAACTTAAAAGTCTTGCACTTGAAAAAGACAAAGTATTACATCAAAATCAACAGATTAGAATTGAACTAGAAAAAAAACAGGTTTGCATTATAAGTATGAATTATGATTGTATCAGTATCAGCCATATGATTTTGATGTTTATTTTATTTTATTAAATTGATGTTTTTTTTTATTTATTTATTTATTTAATAAATGACTTCTTAATTATGATTTTTTAATTATAATATTGATTTTTTTATTTTGTTTTCCATTATAAAATATTTAATATGATAAATATAGATTGATATAATATTATTATTATTATTCTTTTCATAGTTGGAATTGCAAGATGCTCAAAAGAAAGTACAAATAACCACGTCTAAAGCAAATGAAGAGACAAGTTCATTGAAAGCACAACTAGAAGAACAAAAAAGACAATTAGAAGCACAACGACGACAACTCGAAGAACTCAGAAAAAGTGTTGATGGCCGGTCTAGACAACTTGAAGAAAAAGAAAAACACGTAGCAGAATTAGATGCCAAATTGAAAAAACGAAAAGAAAATTTGGATTTATTAGAATCTCAAATAAATAAAGTAAGTAATGTTTATAAAATAAAATATAAATTTTACCTACCAAATACATTATTACAGGGAAAGTCACAATCTGGTGATAGTGATGCAATCAAAAGGTTGCAAAGCCAGATCGAAAGTTTACAAAAAGAATTGGAAAAATCTAAAGAAGAAGCTAGTAGATCACAAACAGACATGGAGCGTCTTCTGCAAGTTGTACAAATGGGCCAAGAAGAACAAAATGCAAAAGAAAAACAAATCAGAGAATTACAAGAGTAAGTAGATAATGATATTTTAATAAATAGTTTTCATATTAAATTATTATTCTTAGAGCGTTGAAAAATGCACAATCCAAAATAAGAGGACCGCATCCATCGTCTCAGCAGCAACAGCAGCAACAACAACATACATTGAGACAACAAAAAAAAGATGATGAGGTACAATTATAATTAAAATATTTTTAAAATGACGCCATTTATGAGCAGTTAATCTATAAATAAAGTATTTTGCTAATAAATATGAATAAAGAAAAAAAAATATTTACACAATAATCACTTCTTATCTTATAACGCATAACGAAATAAAAATAATGAGTTTTAAAAACTAAATTATTTATAATTATAAATATTTTCTAATTTAAATTTTCATCTTTATCCGTAATTTATTTGGTAGGTATATGTATAAATAATCATATTCATGATTTTTATTATAACAATATTGTAATTAAAATTTAAATTATTTGTGTGTATAATATAATATAATAATATAATTTAAATATATTTTAACGCTTATTAAAAAATATATTTACAATATTAATTTAATTCAATAGATATTTTGTACACACATTTTTATGTAATTAAATTATCTTATTGTATTGAGAGATTTTTATACTAAAAATAAATTTTAAACTCTTGTAGATTTCTTTAATTATGTTATTATTTCAACATTAAAAACATTATTAAGGTATTGATTTCATTAATATTATGTATAAGTATAAATAATATCTGAAATGTCATATATTAAATAAAAAATTTATAATTTTAAATAATACATAGGAAATATTATATATTTTATACTTTCGCTATCTTTAATATAAACATTTTGCAACCGATTGCATTAAATATAAATTACCTAACTGTTTAGAGGCATATTATGGCGTCGTTTTATAATGAATTATAAACAAAATCGAATTACGAGTATAATGAAAATAATACTAACTCAAAAACATTTACCTAACTTTTCCTTAATCTTTCCATTTATTTTATTGATTTTTTATTATATTTATTTTTTATTTTATTTATTTATTTCGTACACAGCCTGGCCCTGCAACCTTTTTAAAGGGTCTATTTCAATAAATAAACAAAACAAATCATTATATTTTAATTTGTTTTTATTGTTTACTTAAATCATATCTCTTTATAAGACTTATTTTAATTACAAATAAAACTGTTTATATTTTGTGCTGTCACAATTTGGTTAAGTTTTGAAAATACTCATTTAATTAATTACTATTTAATTAACTACGTTTTTTATTATTATTTTAATTTTTTTTAATATGTGCATATTTGTTATTTTATATTTTAATCACATAAATTATTGTAAATACAAAAATTACCTCGTTGAATTCGCCCACTGCGATTATATTAAACCAATTTCTTACTTAATTATTAATATTATATAATATTGTAAATATTTATTAATTTCCATGGAATGGAAGTGTTATAATTCAAGAAATTGTTTTTAGAAGAAGGGTCAGCTGTTGGATTTTTATTTTTTAGTTATTTTTGTTATTTTTGTTTTGTTTGTATTTATGTTTTGTTATTTCTCTTATCCCTGCACGTCCCTTTCACGTAGAATATAGACCAATCAGAAGACATCGATGAACTTCTCTACAATTTTGAGAGTATTAAGAATGAATTAGAAAATAAATTCGCCAAGGAACTAGAAGAACTTTTAGAAGTTGTTGAAATGAAAAATGATCACATCGAAGAACTGCAGGAAGCGTTAAAAGAAAGTGTAACGATCATAATGGAGCGCGAAGATGACCTGTTCAAAGAACAGATTAAACGTAAAGACATTCAGGACAAGGTATTTAAATAAAAATTATTATATTATTGTTAAAATATTTAGCTGTTGCTTGTTAATAGTGAACTCAAGCTCAAGTGTAATATTATAATTTATAAATGCTTTTTAAATAATAAATTAGTTGGTATATGTGTGTTATTTGAAAATCGTTGATAAACATTCATTTCATGATGTCAAATCAACGAAATTATTTTAAAATCTGGTACAAGTTATTGTTACAATTTTTTAAAATATAATAATATAAAATTTGGTACAATTCGTATAATTTCAATACATTCCGCATTAGTTTACATGTATGTATGTTAAGTTGCCTATTCTGAATATTTTAATATAATAAATACATTTAAGTTACAGCTTAGTACAAATTATAATATAACTGATTAAATCATATTATTGATATTGAATATAATATTTTATGTTTAAATCATGCAGTTTTTAATTCAATCTCCACCATTGCAAACATTTAACTAATGAAATTATTCAGATTTTTATAATTTTATGAATTTACATAATTATTATAAGAATATTATAACGAATAACCTTAATTATTAAAAAATACCTGATAGAACAATATTTTGTCTAAATTAAATTTAGATGAATAATCGATATTAATTTTTACTCAATATAGGTGTGCAAACTTGAAGAGCAATTGACTCTGGCCGAAAACCAATGCAATAATTGCCGTGGGCTGTACAAGCGACTGGAGACGTTAGATGAACAGCTATTTAATCTTCAAACTGAAAGACGAAATAAACTCCAAGAATTATCTGCATTAAGGTACCTACTTATAATGATTATGAAAATTTGATATATAAAATATTATACATGCACATATTCCAATTCCTCAATTTATTATTATATTTTAAATATAATATATATCATAAAATATACAGTTCCGTAATAGTAACTTACAAATATAAGTAATGTTTATATAATATAAATACAATATACAAGCCATTAACTTTTTCCTTATATATTAATCTTTCTTAATAGAAATAGAAAATTTTTATAAAAACCTTACAATTATATGTGTAATTAGTTCGTTACTTCTTCTACATAATATCAAGAGTTTTATATTATTTTATAGTCATATTTTATAATGTTTATTTGAGATTATTTGGCAAATAAAAAAAAATTCAGTGTGAGCAAATCCATTTGCATTATATTCTTTTATATAATTAATAGGTAATACAATTAGTTATTATCAATAAAGACTAAAATATTACAAATCTATAAGCTCGTAAGTACCAATAATATAACACATTTGTCAGTGTATAATAAATATTAATTATTAATTAATAACCAAATAATTTTTTTAATAATTTGCAAGGAATAGTATATACTTACTTTAACAATTAATCCTCATCAATCATAAATTCCATTGTATGGTTACGAAAGCAGGATTTTATTAATAATTTTAAAAAAAAGAACACTGTAGGTACTTAGGTACTTGGATTTTTGTATAATTTCTTTTAATTACCTTGAAACTTGCGTTAATAATACATATTTTGTACATTATATTATTATTAATTCTTGTAGAAAAGAAGTTTGTAAACTTTCTTATATTAAAATGGATAAAAAATTTTAATGAGTTGAAACAAAATTACGAGTTAATAAATGAATTTAAAGAATGCTCCGAATTCCTTGGATATGATAATTTTTCAATTATTTAAACCAGTTAGGTAGGTACCTATATTATATTTTATATAATTCATTTTTTCCTGCTGGTAATAATAATTATTCACGTATTTTTAGAGAAGAGAAAAGTTAGCCAAAAGGTAGATAATTATTCGACAATACTTTATCAGGGGATAAAATATAGGAATCTATATGTAGTAGTTTTCATTGTTAATTTTAAATAGTGAAAGGGCCAAAGGGGTGTAATTTTAGACTCTAACATTTTATTGAGAATGCAATTCTATTGTTTTTTATCCTATGGGGATCATAATTTTCAAATTCAAAATTCTGTTTAATCCTTGGAAACAACGGTTATGTTATATATACTCGTATATTTATTATTCGCCGTTTTCGTTATAAATCGTAATTCATATTCAAACGAACAATGTTACAAAATTATTAATTTTTGAAACCACTAAAAGCTAAATTAAATTATTTAGTGGAACATACTATTATAATATTATAATGAACTCTTTGATATTTAAATATTGAATATCTAAGTCTTAGGATGCGTAATTCGATGATTGCAGGGAAACGTATTTGAATATAATATCACAACAACATACCTATTATATTACCTAATGTTTTCTAAAGGTTTTAATTTTACGAATGATATAATCCAGATGTGTTTAGATGTCTAAAAACAAAAAATGTATTTCAATAAACAATAAATAGAAAAGCTCTCGATATAGGCGTTCAATCCTTGTGATCATCTTCATAATGCGTCGTCGTAACCCGTAAATATATCTTATATGATACGTAGTTGTTACATATTATTATTATAATATTGTATAATAAACGCCTGCGCCGATACAACACCGTCCTAGTCCGTTGTGATGACGTTATCGTCAGCCTTATCAGTAAATCACCAAAAGAAAATAATAATTGTATAAAAAAATAAAAAAAAAATAGTTCACATTTGGCCGTGTACAGGGTGACGGAGTGACCGGAATTCAGCCGTGACCCTTCCATTGTTCGAAGGCGGCGTATCTCCCACGATCACTCGACTGCGTAACAATGGGATAGCATAAAATAATAATAATATAATACAATATACATATAAGTATATAGAATAAATTGTAAGTCACTGCAGCGTCTAAGTCGTATATTAAAATCATTAAAACGCGGCAATCCCAACGCTGGCAGATCTTTATTTTTAGCACTCAGATCGTGAGAAAATAAAACAATATTATTAAATTTTTTTCACCCCAATCCGAAGGTATGATCAGATTTTTAAAATTTATCATACATGTCCATTATATTATAACTATACGATTGGCAATCTACTCGTATATCATAATGCGGCAATTTATTACGAAATATTCCGCCTATTCCCGCCCCCAAAGTACAATATTATTTTAGACTTTGAACGAAGCGAATAATATATTGGTTTTATAATGATATGAGTCTTTTCTTTATGTACGTAGAAACTTTTTGGACCAGAAATAATGCTCCGGTTTTCAGTGTTTTCACGAATAGAATATGTTTACGGTTGTAAAGTGGATATAGTTGGTACTTTATGTAATATAGGTTATTTTTCGAATTTCTCAAAATTGAGCTTTTGGAGCAAGAAAAACTACCAACGAATAATGAAAATACGGCATTTTTCACGAAAAATAAATTTTTGACGAAAGCGATTTCAATATTTCATGATAACTCAGTCACTTTTGAACTTAAAGGCTTTAAATTTTTTTTTGGCTGTTGATTACTATTATATATGTGATAAAGTTTTGGAACCATTACGTTAATTTTTCTACAAAATACAGAACTTTGAATATTTCCTAAAATTCTCATTTTTAGCTATATAACGTTTGATAAAATTGGCAATTTCAGGTTTAGGGGTATGAAAATTTTACTGAAGTATACTCACGTGTCACGTATTACTTAATACATAATATTTTTTTTTATAGCTGTTTAAAGTTGATATTTTTAGTGTAATCAAAAATCTAAGAATCTCAGATATAACATTCTTCTTATTATTCTTTAATACTTTTACCATATTGATTAATAAAAAAAAGAAAAATTTTGAAAATATTAGTAAATTTTATTGAAGCTCAAATACATATTACTTAAAAGGATGCTATACCACCTATATTCCAATGTAAAAACATGTTCATGAAAAACAGTAAAAAGTATACTTTAAAGTAATTTTAGTGATAAAATACTCATTATAAAAAAGATAGAGGACATTTTCCTAGAGAATGTTATATGCATTCTTTTAAAAGTTTATCTAACAAATAGTTACAGAGATTTAAAAATTGTTTAAAAATTGATAAAATAATGCATTATTTTAACAATTTTTAAATCTCTGTAACTATTTCTTAGATAAATTTTTCGAAAAACGCATATGAGGTTCCCTCGGAAATGTTGTCCTCTATCTTTTTTATAATGAGTATTTTATCCCTAAAATTACTTTAAAGAATACTTTTTCTGTTTATCATTAACATGTTTTTACATTGTAATATAGGTGGTATACCATATCCTCTTAAATCAGTTCCAATTATTATGAATATTATATTTACGATTTTTTTTTTTTTTTTTTTTTTGTAGCTGTTTAAAACATAAAAGTAGAGCTGATACTGCTGTAGAAGGGATACAGGTCTAAAGAGGATAGTGTTAAATATTTATTTAAATTTGAATGCAATGATATATCATTAGTCATTACATTCGAAAAACGATTTTGAGCGAAGTACTGTCAGATTTGAATTAATGAGGTAACTCATTTATGAGTTTTCTAGGTATAGGTTTATATTGAACATAGAAACTGTATTAATTTAAAAAATTTCATTAATACGTAAATTATCTGATAAATTTGGTTCAAAATCGTATTTCGAATGTAATGATTCATCATTGTATTTAAATTCTAATCAAAATTCAACAACTTTCCTCGTTATGCCTGTATCCCTACTATAGCAGTTTTTTTTTTTTTATACAAACACTTTTTTGTCATAATATTATGTGCAACGGCATATTCATTATAATCTAACCCATACCCTCCCATTTTATTTGATTAGAGACATAATAATTGTGTTGAATTTTTACAGAAATTCAAATTCTTCAAATCGTCGTAGATAGAATAAAAAAAAAACAAATATTTCTTTCTATTTCATTGTTAGAAAACGAAATAACGTGGGGTTAATAATATTACCTAATATTACCTATTAATATTACTATTTAATGCATCGCGATGCGCGTGTATTTTTTATGTAAATAATATAAAAAGTACTATATTATCAAATACACTTATGGATGGAAATATTCGTGGCTTTTTAATAAAAAAAAAAAAAATTATAGTTACTTAGAATCGATGTATCGTCTCGAATTCGAATAAAAATGAATATGACCTTACGTTACATCAAGTCATATAATTTAAACAAATAAAATGAATGTATTATATATTATATTTATTTATACACAATACAAATAAGACAAACAGTTTGAATTATTATTGAACACATTCGCGCATATAAGGTGTATAATACATTATAGACACTCCTTGAATGCGTTATTTTTGTAATTCTCTAGATCAAACATAGTATACACGCGGCATTAGCATAAACAACGTTAGACAAACGACAAACGCATATAATATTATGCATAACCTATAATATTATTTATATAATACGGTTGTTGTTCGCTTGATCTGGCAAACGCGTAGCACAATAATATGATTTAGTGTATTTTATCGAAATCCATTATCCGTTTGACGTTTATCATTCGACTAAATACTCGTGTATTGTTTTCAGACAAGAAGCCTTGGAATCTGCAATCAGTGAAAAAGACGCACATCTAGCGCTGTTGGAATTCAGCGGCAAACGAACGGCGAAGGAGACGAATGCGATCGACAAGTTGAAAGCCGACAAGGCCCGACTGATAAAACGTTTACACGAAGAGGTGAGCGTTACCCTTACCCGATCGTTTCTATAGCAGTACGGTCGGTTTTAATCATAATATTATCGCAATTACTATAATATAATATATGGCGGAGATTTTAATATTTTTTGTACGTTTTTTTACTCATTTTCAGACCGAAACGGCTATTGAACTACTTCAAGAAGCCGCGAACGCGAAAAACAACAATTTTTGTAACGAATAATATTGCGCGCGAATATCGTTAACTCAACCGTTGTGGTGGTCGTCGGGTAAATTTAAGTCTCTCAATCGAAATATACTTTCGACCTAAGATGTCCGATTGACGAGAAAAAATATGTATTGATATTATTTATATCGTCTGACGGAATCTAATGAAACTTGTCCCGTACATTTAGTTCCTATACTATAAATATATGTATAATTACGATAATTTTTAAACGTCTAATAAAATAAATAATTTTTGTTTCGTTTAGAATAATTTATACTTAACTATTTTATCTATACATAATGTTTTAGTAATAATATTATTGTGTATATATATATATATATTTTTTTTTTTTGTACTTTTCTAATTTTCACTACGCTTCATATTATTCAACGAAACATTAAAGAACAAAACGTTATAAATTTTGTATAATTATAAGAATATTTATAATTCTATGTAGGAACGCGGGTATGTTTAATATAAATTAATATTTTTTCTGTCTGAGAATAATATTAATACGATTTTCAATTTGCGCATAAATCCATACGGCGATCGAGTTTCCTGCTGCTACAAAAGTTCCACCGTGTGCGTACCTTAGGTTAGGTTATACGGATGGATCGAAACATTATTTTCCCGTCGAATTCGTGCCATTTTCGCCGTTTTTTAACGTAAATTTCCATTCGCTCCGTATAATTTCTGAACGATACAAATCAGAAAAATATCTTCGCGATTCATTGCTACTTTGGTACTTATTGGTTTGAACGAACGAATTAATTATTTAGTATTTTTTACGTTTGGTCGTAATAATTTTTCTGCCTTTAAATCGTCCGTAATGATAAAAAATAATAATAATTTATTATCACTAAAGACGAATCGAAAATTATTGTTAACATTCGTATACATTCGGACGGCATTTATAGTAAATACCCGTCGAGGAACAGCGGAAGGCTGCAAGACAAAATATAAACGCGCGTTAGTGTTTATATTTTTTCCTACATTATATTAATATTTTTACTCACAGATCGCCAACGTTTATCGCACTACATTTTATAATTCGTGCGTATTATTTCGTATATAGAGACTGTGTAAATAATAACATACAACAAAATAAATAAAAAATTACAATATTGTTACGTTTTCTTTTTTTTTTTTTTTTTGCTAAACGAAATTGTTAAAAAATCTGTTTAAAAATTGAAAAAAAAAATACTTGCACAAATAACATAATATAATATAAAAACAGCGATGTTAAGGAGAATTTTATACAAAAAATATTTTAAAACTATTTCTATTATTATTATTCGAAATTTCCAACGGATAGCGTCTATTATAATATTATTATAAACGAACGAGAAATATACTAAAAAAGTAAAAACTATACTCGAGATTTTAGAGTTTTATAACATACACGTGCGGTACGATTCGTTCGGTTGTACATACAATTTATAATATATGATGTGTATATCTAAGTACATATTATTGTTCCGTCGCTTGGTTAAATTTTTACCCACTCGATTTTTTTAGATGAAATAAAAAAATATTTTACGTAAAATTGTTAAATTTTCAAATTTCACGTCCACCAATAAATTATTACGTAGATTGATATAACCCATATAATAATAATAATAAACCTATAACCTATTGATAATATATAATAAACGTGTATAGTTTCCTACTATTATCTGTTACCTATAGGTAAGTTACTAAAAAAATGTAGTGTCGAGTAGTTTTTTTTGTATACCAATAAAAACAAAAAAAAAAAAGTTATATTTAAAAATAAATTATAAATACCTTTATATAGTTATAATAATAATAATAATAAAACATAGGTACCAAAAGTCAAGAGTAGGGCTTTATTTATTTATTTATTATTATTTTTTTTTTTTTTTGTAGGTTACAGACGTGTGTCATCCGAAATAATATTTTATAATAATATACTACCTATTATATTAACTCGCGAGGTAATACGCATATTATATTATTTATTACATATTCGTACACTTAGGCCACCGTGATACACACACACGCAAACGCACTGTTCTGATTACACGTGCACTTGTGCAAATTACATTACATTTGAGTGTCTATAAAGTATACAATACATATACCTATATAATATGACTACGGGTAGACACTTTGATAATAATAATAATAATAATAATAATAATAATAATAATAATAATAATA
>JAIUCT010000001.1:21585043-21617556 GCA_021307375.1 Tetraneura akinire
ATAATAATAATAATAATAATAATAATAATAATAATAATAATAATAATAATAATAGAATAATACCCATGTGTAGTATTATACGTATATATACGTTATCGCCTTCTCTCCGAAATACGCGTTGTTGGATGCGCGCGCAATAAAAATATATGCTCTACAAACGATTCGGTTTTTTTTTCAACCCGTATCGTTTTTGTCTTTTCTCGTCTCTTTTTATATTTCGGCGGAAGACCTCGTAAAACGAATTTTCCAAAATTCACTATTCGGTTCGGTGAAGAATAAGTGCGTCACACTCGTCGTATACGTTTGCATAGTTGTAACTTGTAAGTACGAATAATAATACACACTCGCACGTATACGTAGAGAAAAGATTTTGATATACGTATCGCACTATAAATACCATTAAAATATTCGTTTTAATATTATATTGTTATCGATCGTTTTTTCTCAGAAATTATCAGATCGAATATGATAAAATAAAATAATATTACAATGATATCGCATGTGCCACACACAAATACATCGTGTACATATTATAATAATTATACGCAGGGTTAGGAACGTAAAATAATATATTATACGAATCGATACGAATTCGTTTCGGTCGCTGCGACGAGGGTTTAGTCTAGAAAAATTAAATTACATAATAATAATAATAATAATAATAATAATAATAATATAATTTATATAATAATATAATAATATAATAATATAATAATAATAATAATAATTATTATTATTATTATTATTATTATTATTATTATTATTATTATTATATGTATGTATGTTATATATAATATATATATGTGTATACGACCATTTTATTATAATATATACATGCATAAGAATACGTACAATACATTTATTCTGTTTTATTTGGAATCCATTTTCGTGGAAGACGGACAAATATAAATTATAACACCCCTTCCAATATATATTTTTATCATGCCATCATCGCGTACATAATATAGTATTACAAAAAATATGTACTTATAAAATAACAAATGATTCTATCTTTGTAATTTATATTAAATATTGAATTCGGATTGGTAATATTATACTATAATTTTAATATTCTTCAGATATAAAGAATTGAATCATTTTTCTACTTTTGCAACCGACCTGACTTGATCTAACAGACGGATGATAGTTATATTATATATAATATAGACATAGAGTATGACAAAAATGTGTATATTATACGCACTATAACCTAACATTATAATTCAGTAATGCGTATTATCAAATGCTCAATGGTTTAGGTAAAAGAGGGTTTTGGAGCTCAACCCCCTCGCTGCCGTTGAAAAATAAAGTTACACTAGATAAATTATAATTATTTTTAAACTTTTTTTTTTTATTTGCAATACCTACTTACTATAATATTATGAAATAATTAAAATAACCTACACATTACACAATACGTTATATTGGGTAATTTATATTCAAATTTATCTTTCTAGTGGCTCGTGGTTCCTACTTTGAACACATCCATAGAAAATGTATGTACCTATGCCCTTGTCAATACTATATAATATACTATAAATTCATAAGGTCGTGTAAAAAAAAAAATAATTATTTCATCTAAATGTTACAAAAAAAAAACCCCTCCGATAATTTTATGAATTGATTGATTATTTCATTATGATATAGGATACATATTTTCTTGTATAATAAAAACATTATATTAGCATTATATTAAGTTAAGTTATATTGGATCCCTGCGGATCGAACATAAATATATAAATGTCCATTGGCATTATAGTTTGAAGACACGATGAAACATAAATACTTGTTTAAATTTAAATTCAAATCCAAAATTCACATTTAAACTATTTTAACTTAACATAGTACTAAAAATGAACGAGGCGACTTTAATGGTTCTTTGTGGGTTTATGTGCATCAAAAGGGTGTCTTGATAGAAGTGAAATTTTGGCAAATAAATATATATATATATATATACATGGAAAAGGGACAAGCTGGAAATAAAAGGGTGAAATGAGGGGAAAGAAATCACATTCAAAGGCGTAAAAACAAAACAATCCATATTATAACGCATGCAAAAGAATCGCATTGCAGTAAAATTAAAAAAAAAAAATTCCTTTTACCAGTATAATGCAGCTATGCCGTCTAGACCTTAATTAGATTTGTGTCTGGTAAAGAACAAAATAATTATAATTTATTTTAATAGGTATTCTCATACGTAATATACGTTATATATTATATATTCCATATACGTAACATAAAAGATAGAAAAAAAAATTTTAAATTGGTATTTTATATCTGGTTTTTTATGGCCGATTAAATAAAATAAAATGATTTATTGACCCCACGAAGAATCATTTTTATATGATTTAAATTGAACGATCTACAAGTATATTATATAAAATGCATATACATCAATTTCACAACATCCTAAAATATTCATAACGCATCCTAACAACAATCAACAATGCATTCAGAAGGGAACTTTTTTTTTTTGAAAGATCTCTAATTCGTTTTATATGTATCTTTTATTATCTATAAACAAAGAAAACATACATTTTTCATATCACAATAAATCCAAAATAAACGTTTATCAATAAAACTAATAAAACTATTAATACTATATAGTATATAATCGTGATGTAAATAACTGTGCAGTATATTATACTCACATTAATATAAAATGTAAAAAAAATAACACAAATTCTTATAGATTAATTGCAATTAAATACAATATTATTATAATTATTATTATGAATATATATAATAAAAGCATGAATTATTTTTTATTTATATCACATAAGAATGTATTAATTTTCCACTAATATCGAAAAACCATAATTTTATATTTCTTAATACATAAGACATAACCACTATCCTAAAATTAAAAAATGACCATAATACGATTTATCGTAAGTATAAAATACCTATTGGCTATTATATACAACAAAATACAATTTATAAACATGTTTGAATTATTTTTAATAAAACATATCCTTCACAATTATAACTTTTGACGAAGGAAGTTGTGGCTTAATACATTGCCATAAATTATAACACCTATCCATCTTAATAAAAGTATACTATAACAATTTTTGACAGTTAGTATTATATGCGATCGTTCATGCGTTGTTTAATAAATTATAATATTATTAAAATATTATCTTCGTTTTTTTCTTCTTTTTTTTTTATGTTACCGAATTATTATAAATTAATAAATTATAATTACAAAATATATGTAAATATAATAACATAACTCATGTTATTATATGTATTAAATTTTAATAAAATATTAATTTATTTTACTTATCGTATAAACTACCGTCTATCTCTATAATAATTACCGTTATATCATAAAAATTAGCTTGCCAGACGTCATTCATACATTTGTACATATTATATTATTGTATTTATGTAATTAATTTTTGTAAAATAATTAAATTTCTATAGGTACCTATAAAAATATAAGTGCATAACTGATAAGTGATACCTAACTAATCTATATTGATAACTAAGATAAAGTGTTTAATAACTTGCATGGTTTAATATTCAGCAGAATCAAATAAGTATATAGTGTAATATAGGTATTATTAAAAATAAATAAATGAAATCCTTTTAATTTAATTAAAAATATTTGAAATTCCTTCAGTATAGTTATTATATTGTGTAAAAATCACATAATAACAATAACTATAATAATAGTTGCATGAAATTGTTTATTAATTATTTATATAAAATTGAATCATAAATAATATTTATTTTATACTTAATAAAACATATTATATTATAAATAAATAACATAAAAACATATTGCAATATATTAAATTGCCTTAAAATATGAAGATTAAAATTACATTATTATAAGAATAATAGTAATAATATTACATGGAATTAGAATAATATTCATAATTTTACAATTTTTATAACATTATAAATTATACGAATTTATGTACCTACAAATGTACAATATTAAAACACTTATTTTAAATTTAGTAACAACAACATCAATACATAATATTATAATCAAAATGTTAAACGAAACCTAACAACTATATTTCTATTTTAAATAATATTATTTATTTCATTATAATGTTACTGTAGCCTGTAGGTAACATAATATATGGTATTTATTTATTATATGTGTATGGTGAATACTGACCATAACTACACGAGTCATAATTTTCAAAAAAGGATCACCATTATGCTGTTTTTCAAATTATTAAATTCAATAGATAAAAATATACACCCTAGTGATAACACTAAACAAACGTATATTTGATATTTATTTATAAAACCAATAATCAATTATTAAATTTAATTATAATTTTAAAATTTCACGTTTAATACATGCATATAAATATAGTACGCATGATATATAAGTAGAATTTGAATATTATACTTATTAGATTTATGGTTTTGATTAGATCACAGTACCTAATGTAATTTCATTAACCTTTATCTATATAATATATTTTAGAGTGTTCACTCCATTATTATACAAAAACACTTACCTATTTTTAATTTTTTAATTTTTTAATTTTTCCTCTTTTGTTATCTTTAAAGGGTATGTTTCATTAACCTTTGTATGTATTATAAACATAGAAGTAAAAAAATTAATTATAATTAACAAATCTTTTATTATTTTTATTATAATTTAAGAATATTGTATCAATAAAATATTGAATATATTTATATAAGTGCTTTTACTAGGTAATAATAATTGAACAAAAATATTTAATGAAAAATAAAAACAAAGAAAATCAATAAGAATTAAAAATTATTATTAGTTATAATAACCAGAATAATTAGTATTAACAATTTCATAATGTGTATAAATATATAAAAATCTGCACGATTACGAAAATGTCAATATTTTAATAATTAATAAAACATAATATTATTATTATAGTTGGGTATACTCCGGGATCCTGCTGCAGTTATATTCTGGAAGTTTCAAGAAATTTATTTTTCAGAAAATAATTTAGAATAATTCGTAATTAAAATTTTGTTATCATTAAAAAAAAAAAAAAAAATTGTTTTATTAATAAATCTTGCCTGTATTCTTTGTTAGATTAGGTACACATATTTTTTTTTTTTAATTTTTCCTTATACTCGGAAAAAGCCGACATATTAGGTCAAACATTGGTCGATTTCATCAAAACGTACAACCATAATATAGCCCTTTTCTTGCGCCAAACACAGACATGTATATATACACATATAATATTATTTTGTTCCAGTCGATTTTAATTAATATAATAATATTATGTGGTTGAAAAGGTCCGGTTGAAAATGCGTAAACGCGAGTGGAATAATATATTACGATATTATAATAGGCAAATAAAATAATAGTCGTACCTAACTATACATTATACTCGTATATTATATTATAATACATACCGATACGTCGGATTTATAGACGACATTGTACATAATATAATGACAATTAATTCGTGTATTTATAATAAAATGTATATTTATTTATATTGGCTTAAACGATACACGGCATAAAATATTACATTAAAACTCACAGAGAACATAATTTAATATTTTGTATACCTACGTTCAATTTTTTTCACCCAACGCCAACCGAGTTTCTGTGTAAACATATTGTTATCCAACGCCGACAATGGATATGACGTGCGTGCTCTTTTTTCCGTTTCGTTTTGTGAAATAATGAAATGTTTCGTTTTTTTTCTCTCTCTCCTCGTACACATACAAATATACGTATAAGAATATTATAAGTAATATACGAATATTAATCAATTATTTGTACAAACGTCAATAATAATTTTAAAAAGACAGTAAACGGACGTTGATATGCCGACACTACAGAAATAAAATAATTTTACTCGATTATTTACCGTGTTGTTTCCCCCGTTTAGTGTATAATAATAATAATTATTATTATACATATATTTTCATTACGTTATATAATAATAATAATAATAATAATAATATATACTCGACGTATTTAACAGAAACAACACGAAAAAAGAAAACGAATATTATTACGACGTTAACATTGATTTTTCTTTTTATTCCTCCTGCGAACTATTATAACTATAATATAACTAGGTAAACTTATACGTAAAAACGTATAATTTTATTTATGATTCGCAATTTACACTAAACAATATACGAGTATATTATACTTATATAGCTATAATATTGTGTTCAGTATAATAATATTATTACATTTATGTATCGATTCAATATTTAGTTACGCGCGTATCGTTCCGACACTATTATAATCTCCTATAATTATTGTATTTATTAGATAAATATAATATAACATATTATGAATGATGTTTATAATATTATAACATAATATCATATTTTGTACTCAACTCGCCGTTTTACGGCATATTTTATGAATTATAAATATATCATTATACGTTAAATACGCGTATTTAACTATTGTTATAGGTTAGATTTATGAAAACATACACACATTTACGCGTATTATACCAATATTATATTATCAATTATTTACAAGAAGTAATTCCTATATAGGTACAATATATATTATGATAATATTTTATAGTTAAAGTTTTAAAATATTATATCACATATTTGCATTTAAACCCTATTGAGAATAAATGTTTTACCCATACATAATATTATATTCTTAATGCATAAAAAAATATTATATAATGATAAATTAATAAACATTTAATATTAAAAATTATCATCATGTATATAATATATTATTATTATTATTATTATTATTATTATTATTATTATTATTATTATACATGCAATAACGGGCAAAGAATTTAAATTATTCATGTATTAATATATTACAACGTGCAATTTATTTATTTTTTCATGTAACGTGTAAACTAGTTTTTAGAATCTAGATCATCACAGATTGAAATAAACTATATAATATAAGAGGATGTATGAATATAGGTAATACTAAATATACTCTTTGAAATTGAAAAAAATTAAAGATACCACGTAATAAAATATGAATATTATTAACACCTACGAATTATTAAAAATTCAATAATATTACAAATATACCGTCTAGTCCGTCTACATAATTTTATAAAGTTTAATTTTCCGTAGTATAAATTTATATACAAGTATACAACTATTATTACAATTATTATTTGGATATTGAGCGAAGCAAAAAATGTATTGGATTTACAATAATGTGTGTCTTTTTTTTTCATGCGTGTAGACACATTTTCTACCCGAAATAATACTTCCATGAGCACCATTTGGGGGGAGCAGGGTACTGGGTATGCACTCGCACACCCTTGCAATCTACATTATACAACTGGCCTATGCAATGAATACTATTCATTACTCAAATCACTCAATAGTGAATAGTAGAATATTTATTTATGATCATTTTGTCTGACAGAGAATACAAATTTTGTTTTTTTTTTTTTCTATTTTCATTATATAAAATATATATGTATATGTTTATATGGTATATGTTTTAGAGAATTAATTTATGATAGGCAAGACGTCGTGGTTGACTAATATGACTACTAATAAAGTACTAACATAATTTGATAGTTGACGTTTTGACTATAATAGTGTAATAGGAATAGCCAATCCCAAATCCCAATATTGCAATCGCTGATATTACTTTTCACTTTTTCTGCTTATTATACAGATATGTAGTATACAACCATGATAGTATAATGTAGAGAAGAGTCTTCTAGAATTTTCTCTACATTATTCCTGGTAGTTTACTAATATAGTAAATATTATTTATGAGTTATCATATAGAATTTTTGGACTTGCAGGAGGTTATTTATTCCAATTGAAGCAAGTTAAAACACGTTAATGATTTGTCTTTGCATTCAAATGTTAATCAAAATTCAACACTATCCTCTTTACACCTGTATCACTTCCACACCAGTATCCTTTTTATACTTTAAACAACTCGAAAAAAATCATAAACGTAATATTGGTAATTATTAGAACTGAGTTAAGTAAAATGTATTTGAGTTGTAATAACATTTTCAAAATTTTTTGCCGATTTAATTTTACATTAATGTAATACCTATATTCAAATATAAGAAGAACCCATATAAATGGTACATTAAATTTTGATTTTACTCAAATTACAAATTTAAACACCTATAAAAAAATAATGATATTTGATATTTTTAATATACGAATGCATTTTAATATACGAAATACGTTAATCAATGTGTAAGTATGCTTCAATTAAATTTTTCTAATATTTCTAATTTGTCTTTTTTTTATTAATCTGTATTGTATAAATATTGAGAAATAATAAGAATACTTGTATGATGGATTCTATGATTTTCGAATAAACTATAAATATTTACTTTAAACGGCTATAAAAAAATTTTGGATTGAAATTTTTATAATATTTCGGCATCATGTTATGTAATATGTAAGTACATTTCAGTTAAATTTTCAGACATTAAAATCCAAAGTTTCCAATTTTATCAATCATGATAACATCAACAACTGGTCATCCTAACAAAATTCTATTAGGTACAGATATAAGTACAAATAACTCAAAAGAAATTTTAAATAATTATGGCGAAAATTAAACAAATGAAATAATAGTGTATTATTGTCTACTATAATATAATATTGCAATAAAGCAATAGAAGTATATAAAATTTTTATTACCCAAGTACCTACATTATTATATTATTATATTTTATATAATAAAACTAAAATTAAATTAAATTTTTATAAAAATAAAATTGTGTACCTATAACAACTGAAGAGTGTATTTTGTATACAATAAACATAGTTTTTCTGTCTCTTTAATAATGGTTAAGAGCACCTTCTATCCCTCCAGTTCATAGCATTCCAAATTATCAAGAGAGTAATGTCGTTTTCCTGCATATCTATTGAAGGTCTTTGCCCTCCACAAAATTTCCCATGTATGTTCAATTGTTCCCCCACCCCTTTATAAACGTCAACTACCCCTAAAGTCAGTAAAAGGGGTAGATTTCCACAGGGACCAATACCCACATGAAGGATAATATATATATATATATATTTATTATTATATCAGTTCAACTCTTCAAATCTAAAAAAAAGCAATATATTTTAAGCACTCGTTCTCGTCTTGGATATTATTTGATTATAAAGCACAAGATACCTGCAGATAGTAAATAAATAATTATTTAATAGCATTAATACGAGTTTTTAAACTAAAAGCTTATAAAATATAATCGAATTCCAAGAAAAATGATCAATGTACAATGTACTCATTATATTTCATTTAAATATAGAATTCATATTTCAATATACTGCAATTAATAATAATTTATATTATATTATATAGTACCTATAAATACTCGTATTATATATGTATAAAATCGCGCTATATAATATTATTTGGCAAACAGCACAATCAATAATACACGTTTTATATTATATGTATGATAATTAATATGAAAATAATAAAATATTAATTTTACGAATTTTTATTGAATTTAAATATTTGAAATTATGTAGATATACCTATTATATAAATAATATGATAATATAATATATAACTTATTATATATTACAAATTATCATATGGCAAAATATACAGATTTTTTTTTTTAAATCTACATAGGTAGTTGAACAAAATAAATTAAAATTCTTAAAAATAAGTAATAATACCTCTAATTACTCTAAGAATTTTCGACGAAAACCATATTCGGTAATTTTCTTATTATTTTTTAAATTGTATTTCATTATATTTATTTTTGCTGTAATTTTATCAATAAAAAATATACTAAGGATAACGTTCAACTACTGATGTTATATAAAATATATATCATAATAATAGAATATAGAGTCAAACTACAATTGAATATATGATTCTTTCTTGTGAACAAAAGTTTATAGAAAATGCATAAGACTATAAAATCAATTTTATAAAAAAAAAAAAAATACCTAGAATATAAGAAGATTAAATTGAAAAATAAATTGATCTATATAATAAAAAGAAATGTAGGTACCTATTATAATTTAATAATAATAGTATTCTTTTTAGTTTCAAAATAAATATACGGAAAATGTATACTACGTGTATCTAAAAGGAAAAACAAAATTAATAATGAACATTCATGAAATTCTTTGAAATGAAATTTTTCCTTGACTTGTTAAGTTACAAAAAACTAAAAAACATAAAGGATGTAATAAAATTGAACTTTCGATGAAATCCCATTGATCATCGGTACGGAATATGAATTTATGACTAATATAACTCTTTTAAACTACAAATATATTTATATTTATTATATATTAAATTGTAGTGTTATAATTTATCGTCATTATATCATATTTATTAACAATTATACCTACCTGTAATAATATTATTGATATCATATTATCATGAATATTATTAAGCAAATATTATTAAATCAGTAAAAACAAACTACCTATACCTATTTTACACAATTTTTGTAATAATTCATAGGTACCTACATTATTTTCGTTTTACTTGTAATAAATAAGTACATGGATTTATAAGTTTATGTATGTGCTTATTCTCGTTCAATATTATTTTATCATTTCGATTTCACTACAATAATACAATGTAGATATCTATATACTGATAATAGGATATATTATAAATTCATGCAACAATAAAATATAATAAATTAATAACCTATATTAGGTATTTAAATTATACGTATATGATTTCATTTAACACTTAGCACATTTAGAAAAATAACAGTATAATAGTACAATATTTAAATATATTAAACGTTGTTTTTTAAACCGTTTAACATAATATGTCAAATCATCGGTGCAACTATTTTCAAGAGGGTTGTTCGCAAAATTTAAATCTCCCATCCTGTAACATATTATTCTAAATACATCACTAGTATCCGCCGTTCAATAAACTAAAAAACCAATAAATAATATCATAGAAGATATATATTATTTATTATATATTATATATTATACTCGTATATTATTATATTTATTAATTTATTATTCTGTATTATAGCTGGACATTATAATAAATTAATACTTTAAAATAATTATAATTTATCAATAATTATTATTTATACTCGTATACTTATATTTGTTTTGTATTTCAAAATTTGTCTATAAAAATAGTTCTATATATATATATATAAATACATCCAAAACATCCTTTCCTTGGTTGCGCCAGTTTTTTAAATCTTGCTTATAGAACTATTTTTATCGATACATTTTGAAATACATAACAAATATTGAAATGTAAGTACTTATATGAGTAATGAGTATGATAATAATTATTAATAAATGATAATGATTTTAAAGTATTTTATTGCCCATCTGGATAAAATAAGAAATATTATAAGGTTAATCGAAAATCGAATATAACAATCGTCAGAGCAAGACATAATATAGAAGAAATGTTAAAATTATAAAAATGTATTAGTGTAAAAATGTTCGATCTTCAATCAATGTTTCAATCCTATAAATTATGAACTTATTTAATATTATTTAAAAGCTGTGTATTTAGATATTCATAAACATATTTTTGCATTTCGACGAACTTTTATAATAATTTAATAATATTTTCACCGAAAATGCATTTATTTATGTAAAAGCATTTTTCATCATATTATAAAAATAAAACTTCAATCGGTATTTTTTAATTTTTTTATAATTAAACATTTTATTAATGGATTTTGTTTTCTCTCCAATTAATTTTATATTGTGAATGATTCGAAATTCCAAAAACATCAAAGAAAATGAATCAATAATCATTATACAAATTTGTTATATACTTTGTTATAACTCGTATATGATGTATATACGCTATAAGCATTCTAATAGATTAATACATTATAATTCATCATAATTTAAGTTTATTATTATTATTCATGTTAGTATAAAGAAACTATGAAGTAAAAGAGAAGAAATATGGATAAGATAATGGCCACAGAAGGATAGTGTTATTATAATTATTTATTATTAAGATTTAAATGAAATGATAAATTAAAGCAATTGAAAAAATAATTCTGAGCACATTTAACTCAAACATTTTGATAATAAATTAGTTTTTAATATTTCGATACATTAAATAAAATACAACATATATAGGTATATAGACTTAAAGATAAAAATAACAGACAATAGATCCAAAATTGTATCACATTTAGGCCCCTATACACACTACATGATTTGATCGGGCCGACTGGATAATATTTAGTCAGGTCAGATGTAATATTAGGTCGTGTGTATACCTGATATAATGTATCGTATGATAAATGTCCTGTCGGGTGGTCGCGCCATCTGATCGACTGGCCAATTGAATAAATTGGACCGTCTAACCCTACTGTAACACCGAACTAAATTGGATGACGATCGTATCGTCTGTACCTGAACAATGTCTGATTAAGTCCAAGCATCCTATCCGTCCGGTTAAATCATGTAATGTACTACCTACTATGTAAAGTATAGCTTATTTATTTGAACACTTAATACAATTAAGTTTCTATGACTATATATTATTATATAAACTAGATGATATTATCGATTGAAAACATATAATTCTACTTGTGGTAATCGGATCATATAATTCCTTCCCAAAATAGTATTCAAACTAAAAAAAAAAAAAAGACGTACCACATATGATCATATTGTAAAATCAAAATATTTTTCTCTTCGCTTAGAATATTAACTGAATGTAATGTGATATTTGTATATGTATTTTCGATCACGATATCGCATAAATACATAATATTTAATTTAATAAAATATATATATAATATATTAAATTACTATAAAATAATTAAAATTAGGTAGTAATTTAATATAATTTATTGTTTACGAGTATAATAATACTATATTAATATGTCTATTAAATAATTTGTAGTTCTGTCCAAATAAAATGGATAATTTACTGATATAATAACGGATAATAAATAATGGAAAGTTTTTCGATCGAATGGATAGGCTTTATTTCCTGTTTATTATGCATGATTATATACGTACACGCGTATATATCCAAACAAACATAGAATCAAATAATAATATATTTGCCTTTTATAAATTGCCCATAAAAATACACAATAAATGATTGGTGTTTAGTGTTTATAACCAAATAACCAATTGTGTATATGAATTACCTATATAATATATTATAATAATATTCTAATTTAAAATGATAATACGTTTTGCAGTTTATACACAACAGTATTTTTACGAGTATTTTTCTTTTTTTTTTAACGATTCATTAAAAACAAATAATAATGTTGAGTATACATACTTAAGCTCAAATAAAATAAATTATAAAATAATATTATTATAATATATTTCTTGACAACTGTATCGATTTTAAAATATACTCAATCATTGTATATATATAAATATATACCTACTTACATATTTAATTATAATTAATATATATTATAATAACCCGGAGGTAAGTACATTATAGATTATGTAACTAGTTCCGAATCATATAGAACCTATATAACATAATCTAACGTCAGAACCAAAACCGAAACATGGATAATTCCGCAAACAGTAAAAATGTATAACTATAACTAATATAATAAATATAATATTAATAAAATAAAAACTCCATATACCTTTAAATCTTTTATTATAGATTAATAGTATATAATGTATATACCTATATATATATAAATATAAATTTACTTTTAAGTCTTATTCGTTTTAAAACGAAGCAGTATGAACATCGCAAGAAAACACTACAGTAATTTTAAGATAACGAAATTCAATAATCGTAAACTTTGCCAAAATTCGAAGTAAAAAAAGAAAAAATTTAAATTATTCATAGTTTTTAAGAAATTTCTTTTGGCTCGGTTCACTCGGTAAAATAACAATAATGGTAACCTTGTTTGAATATTATGAAAAAGTGCATATATCTATACTGTAATATAACCATAGTGGTATAGTGTAAAACCTTTGTTAAAATTTCGTATAAAATATTATATTAATGTATCGCATAATTCTACGTATAAAACCTATCATATGCAATTTTCTGTCTAAGTCACGTGAACTTCGTTATAAACCAACAAAAGCAGTAACATATTAAAAACATCACAAAGTACGTGGAATCATATTAATATTATAATCTGAAAGTAGTAATACCTACTCAATAATATAGAATTAGAGAGTGCTGAATATAGTGTAAAGAACTGCAGACTGACATACAAATATAATATTTTAATTGGTTAGGTTTTGTGTCTTAATTATGTAAATAATAACGTATTAAAATTAATTAATATAATATTCATACTCTTAAGTGTATAGTTATGCAATTTCAATCTGTATTTATTTATGTTTTATAGTTTGTAGACCATATTCGAATACTGTTGATTTCTTCTGGCGTAAAAACCATTAAAATATAATGTTATATACAAATTTCAGTCTATAACAAGTACCTAGGTATATAACTGTAATAATACCAAAACAATTCACTAAATACTAGAGATACGCTACAACGATTTTTTTTAAGCAGTGTAAATATAATAATAATGCATATACCATTATACGTATACCTATATAAAAGGATATATCTAGAATCCTAGGATGATAGCAGATTTGACTAAACATAAAATATATTCTAATCTAAAAAATATGTTTTGTGATACTTACGATGTATAGAAAGTTACATCTATTGTTTATTTGAAAAGTTAGTAGTTATAGTTTATGATTTTCAAGTTCATAATTAAATATAATATATTTAATATTTTAATGAGTTATACACATAATTTTTTAATTAAAATTAATAAAAAAAAAAATTATATTATTTATATTATTTTCATTATTAATTAAAATAGATTTTCAAATTAGTTAAAGAACTTTTTAAAATATGAATAAATTAATTTAAATATCAATGTGTCATAATATAATAAAACAAATACAGGTAAAACTTTATTACAACCTATATTATTATAATTATAATGTTTTTATACATTTTAACTTACGATTGCCTTATTCTTTAGTATCATAAAATTTTGTTTATCATATACAAAAATAAGTATATAATATTAGGTATATCATATATTAATGATTAATAATTAATAAATGAATTATAATAATTATTAGCATGAAAATTTCAAAATTATAGTAAATTTAGTACAACACAATACGACTTGACTCATACATATGATATGTCACATATGTCACATTGACACGTCGATATACCTATTATAGTGATAATATAATTATATTTGTAGTATACAAATTTTATGTAAAATAAATGATCTATGTATAAATTATTCATAATAAATAAATATAAAATATTCATTATAACTAAGTATAAAATGATAAAAATAATGTAGATATATAATTAAAAATTAACATAATTGTAAATGAACTTGAAGTAGAATAAGACCTAAACATAATATTATTATTATATGAATATTCAAATTTCAAATAAGTTATGTATAGTTGTTTACCATAAATAAAATTTTAAATAAATAATTATTTTGTTTACAATATACGAATAAAAAATATCACAAATTTACAGATAATATCAACGTACGTAGGTATAAAGTCAATATTGTCGTAAGATTTAAAAATTTCATAATATTGTACATAATATTATAATAGTGTTATATTTTACAGAAGCTTTTTAACCAACAATATGCCAACGTGATCATCTTGTATACTCATATTAGTTATAAAAATAAAATTATTGTAATTTCTATATTTAATTAATTATTTTATACGGAAAGATTTGAAAGTATTGTAAACAAAATGAAAATTATTACATTTATACTATAAATATTGTGTTTTTCATTTCTTATATAAATAATTTAATCTTATATATTTTATGATATATATATATATATATATTAGGTATTAAAAAAATATTATTATTATAATTATTGTTATTATTATTTAGTATTTCATTATTTCATAATATAATTTAAAATCATGTTATTTGTTATAAAATACTTAAATACCTGCAATATTTAGTATAACTATCCAGTAGTGGCGGATTAAATATATATAAAAAAAATTCAATATTAATTTGTAATCATATATCAATTATAATTTGAAATATTATTTTAATACGTAAAAAATATAAAACATAAAAATTAAGAATTCTGATGGGAATCCGGGTTTGTCAATAACTTCTTGTTATATGTTTAGAAATAAAATCTAAAATAGTTTTTACACAGGCCGTTAGTATGTTGAGGGCCATTGAAAACTGAAATTATTGTGATTTTCCCGGGCTGGTTTTATCCCCAGTCCGCCCCTTACTATCCCTAACTATATTAACCTATTTAGAATATTCTGTACCCATTCCATAATACAGGAGCGTCATTGAAAAAGTTAGATTATTTAAGATTTTTTATGATATTAATTATACGATTTAAATATTTTTATCAAACCTAATCTAAGAACGTAATTTTTACATAAAATTTACCCGGTTGAGATGAAAATTGGCTTGTATTAAACGTTTTCCCATACGGATACACTTATGTATACAATCAAAAACTAAAACGACGTCACTGCAAGACCTAAGAGAAATATTAAATAATTAATGTATTTTATGTCATTTAAAATAATTTAAGAAAATTAAGAACTCGTAGAATTTTAAAAGTTGTTATATATATTATATTATTATATGATACAGTAAATGGCTAATATACATATATAGACATAATATAATATCTATACAGTAAGGATATAGTACATTAGTATAAGACGTATTCTGGTATTTTATGTGGGCATATGATACCTTTATAAACTACCTACTTACTATACTATATAATGTTGCCATTATAATGTAATAATAATTATGATATAAATAATATTTAGAATATTTAATTATTATTAATTATTATATATGATACAATATAGTAGATATCTAAAAATAATAATAATATTATTGCTATTTTAAAGTTTTAGCCTATAATATAGAATGAGTACGATTAAATTTAAAAAATTAATTGCCTATTTTTTCTGTGATATTTTGAAATTTAAATAAAATGAAAAACGAAATATATAAGTGATTGTTTTTTCCATTTACAGACGAGTAATTTTCTAAATTCCATTCCCGAAAATATAAATAATAAAATAGGTAGTTATAAAAACAATATAAACAGTCGATAATATATAATATAATTATAATACGTTAAATGTATATGTTATAGTCTTATAGTGTTTAATTATTTAACGATTCACTCGTATTTGCACATTGCACGTATATAATATATGAAATTCAGTCGTGTCCAAATTTGATTCGATCCAATAAATAAATACAACAAAATATTGTAATGAAATAGTTGATATTTGGATACATATTGTAATAATGTACATGCTATATCGTACAATAATGAGTGAAAAACATGTATTTCGTTTCAAAATAAGAGTATTATAAATTTATATATTATTAGAGACATATTATTATACTTAAACGTTAAGTCTCTTGATTCGCGATTCGAGTGTTTCTTATATATACGTACATAATATTATCGTATAATATTATAATAATGTATACAGGTTACAACGGACGAGAGTACTTTACGCAATGAACGACCGAGGTAACCTAACCTAACCGCATTGTATGATAATTTAATATTCATCACTATTATGGCTCGTTTGGACAGTGTTCGCGAGAATTCGTATGTACCTACGTATTATTATATTAACAACGGGTAAAGTATGTGTTTGCGAATAATTCGAATAACACTGCTAGAACGCGGTGAATCGGTTTTGTCCATAAACATAAAAATATTAAACAAAATGCTTACCTATACGTTTAAAATAAAATAATATTATTTTAATATTGTACTAGCACGAAAAAATGAATTGATATAACAATGTATTATTTTATGCATTTTTATTTTTCGCAATTTCGTCCTAACTAAATTTTAATATAAGCTTAAAGTCATAACTTCATAAGTAAAGAAATAACGAATACTAAATGACGATAGAAAAAAAAATCCAAAACCATGTGAACATAATGTCTTAAAAGGTCATAACTAAAGTCTACAATTTTAACCTATCCAGTTAAAAAACTGTAATATTATTGTTATAGTATATTGTGGCAAGCGCCATACCAGTAATATTAATTATATTATAATTAAAAATAATATTATATATTTTACTGATTTATTATTATCAATATTAATCAGTAACCGTCCTGACCAGTGGTGAATACATACCGTGATAACGGGAGGAGGGGCGAATATTTCACATTGAAAATAAAATATCGGTCTAAATGTGTGTGTGTTTAAAAATAACTTATACGAAACAATTATGTTAAATACCACTTTGTAATTAATTGATAAATTCCAAAAAGTAAACTTAAAAATAACACTGATTAAAAGTATTAAAAAAATAAAAAAACATACATGATCATTAAATCATCATTAAATAACAAAATCTAATCGTCTATTTGTATACAACTATACACAATTACACGCATGCGACATACGTGCAATTATATTATATAGATAACACAAATAACTTTGAGTTTTGATTATTTTTCCTACGCATTCTTTCCTAAATAAAACACAACTTACGGGGAGACACCACTACACTGAAACCGCGCCTGGTCCTAACCTATAACGGTGACCGGTCAAAATATCTCCGAAAAAATATCTCCAACCAAAATATCTCCAACCAAAATATCTCCAACCAAAATATCTTTATTCAATAATATCTCCTGTTAAAATAACTTTATTCAAAATCATCTCTAATCAAAATACATATATGTTGTGGCACTACTTTTGAATATAATTATCGTTAATTCGATATAACATTGTAAATGTATTTAATTATCACTATTCAGAATTCTGATCTATACCTGTATATATACTGTATATCTACTTATTATGTGGATATATTATTGTAGTTTAAAAATATATGGCTATCAAAATCCCATCTCATAATAATTTATATACCTGTACAAGACAAGAGATATTTTTGATTGAAGATATTTTTGATGGAGATATTTTGACCGGAGATATTTTTTCGGAGATATTATGACATGGAACCACCTATAACTCTGTTCGTCCATTTCACAGCTGCGTTGAACTTGAACTGTAACGTTTCGCATTTTGAACCTGTTACCGAGTTTAAAACAGGACTTTTAGGGTAAGTATAATTATATATTCGAGTGGTGTAAACTGTAAATTATCATTTGACAATGTAAAGTCGTACGTTGTACAAATACAGTTTTTTTTAAATTTTCAAATGTGAAAACTAAAAACGAGTTTATTATTTACCTAATAGTGGGACACGATAAGTCATTTGAAAAATAGGGGGAAAAAAGCACGAAAATAATTTGCTTTTTAAATGTCTGTAAAATGGGAATTGGACCTGTATCCTATTCGATCAAAATAAATTTAAACTCAAAATTTAAAATAAGCGTTATATCATATTATGAAAAATAATCTTTAGATAAATTTTTAAATATTAATATGTACAAATACAAAAGAAATCACATTTCGAATTATATCTATTTCTATAGAGTATGAAAATAACAAAACTTATCTAACCCAACCCAACCTACCTATAAGAATAATAATGTTAATATTTGGAATTTAAATTTTAAAAAATATAACATAAGGATGGATGTGAAATAAATCAATATAATTCCATAAAATTGGATTTTGTGCAAAACGAGAAACTCGCGTATACGCGGAAATGCGGGCGGGATCATAATATAAAATTTGTTTTTAAAAATTTCTTTTCCGTTTGAAAAACGAGCGCGCACACTTAACTCGATTCTCGAAATTCATTCGAAATTGTATTTGAAACGCTTAAGTATACACGCAATATATTATTATTAAATCACTTTATATAAGTACATTATTACATAATATTAGATATTCGTTTTTCGTTTATCCGGGGATTTTTTTGATTTTTTCAAAACCCTTAAATATATTATTTTATTACGAGTATTATGAGAGCATACAGTCTCCTCGTCGTGCGCGGGTAGTATGATGTTATATTTTTATTCTCTATTTTACCTATCGTTTGGATTTGAACTTCCAAAGATACGTTACCAGTTACCGAGTGTACGGGAAAAAACATAATAATATTATATTGTAATATGGTATAAAAAATAAAAAAATATGAAAAAATTCTCGAAACGTCGTTATTCGGATGGTGGTCGGACGCGACGCGGCGTTCTCCCAAGAAATTCCACGTACATGTTCGTTTTATTTTTATTTTCATATTTGGACGTCGCATCGCTGCTATGGCACGGTTATAATATTATCATCCTATACAGATATGTGTGCCTAATATTATACGAACGGGAGAAAAAAAAAAACTGGACCAGAATAATTTTCATATTTTATCTTTCGGAGGATAAGTTTTTTCCTCTTTTTTTTTTTCCTCCTTTTTCGTCTTTGTACTCGTACGTAATTTTCTGTACACACACACACACACTGTAATAATAATAAATATTATATTTTACTCGTATTTTTTTCCCAAAACCTGTTGTGTACCCACCCCGCAATCTACCAATCGCTCGACAGACTTGGCGTATGTGTGTGTGTGCGCGCGTGTAACGACCGCTCGTCGTTTTTGTGTGTGTTAGTGGAGCGACACACACACACACACACGTGCCTCCCCTCCGTAATTTACACAGAAATACGTCGGACGGGAACAGAGTTCGGTGTGATAGAACGGCACAGTGCGGCGGTGGAACAGCAGACCCTCCGTTAATCAAAGACCCGGAGCCCGCAGGCCGACGCCGACTGTACTGCATACCGCTGCCACCTCGCTCCCGCCCTCTTCCCATACGCGCACACACGCTCTCGCGCTTCGTACACACACACACTCACGCACATACCCGACCCGTACGACTCCGGGCCGATTGACGGTCGGAATGCGCGGCGCGAGGGGGGTCTAGGAAGCCCCACCGAAACTTGACAGTTTGACAAGTCGAAGGAGTCGTGGCGGCGGCGTGTATAGTTTGTTGTTCGTTTCGGCAACGCCGCACACTCTCGTCGGACCGGGTGGGGAACGCAGTGCAACGTTGCCGTTTCCTCGTCGTCGCTATACACAACATATACACACATACACGCACACACACACAAACCATTGCCGTAGTATTTCTCTACCATATAATAATAATAATATGTATTTTATACCAAACCATCGTATTTAATTTTAATATATTATTATTATTATTATTATTGCAACGTGAAACGTTTTTATACTCATTCCGCCCTGTATGTAAAAATGAAAAATATTTAAACGTTTCGCACAACTTGCTCATCTTCTTCAATTTTTTTTTTTTATTTCTCGATAGAAATCCGTGTGCGTTGTACCTTGTACCAGTATTTTTCCACAGCTCATCCATAATATAAATTGTATTTTCTACATTAATATTATATTATTATCGTATTTCCATACCGCGGTTACGGTATAATATCTATTACCATTTGTCCTCGACCGTCGCTAGTAGGTATATCTGCTAGTATATCTATGTAGGTACAACACGCCACAACGACGATTAATATATGCAATCGAGTTGCACAGAGCACAGGTGGAGGTCGAAAAAAATGGGGTTTTCCTTGAAATTATGCGTGTTCAATGGGTGCAGGGGGGAAATGTTTAGAACGATGAGAAACTACGAACGGCAAAAAAAAAAATAAAAATAAAAATATGATGTACGTGATTCTCCAAAAAGACGCTTCAGCGTATGTGCGCGAATATATAGATAAGGCTTTTTCAATTTTTCCTTTTCGAGCCACCGACATTTGATTAAAAAAAAAAAATAAATAAAAGCATTGACATTGACGTAGCAAATGATTATGTCCATCACTATGAATATTGTTCCAAAAGTTTAAAGAACAATTTAAATCAGTGTTACAAAATATAATATACAAAACGATTGTAATTATTATAATCTGCAAGTTATAGTTGATGGTCTCTATAAATATTATAATATTCTAAAATTCCGTTCCTCGAATAATCCTTATCGCACGGAAAATATCTTTATTAATTTTCGTAATCTAGAATTACTTCGACGTTTACAATATAAGAATAATTATTAATAATAATAAATATTATTATTATTAATAATAATAATTTTACGGTTTTTTATTGACGAGCAATATGGCACATTTCCTCTGCATAATGTTCAGAATTATTACAGATTATAATAGCGTTTATATTCATATAAAATTTTTAGCATATTAACACTTTTACAAAAATGATTACTAAATTAAAATTATTTCTTTTTACCCTTCAATCGTTTATGAATATCATAATATATCAATGTTTGTGAATACAGTTTAAAAATTAAATAATTTAAGTAATCGCTTGCCATTTTTACGAATGTAACAAAATATAATACACCTATCATAATATTATACCTCATAGCTCGCACTTAGTTATAATACGACGTGGAATTTCAAATTCTTAGCGCAGTTAGGTTAACCGTTATAACGCGGAATCAGTAAAATTGTATTTTTACAAAACATTATTTTTGATCTTCGAATTTATATTGGTCAAGTTGTATATAGGAGCTATATTTCTGGTTTCCATAAAATATAATATTATGGGCTGTACCGTGGTCTACATAATAATATTATTATTATTTCGCAACGACGTAACTCTTCGTTTACGTCAGAACAATAAAAATACATTGAAAAACAATTCCTCAGACCTTGGCGACGTCGTCGGTCGTACGAGTGTATTATAAAATATGTTGTGGAACAAACAAAGAAAACTATACGAGTATAATATTGCATTTGTATAATAATATATAGTTTAATATTCTGATAAGTATACGTCATATTATATTTTTCTACAGTTTATACCTATATTGAACGTAACAATTTTATAATATATTTATTATATACATTTATACCCGTTACCGAGTATACCGACAATACCAATTTTATATTATTTATGCATATTTTAAAATAAGTGTTTACACTGCGCCGATAAGTTTGTCCTCACAAAATATTATAAACAAATAGGTATTATTCAACTGTATATTATTAAATTATTCTATCTATCAACATGCTCAATAGCTATAATAAACGCTATAATATATATATATATATATGATAGATAGTCTGTGAGTCGAAATAATAATAATAATAATAATATCTTTTATTATAACCGTCCATAAAATAAACCATTATTGTCAATAATCGTCGTATAATTTGAATGTATACAAATTTCTGTCTACACCACACACATATTATAATTTATTTATATTCACAACAATATTCTACATAATATTATTATATTAATGTTACCTGTATATCATGAAGTATTGGAAGATTCACTCTTTTGAATTTATAGGTTGGATATATTAAACCCAGGACGAATAACATTTGTCATTTATATTATGATCAAATAAAATAGACCTATTATATCATTCGTGGTTTACCTTAGTTATTCATATTATAAAATATAAATTCAATTCGTTTTCAAATATATAAACGTATCTATATAATAAATTATTAATATACCTATGTAATATCATTATTTTATTAATTTTCTACAATTTACAACGTCGAAACATAATATAGATATGTGAAAATGTAAAATAATTTACAAAACAATATATTACAGTCAACACACAATACCTATATATAAAATTATTTTATAAGCTGAAAAAATAAACTTTAATACGAATTTGTTTAACAAATATGATTTATGAAGATAATACCTACTATATCGTACGTTAGTTTTATAATGTATTAAAACGATATTTTTTTGTTGAAAATTAATATTTATCACCGATTATATTATAGGTTATTATATTATATAAATAGGCAGGTTAAAGTTATTAAAATAATTGTTAGTTATTAATATATTATTAAATATTATAGTTGGTAATAATACCATATGTAATGTGAATAAGTTAAACATTAAAAAAAAAAATAATAATAATAAAAATTACTATAATAATTCTGTACCTGCCTATTAAAAGATAATATTTTTTTATATAGGTACCTTTATTTACATTTTAATTTGCTTTTTTTTTTACCATACGTATTTACATGAAAAAACTTTACTCTTAACTATACATAGGTATACTTATATTATTTTACATCTACTAACAAAATTAAATTCATTTTTAAAATGCTAATATATTATATTATTTTATTGATAATTTATATATTGAATGTACATACGAGATGCTATACAACGACTTCGTATTTTTAGGAAATTTTATATCTTTTATACATTTCATAATATTATTATTATTTATTTATTTTTATTTTTTTATCAATATTCGTTACGCTATGTTATCTTTATACTAGATATAAATATAGAAAAATAATCATAGGTACATTTTCCATTTTTAAGGGAAAGTGGGTTATTAAGACATGTCAGTAAAATTTTAATTTTATGAACATCATATCATGATGAAATCGAAAGAATATTTTCATTATTTAAAATTTTATTATTATAATATTTGCATAGATTGCTTACACGAAATTTACAAAAGATCTTGAAATCTTTTAATGTTAAAAATATTTGGTTTTAAGTACGAGTACCTACTATACAAGTTAGAAATAGTATATTATTAATTTTAGTAACATAATTATACTTATAATTGTAGAATAGGTATTTTTATAGTCTATATAATATTTAATTGATGTTTTAGATTCTATAGTGGATATAGTTGGTACTTTATTTAGGTCATTTTTCGAATTTCTCAAAATTGACCTTATGCGTTAGAAAAAGCGACGAAAAAAACACGAGAAAACGGCATTTTTCATGAAAACTAATAATTCGACGAATTCGATTTCAGTATTTCACGATAACTCAGAAAATTTTGAAGTTAGAGACTAGAAAATTTTAAATTTTATTGGGTGTTCACATATATACTATATATATATTATGTGGTAAAATTTTGGAACCGTTACTTTTTCTACAAAATATATGACTTTGGATATTTCGTAAAATTCTCATAACTTATGTACTCGTATATAATGTTTGATAAAATTGTCAATTTTGGGCATTAAGGTCTGAAAATTTTACTGATGTAGTTATACTTACTATTTACTAATATTACTTAATATGATATCAAAATATTAGAAAAATACCAAGTGTCAATTTTTTTTTTATAGCTGTAACATTTGATATTTTTAGTATGAAAATCTTAAAATCCATACACATACAAGCATTATTCTTATTAATTCTCAATACTTTTAAAATTAATAAAAAAGCCAAAAAATTTGGAAAATTCTATTGAAGCATATTATCTTAACATATTTCCAAAATATTACGAAAATCTCAAGACTCAATTTTTTTTTTATATTTGTGTTTAATGTTGAAATTTCAGTAAAATCAATATATTTAAAGTATTTATATGGATTTTTCTTATTATATTACAATATTTTACAATAATTTTAAATAAAGTTAACAAAAATTTTTTATTATTTTAGAAAATTTATTGAAGCTTAAATACATTTTACTTCACTTGGTTCCAATTAATTGTGAATTATTACATTTACGATTTTTTTTTTATAGCTGTTTAAACCTTTAAACTTTAAAGTATATATAAAAAAAAGAGCTAATATTCCTGCCAAAGGTATATAGGTGTGCAAATCATAGTGTTTAATTTTAATTAGAATTTGAATGCAATGATATACCATTGCATTCGAAAAAAGTATTTTGAGCGAAGTTCTGTCAGACATGGGAATTTAGGTGACAAGGGATTTTATAAGCATTTATATTAAACTTAGAGACTTGAAAATTTTATAGGGTGTTCATTTATGACCTATATGATGTGTTATAAAATTTTGCGTTTTAAATATTCAATAAAAAATGTCAAAATTTTAATCAATACCTGCATTATCAGACTGAACTTCGCAAATAATCGTTTTTTCGAATGCGATGGTTAATCATTGCATTCAAATTCTAATTAAAATTAAACACTATGATTTGCACACCTGTATCCCTGCGGCAAGAACATCAGCTCTTCTTTTTTTATTATACTTTTATACTACATTGTTTTTATAAGATTTATTTGTTACTAATAGAATAAAATTATTGAAAATTATTTATACGACGTAAACATATTTGACAAAAATAAAACATTATTTCTTATATAGGTGTATAATATATACATTACAATTACATAGTACTCCTAAGTCCTAGTAATGTTAGTATGTAATAGTATATTGTTAATATAACTAATGAACATATTATTTTAATATTAGTTATTAATTAGGTATAATTATATATTTTAGTTTCAGAATCAAAAATTCACAATATAATAATTTTATGATAATATTAATTATTCTCAAAAAGCGAATGTATATTTGGTTTTACAATCTGTATTATAATATAATTGTATATTTTAAATTTAGTTGTATACATATTTTATTTTATCCGTTTTTGGTAACAAGAGTGGCATGCAAAATGTTTTCCGTAGCTCAATTTTAGATAAGAAATTGGAAGCAGATGTTACTTGAGAGAGGTTATTTTTCTGATATTTTAGTGTGGTTTCTCTAAAACTAACTACAAGTATAAATATAAAACAATAAATTTATGATATTAGTTTATTGCATTATACTTCCGAGAAAATTAATTTAAATTGTTTTATTGTTTTTTGAATATATTAATTTAAAATTGTTTAATTCAATAAATTATATTACTGACTACTTATTAATGTACTTACCTAATACAAGTATTATTGTACGTATACCTACATGAAACGTGATATAAACCTAATTTTATAATTGTATGTATGTTAGTATGATTTTTTGTTTTATATATTAGGTAATTAGTTAGATTAAAACTATAAAGATTTAATATAGTTACAATAAATAATTTTAATAATTTTACAATGTTTTCTTTTACTTTTAAAATAGCGATTACTATTTGCTAATATATAGTATGGTCAGCGTCAAATATTTTTGTGCAAACAGTTTCAATTTTGAATAATTTAATTACAATGAATTATTATAGTAATAAACTGTAAACAAAGTTTTATTTCATTTTATTTATTTATTTTTTTTTTTTTTTTTTCGTAAAATATATTATATAGTAGACATAATATACTTTTTAGGTTTTAAAACTTTAAATTAAAACAATAAACTATAAAATTCAATAGAATCATCTATTATAACAAAATATAATATAAGCTTCGTTCATTATACACATTTTACATATCTGATAATTTATAAAATGTATAACAATATGCATATTGTAATACCATTGAGTATAAAAACATAATTGTTTGTATAATCAAAGATAATTCCCACAAAACCCCAACATGTGCTGATAAAAAAAAAAAAAAAAAAATCGCAATAATGACTGATGGATGACTCCATACATTCTGCATACGGTTTGTATTATTTTTTTTAAATTATAAATAAATTAAATAGATTCATTAAAAAGGTTTAATATATTATATTATACGTTTGATAATTTCATGTGAACTATACTATTATAGTATAACTAGGATTATTATTTACAAAATTTTCATTGAATGGTTCTCGATCAATATAGAAATAAGCACAAGTACATAATACACAAAGCGGTGATTTTAGTAAAACGGGCAGCGTGAATGACCCTTCGGCCTTTCAGCTTTTGTAGTTCGTATGGTACATTACCCAAAGGGTTCTAAACCAGTCAGTTTTTTAAGAACATTGTATAATATTTATTAAACTAATTTTGAATCCTACCTACTATTATAAAAGTACTATGTGTATATGACATAGTGTGTATGTACATAGTATACATATATAGTATGTGTACATGACTAATAACATCTATACTATATTAAACAAGAATGTTTTGGGTTTTAGTTAGGTATATATTTATAGCATAGGTATATTATATAGGTAGATATATCGTATATAGGTAACCCGCAAAACTGAACCAGTAATTATTAATTGTATTATTATTTTAATTGATTAATGTTTATTATATTATTATTATGATCTAATGAGTAATAAGAATCGTGAGGAGCAGTACTTCATTTATGGACATCGAATCATTATTATTACTCAGAGCAGTATTTTCATATACATAAAAAAATTATTAATAATTCCAATTAATTGTGAATATTACATTCACATTTACGTATTTTTTTTTTTTTTTTTTTTTTAGCTGTTTAAATATAAAAAGCAAAGGAAGGGATACAGGTGTAAAGAGGATAGTGTTGAATTTTGATTAACATTTGAACGCAATGTTAATCATTATTCATTACATTCGAAAAACGATTCTGATCGAAGTACAATTAGATTTGGGTATTTAAGTGACTCATTTAGGGGCTTTATGATAAATTTGTATATTGAACAAATAGAATGTTAAATGTAAATATTTTAATCAATACATATTATATTATCTAATGAACTTCGCTCAAAATCGTTTTCACGAATGTAATGATTTATCATATACTGTCACTTATTGAGAATGTCTTTGGCATTTCGATAAACGTATACAAAAAAAAAAAAAAAAATGTGTATAAATTGTGCTGTATATAATACCTAATATTATATCTATATCAATATACGTATTTATATACCGTGATCATATTATCCGGACATAACCATTAACCATTGTATTATTTTGGTTGTTATAAAGTGTTAACTTTACATAAAATATGCAGAAATTACTGTACAATATATATATATACCTACTAGTTGATACCGCAGATATTATCAAATCAACCAAATTATAATATACAACGCATGCTAATATTTATTATATTAGATTATTATTTCTGAATCGTCGGTTCATCTCTAAAATCATCATCATTAAACGGAAAAACGCATTCGTCAGCTGTTTTGACGAAAAATAAGTTCCCACTTAAATTTAACACAACATATCCCTTTTGTATATTATATTACTCGAAAAATGTTAGACTTGGCGCGTAGAAAAAGGGAAGAAGAACGCGTTATACGATATATGTATATATTATATAAATAAAATATGAATATAAAGCGATCGTTTTTCAATTTATTATTGGCCGAATCAACCGAATGGAAACCCGTTTCCTACATACTGGCTGGCTGGCCCGGGTCGACCTGAAAATACCGATCGAGGTGCATAACTTACGATATGCAACGCTGCGCAACGTAATGGATTTTTCAAACCATTATATACCTAACTACGCCGCCACCACCACCATTGCAGTCGTCAGGAAAACGTTTTTAGTTTCCCCAAGTTTTTCTAAAAATGAAGAAGAATAAAAAAAAAAAAAATTATGTGAAAAAAACGTTATAAAATTTTTCGTAACTATCATTATAAATTTTATTATAATAGTATTATATTATAAAAGTACTGACGGACATTAAAAAAAAAAAAAAAAAAAAAAACAGAAACCGTAGGATACTTTTGCAGAGCTCGGGTTCGCGACGGGTTATCGATTTTTTTACTATACTCCACGACTATACACTATATATTGTGTTACTATAGTGTTTCTAGTGTAAAACATTGCGAAATGTTTCAAATCACAAAACTGTGCGAAAGAAAAAAGATTATTAGCAGAAACTGGCTAAAAAATATTATATGACGTGATTAAGTTACGATTTAAAATACGGGTTTCGACTATAAGCCGATTTGTATTCAATACTATGACGTGTTTTATATAGAAATCGGCAGCTGTTTCGGTACATATTATATATACACGTGTTTTATCACAGTATATACCTAACTTCTCATTAAAAAAAAAAAGTTAAGTTCAAGAATTACGATAATATTATATAATATTTTATATATTCTCCTCCGTACAAAAAAAAAAAAAAAAAAAAAAAAAAAAATAATAATAATAATAATAATGATAATGTTATAACAGGACTGTTTATAATATTTACATTTTAATTGAAAAACAAAATAAATGTAATACAAATAATTATTATGTAATTTAACAATGTAACATACTATACACGCGAGTACATTGAAATAAATTAAAATGTACACTAAATATTTTATTATAATATAATACATTGTATAAAATTATAATAATATATTTATTTAAAATACTTTTTAGTACCTACTAGGTGTCATATGTCATGAAATTATTTTAATTTTATAGTATTTAATTTTACAATAAGTTTGAAAAAATTATCAATACATATATATGCAAATATGTCTTCAATTTCCCGGATTAATTTACTTTTTTTTATTTTATCTTATGGTTATAAAAAATATGCGTATAATATCTATACACGCATTATTCCTTATAACGCGTTTACCAATAATGTAAACTCTTGTTATATATAGGACATAGGTATTAGACGTGACACAAGAAAATGTAAAAAAATGTAAGCCACCCCTCCTCATAAACACTTCATCCATTTTCTAAAATATTAACCAGACATAAAACGAGCCCATTGTGTCCCCCCTAAGGAAGTGTATACGTTCTTGGCATCCCGAACACCTGCTATATACTCGATCTGTAGCAGTGTATAACGTAAAAAGAAAATAAAACACAATAATAATAATAATAATTATTTATTATATTAATTATTATTATTATTATTATTATTATTATTATTATTATTATTATTATTCTTATTATTATAAACTATAACTATTAGTTACACTGATTCGTATATAGGCGATTACGTATAATTAAGTAGTATACAAATTATTTTAAAATATAATAGAATTTGCATTGATTACCAATAATATGTGCTATTTATTTAAAATTAATCTTAGATTATGAATTTATAAACCTAAAATAAAATTAAAATGAATAATTCCGTCTATCTAACTATTGTGAATATTGAATGAAAAATTTAATTTTGATTTTCGTGTAAATTATCATTTTAATACTCAGCCAAGTTTCTCCGGAATATATGTGCTTTACAAATTCAATAGGTATACATAATACTATATCGAAAATAATGAGTAAGTATTTATAATTTATGTAGCAAATTAGTCATTGGGTTAAATTTAAAATGTATTCGTTGGATATTGAAAACGTAACAACAACATATTGCATAAGTATACATACAGGTTATGGTTATTAATTTATTATATATTAATATGTACTTGGATATTTTATGAATAGTTTTATTTTATTTATTACATTTTTAATTTGTCAATTTTAGCGAAAATAAATCTATTTTCGTACCTAATTCGTAATAATAAATTACATTATTAATTACATTTTTTATGTTTTAATTTATTTTTATTTTTATTTTTATTTTTATTTTTTTAAATATTATAATTATTATTAGCATTACATAATGTTTTATAAAATATATTATTACTTACCTATATGCAGTATACGTTTTAATATAACTGAAAATTTTTATTTTCAAATTAATATTGTTAAATTTTTATATTATTATATTCTGTATCCAAATCTTCCTTTAGTATTAATTATCTTATATTGTGAATTGTAATAATATTATTTAGATCAGTGGTTCTCAATCTTTTTAGGATCGCGACCCAAATTTTCTTCCGAAAATGTATCGCGACCCCCATAGTTTTACATTTATAGAATCAAAAAAGTAATTTCAAAAAACAAATAGGTACTCGTTGGAATAATTCCCGTATAATAATTCTTATATTATTTTATACTTCTATTATAGTTCTATAGTTTTATACCTCTATAACCTAACCTCTATGTCTATAGTCTATATAATTTAAAAAAAACATAAATTTCATACAATCTATATAATAAAAAAACCTCTTGCGACCCCCCAAAAATTGACTCACAGTTTGAGAAACGCTGATTTAGATTATATGGCATTCAATGTAATATAACCATTATAATATCCCACCGATTAATGATTATTATGTTCATATTGAAAGTTGTTGCACTCAAGCTCAATGTGATTTGATAAGACCTTAAGGGATAAATAATAAATAAAGCGCTTTAACAAAAAATAATTTTTATTTGTCTAGGGTTTTTTATTTTTATGTTTTACTAATACAAGTAAAAATTAAATATATGTACCTATTACACATAGTGTAAGTATAATAAATCAATGGTAATAACTTTGATTTTTTTTTCTTTTTAATACCAACACGCACACATTAAAATAAACAAAAATGTACCTAACTAAGATTAAGCTTTATGCTCTAAATTTAATTTTAGGAAAATGAAATTTCGTTCAACGTCGTGAATCCTTTATTTTCATTAAATTTATAAAATAATTGTAATAAATTGTTCGTACTCAAGACAATTTTTCAAACCCTTTTTGACAATTGTTTATAGGATATAATATATACGTAACATAAAGGTTTATCGCATTATATTATAGTAATATATATATAATAAAAATCAAGCAATTATATTATTACAAAATTTTGTACGATTCTATATCTATATATAAATTTATTAAACTTCTAAGTTTGTAACCTGTAAAAATTATTCGGGTACAAAATTGTATTAGTAAATAATATGAATTTTGATTGTTATGTGATTTTTTTGATTTTATATATAAAAATAAATAAAATTGATTACTAATAATAAAAATGTCTAAAATAACATACTATCGTATTATATAGTAAATAATACAAATTTGACGATCCGTACTATATAATATTTATATGATGGAATATTATAAATAATATAATTTAAAGAAATTGATCGATACGTAGATCAAATATAAATTTATATTTATTTACCTATTTTTTATTATTATAATTATTATTATTATTATTATTATTATTATTATTATTATTATTATTAT
>JAIUCT010000001.1:21617566-21658803 GCA_021307375.1 Tetraneura akinire
ATTATTATTATTATTATTATTATTATTATTATTATTATTATTATTATTATTATTATTATTATTACAAGTATAAAAGTATAACGTACAATAATTATGTATAAGTACTTATTACGCAATAGGTACGCATACACTGCAAGGTAAGTTTTTAATACTTGGACATACGACTGAACATGCTCAGATGTTCTATATTATGTAGGTTACACAAACGTTTTTGTTGATTTTTTATGAAAAAAGTATATAATATACCTGTATATATGCGTTATACGTATATATACATAATTTTTTTTAATATATAGGTATACAAATTCCCTTGAACGCCAAAAGTAAATATTTCAAACAAAATCTGTATATATGTCACACATTTGTTTTTTGGGAACAAAATTTATAATAATACATGTGCACGTGTATTAACGTATAATAATTATAATATATATACGTATAACCTCGTAATAATAATATAATAAATAATATTTTTTCGTATCTCATTGTCTACACATATTGCGTACAGGATTGTAATAATAGGCGTATTAATCGTAAGTTTTTAATTATTTTTACGTTATTAATTTAATAAAATTTATTATAAAACTTGAGATTTTTGACTACAGACGATAATACGTAATAAAAAAATATATAAATAAGAATTACAAATATATTGGTACTTTAAATATATCATTTTACCTTCTTCAACGGTACTTTTCGCAGTAAATATAACACATTTTGTAAATATCGAGTATAATTATATAATATGTTTTATAACCGCGTATAGACTATGGTATGTGTTTTTAAATATATTATAAATTTAGCTTAGGTATACAGCTGTAGGTATTATTTACTAGACGTTTTAAAAAAATATAAATTTAGAAAAAATCTACATAACGTGAAAATGATTAAAAAATCGTAATAGAACTATTAAAAATGCATATAATATATAAATATATATTATACGAGTATAAGATCGTTATTACTTATTATATTGCATATTATTATACAATTTAAAACGTTTATCTACCTTATTATTATGATGGTTATATTATTTTATTTATACGTTTTACATTTCTGCCGGCTTTAAGTACCTAATCCTATCATTCACAATATATACATATTATATAATATATTATTATTTGTTCATAACGGTATATTATACGTTTTCACTGTTAGATACATAACTAAACAAAAAAACGTCTCCCACTAAAGACCCGGCTCCAAACCGGTTCAAAGGTCTTTCGGTTCCTTTGATGAATACTACACACACACACATTTATATAGGTATACATATTATATAATACGTATATGGTTATCAATAGGGGAAAATATACGTATAAAACTTGAAATCGACTTGTACGATGAATTTCGTCGAAGGCCCGTGCGCGTACGACGTTCTCACGAGTGTCATCGTCAGCCAAGTACAATGTAAGCGTCCTTGATCGGAGTATAATATTATATATTACTCGTATATACGTATATGATGGCGTCACGTTTGAATATTTTGAGAACCACTACGAAAACACATGCAAGGGTCAGCCGGCGGTGCGACAGGGTGCAGGCAAGGGCATTAAAAATTCTTAAAAATAGGGTGGAACACGAAGAACGAGACTGATAATCCTCGGCGCGGTCGATATATGTATATATAATATAATAGCTGGTTTCCATCGTGTGTATGTTTTTGCGTAGACGCCCGTTTGGTAACCCCTGATTACGAAGTACATGTGTGCATTAGCCCTCCGACACGACGGGGTGCCGCCCATTGCATATCTTTAGATCCCTTTTGTATACGTCATGTAATAAATCATATATATATATATACGTATATACCTATATATAATTTTACACCAATGTTCCTGTTCTAGTTCCAAAGTATGTCCGTCTCTTCTTGTCCCTTTGAAAACTACTGCTATATAATATATATATATACTCGTAAATATATATATATATAATATATTCATTATTATATATAAGCATTACAATGCACGACCTCACGGGGATTTTAAATCTTTAGACACGACGTTTATAATATGTAACTATATATATATATATATATATATATATATACATATAATAATACCTATATAGATGACGAATATTTCTAAATATATAACCATATAAGTAACATAATACCTAACTGATTTTATATAGTAGAAACGGATTAAACAGTTTTATGACGTAAGGTATAATTAAATAATTTATTTAATAATATTATATTAATATACAATTATTACTATACAAACATAATTATTATTATTTATTACATATTATTTAGGCTCATATTCATTTTCATACAATATACAAATATTGTATAATATATATAAATGTTTTTTTTTAAATATATATTTTAGTTTTACAATGATGTGTGCTATTTTTTGTTTATTTTGTTATGTCTGAAGACACTTTTATTACCCGAAATAATGCACCGATTTTCACGTATAAGCGTATAACGTATGTTTTAGGTTAGAAAGTGGATGTAGTTGGTACTTTATTTAGGTCATTTTTATAGTTGAAGTATATTTACATATTACTTAAGATCATATCAAGATATTAGAAAAATTCCTGTCTCAATTTTTTTTTTATAGCTATTTAAACTTAAAGTTGATATTTTTAGTTTAAACCAATATCTTTGAATCCATACAAATATTCTTCTTATTTTTTCTCAATACTTTTACAATCAAAACTAATAGAAAAGCTAAAAATTTTATTGGAGCTTACTGACATAATATAGGTATATCTTAACAAATTTCCAAAATTTTAGGAAAATCTCAATACTCAATTTATTTTTATAGTTGAAATTTCAGTAAAATTAATATTTAAAGTATTTATATGGATTCTACCTATTATATTTCAATATTTTACAAAAATGATAAATAAAATTACCAAAATTTTTATGTTATTGGCATTTAAGTGACAAGATATTTAATGAGCATTTATATTGAACTTAGAGACTTGAAAATTCTATAGGGTGTTCATGTATGTACTATATGTGTGATAAAATTTTGCATTTTAAATATTTAATGAAAAAATGTCAAAATTTTAATAAATAGGTACCTACCTACATTATCTGACTGAACTTCGTTCAGAATCATTTTTTCGAATACAATTGTTTAACATTGCATTCAAATTCTAATTAAAATTAAAAACTATGATTTGCACACTACATCCCTGCGGCCGCGGCAGGAGTATCAGCTCGTCTTTTTGTACCTACTGCATCAATAAGTAGGTTTAATAACTGCAATTTTTATAACAAAACAACCTTACGTTTGTATATTAAGGTAAAATTATTTTAAGTTTTAATATTATAAGGAAATAACTATTTTTTTTTTGAACATATTCGTATTTTAAATTTGAGCATCAAACTAATAAGTAATAATAAGAATAACCAATGATTCAATATAATAGATGGGTTCGATTATTTTACAAATTAAGTAAGTAGATATACGTATGTACCTATAACATATATACTCGTGTATAGTTTAAATTTGAACCTTATCTGTATATAATATAAACAATTAGTATCTATATAGGTGTACACAATAAATACGCATATGTAATAGTAGGTACGTAGTCATACTTATATATTACATAATATTATTTTATTATACCTATCTATATACAGGGTATCTCACCAGGTTTGTCTACACTTCTACAGCTAATAACTCTATATCAACTTTGTTTAATGCAACTTATTTATGTACCTATATACAAGTCACATTTTTCATTATTATATATTGTTTTCTGTATACTTAAAACCAAAATAAATAAAAAATGTAAACAATTTTTGTTTTAATATTTATTAAAATTCTGCCAATTAATAGATTTTATTTTTCTAAAAATTTTTAAAATTGAATTATTTATAATTTCTATAAAGTATTTATAGGTACTTGGTTATTAATTTTTTTAAATTTAAGTAAATTCAATATTTTATATCAATTTATATTCCAAATTCCAAAAAAAATTTTAATTTTATATTCCATGTAAAATGTTGCGTTTCATATCTGTATCAAAACAAACATAATATTATAATCAACAATCAAGGTGTATAAATCCACGTTTATTGTTATATTATATTTTAATTGATAAATGATAATGTAACATTATTAATTGTTATAATATGATAACAATAATTAATTGAAAGCGGAATTGCAAACGAAATGATCAAAATGTAACGTTCACTATTTACTAACCGTTTGTTGATAGTGCTGATATATTATTCTCCGTTTAATAATATTCGCCTAATAATCATTTTTATTTTTTATTTTTATTTTCGAAAAAAACTGTAATGTGGCAATGCATTGTAATATTTAATATACTCGTATTTTAATGAATAATTAGTATCAATTTCCAATATTTAGAGATGTAAAAATACAATATTACCTATATTTATCATTTGTATAATAAATCTACTCGTATGATATTTGAATTAAAAACTATCAAAATTGCAATGAAATTGTATACATTTTAATTTTTAAAAACTAAAATATAAAATTATAATAAGTAATTATTTTATCTTAATATATTTTTAATGTTATGTTTAATTCCTGGTTAAAATTTAAAACTATTATAAAATTCCAGTTAAGTTATTCTTTTTTGTACTTCATATACTATCATAATGATATTATATGAAATATGAATAAAATATTTATGGTCAGATATAAAAATTCTCAACCGATATGCTCGTATATACCAGTCTGGTCCGGTCTAGTCCTCAAAGTTCATTGAAGTACGTATTTAAATACGATTCGGTCTCGGTACTTTTTTTAAGGAATTTTAAATTATCTCGGTCTGATTCCATTATTTATTTAAGACCGTCCGGTCCGATCTGTAAAAATATGGTCCGTGCAAAGCTCTACTGTGCAGTGATTCGTTATTTGCGCCCAAGAGTATTATAAATTATAATATGAAAATAATTAAATAAATAATTATAATACTGGTACATAAAATGTATTCCGTATATTATAACTATTGTCTATCGGACAAATGAACAATTTACATAGAAACGGTGTTTTATTTTTAAAAAAAATAATAATACGTGTTATGTATTTTTATAATATCGGTAAATTATATTTAACGATAGTAATATTATTGCGTTCAGTATTCACTAAAATCTTTCGAAATTAAAGAATAAAACTGTTTATCCATATAATATGTATAATATATTTCGTATTTAATATAATATTTATATTTTTAATCAATAAGTAATTCGCGCGTAGGTACGTGTTACAAAATAACTGAATTCATACTGTTAATACTTAACTATTTATAGTAGGTACACCTATATATAATTAAAATAACAAATTTATGACATATTTATTTATTAATTTTTTTTTTCAGATTTCATCATGAGTATTATAATTAGATTGTAAAACTTACCACGGGCTGTAAATTCCGCAGATATCACACAGTATTTTCAAGAATTGTCAATACCCAACGGTGGAGTTTTCATCGTCGGTGGTGAAAAGGGTGACGCGTTTATCTCATTCAGGTAAAATTGTATTTTACCAAACAATAGTTTCGGTGATCTTTCGTTTTCTTTTACCATAAATAACAAGTATAGGTATTACGTATAGTATAGTAACACTTGAAACGTTGAAACAGTTAATTAATTAATTTATTTATAATTATAACAATTTTATAATTCAATTAGGTACATTAGAATATTGGTCTATTTCAACGTCTAGGTGTGTGTATGTAGAATTTTTGTAATTATTTTCAATAATAAATTTTCAATACATTTAAACTCTTGAATGCTATAAACTATAATAGTATATACCTATATTAGTATTTTATTTTTTCAATATTTTAGCACTGCATGTTATGAAATTTATTATGATATTACATAAAAATACGAAAGTACCAAGTACGTAACTCCTATCATTTTCATAACATTACATTCGAATCATCAACATAAACAAAATTATACGTGAATTTTTATAAATGTAATTTTTATAATAAATTATTTGTCGACGATTTTCGTAGAACCAATGAAGACGATAGACAGGCCGTGCTTTTAGACAACGGCTATATTGAAGAAGTTCAGATCAGACTGTTGATGAGTTCGAGGAACGAAATGCAAAATATCATCGAAACCGTTCGACAATAGTCGATACGATTCTCGCAAAATTACATTCAGCATAAGCAACCGCCGCTACTACCCAACGAGATCGTTGCCACCGCTGATAGCAAAGGTTAATACATTTTTAGAATTTTATATTCTGAGCGAAGCGAAGAATGTATTGATTTTACAATGATGTGTGTGTCTATTTTTTTTTTTTTTTTTTAAGTATGAAGACACTTTTAGTCTGTTACTACCCGAAATAATTCTCCAATTTTCACGAATAGCATATATGTTTCCGGTTGGAAAGTGGATGTAGTTAGTACTTTATTTAGGACATTTTTTGAATTTCTCAAAATTGACCATAAGCGGTAGAAAACGACGAAAAAATGAAAAAACGGCATTTTTCACAAAAACTGAAATTTTGACGATTTCGATTTCAATATTTCACGATAATTCGGGCAATTTTTAAGTTAGAAACTTGAAAATTTTATTATATGTTTACATGGGTACTATATATATGTGGTACAATTTTAGAACCGTTACGTTAATTTTTCTATAAAATATATGACTTTGAATATTTCGTAAATTTCTCGTTTTCATATTTATAATGTTTGATAAAATTGCCAAATTTTATTGAAGTATGTCTACATATTACTTAACGTCATATAAAAATATTAGAAAAATCCCTAGTCTCATTTTTTTTTATGGCTGTTTAAAGTTGATATTTTTAGTTTTTTGTTTTTGTTTTGTTTTGTTTTGTTTTTATGTCTGAAAACACTTTTACTACTAAGAATAATGCTCCGGTTTTCACGAATGGCATATGTTTCCGATTGGTTAATTGGTACTTTATTTAAGTTATTTTTCGAATTTCTCAAAATTGCATCTATGCGTTAGAAAATCCCTTCCCTTTTCATATTTTGATATAACTATAACACAGTAAACTATAATAATATTAAATAAATAAAAATAATAGGTGGATTAGGAATTTAAAAACTAAATAAAAACACATTATATTACATTACATTTACATAAATAGTATTTTTAATAATTTAATAAACAAATTAAATTTTTGTTTGTGCGTTAATTAATAATTATCTAACGTATTTACCACAGCCTCGTCAATAACAAGCAAGTCCCGATGGAATGGTTCCAATGTTGTGCAGATATCAATCTACTACAGTTCGATTTTCAATAGTACGAGTATACATGTCTAAAGATAACACAGTCACTATTATAACAACTGCATCTGTCTCCAAAATCGTCAGAAAATAAAGATCGCAACGATAAGAGTTACAAACAAACCAAGTCAAAATCGTCTGGAAGTGATGGAACCGGAGTGGGAGTAGACTAGACAGATCGAGGTCCAGAGATCGTCGTTGAAGGCGATTTAATGGACGAATTGACAGAGCTGAGTCTAGGGAAAGACATCGCAAGGGTGGAGACAGAAATTCCAGGTCGCCAGTGGCCAAATACAGTAGAAACGGGCAGCAGCAGCCGCCTGAAATCAATCAACAACAACAACTACCCAAAACCGCTGGTCCTGGTTCAGCGCTAAAAAAAAACGACTGCGTGCCGTTATGTTCAACATCGGTACCAGTGCTACAGTACTCGCATAAAGAATACGTACAACTCAAACATAAGTCATCTGGTGGAGGCGGCAAACAATTCTCAAAAGACAACGTTAGCAACGGGTGGTGGTGGCCGTTATCATCACCACAACCATCTGTAGCAGAGTTCATAACAGATGTTGTTGCCACCGCCACCATCGAATGTTTTGATGCCAGTCGGTCACGTTTGATCCAACTGTGTTTACTTGTACGGGTTGCCACGGTCACCAACACGGACATCATTCAATTTTTTCAAGACACTCCGGTATTTCCTGATAATTATGTTTATGAATATTGTTAGTATAAAATGATACACATAATGTTGTCCAAGTTCGGCTGGCCCACTGGCGATTCGTACTGCAAATTTGGTACCGCGTAACAAGCGCACGTGGCCTTGTCCAAGAACCACTGTTTAATGGGTTCAGATCTGGTGTACGTCCAGTCGATCAGCCGGTGGGACTTGATCCAAGCCACAATCGACGCAACAGCCGAACAACATATTACCTTCTAATAAATATTACCATTACCATCGTCCATCAACAACAACAACAACAACAACAACAACAACAGATGCCTCCTCGGTCATCTTCCTATGGCGGTGGACAGTACGGCGGCGGTTGTACTCCTCGGATACGTTGGACCAACACCGGGTCGGATGGTTTCGGACAACCCGATTGCATGGTGGCGCTGGACAACGTATCGTATCGCGCCAACGTCCAGGATATCGTGGATTTTTTCTACGGTTTTGAACTGAACAGCCTAAACGTGATCAGGCGGTTCAATAATTTTGGCAAGCCTACCGACGAAATGCGCGTAAACCTCAGAAACTCTCAAGAAGCTATGAGCACAATTCGCACGTTGTAGAATAAGCCCGTTTACAATCGGCCAGTGTATCTGACGTTGTTATAAGAGTAAAAGATAAGGATAACACTGTTTCAAATAATAATATTTAATTTAATTTGTTATATTAATACATATATATTGTTTAATTTTCTTTTTTTTTTTTTTTTTTTTACGAAAATTATGTTCTTCGCGTAGGACTTTATAATATTATTCAGTACCTACCTTATTTATTATTATAATCGAATATTATTATAAAGGCGATGTTTTCATATTTAAGTATAATAACCTATAAATATAAAACTATTACTATGTTTTTAAATAAAAAAAAAAAAATGTATAAATAAATGTAATTTAATTTAACCGTTTCCAATATAATACCTATATTGAAATATATTTGTAATAAAAATGCCAAAAATTGCCAATTATTTAAAACATTATAATATACATTAGAACGAAAATTTTACGAAATATTCAACGTCCTATATTTCGTACATATATGTAGTACCCATGTAAAACACGATAAAATTTTCAAGTCTCTACACTCTACTTCAAAATTGCCCGAGTTATCATGAAATATTAAAATCGAATTCGTCAAAATTTGAGTTTTCGTGAAAAATGCCGTTTTTCATCATTTTTTCTAGCGATTAGGGTCAATTTTTGAGAAATTCGATAAATGAATTGAATAAAGTACCAGCTACATCCACTTTTCAACAGAAATCATAAGCTATTCGTGAAAATCAGATCATTATTTCAGGTAATAAAAGTGTTTTCAGACATAAAAAAAAAATAAAAATAAATAAATAAAAGACACACATCATTGTAAAACCAACACATTTTTCGCTTCGTTCAGAATCTAAAAAAAAAAAAAAAAAAAATATATGTATAATGAAAATGTGACTTGTATATTATATAATATATATAAATAAGTTGGAAAATTAATTTAAAAAAAAATATAATTGAACAAAAGTTGGCTGTGGATAAATCTGATGAGACATTCTGTATAGGTAATAAACAAAATGATTCTAAATTCATATTATAAAAATAGTGTTACTACTTAGGTATATTATTATATTAATAAACATTTTTAAAACGTTATTTTATGTAGTAATATATTTTTATATGTTATAAAAATGCATTCTGACCACTCTGCGTTGATCGTATTGTTGTTACAATTTAATTGCATTTTAATTCACTAGTATCCTACATTAAAACATATTATATTTCATAGTTCGTTTTTATTTCTGTTCATTTATACATTTTTTAGGGAAAAAAATTATTATAATTTTCAAACACGAACCGGAAAGAACAACTGTCCAATTTCCTCGTACGGCGATGCATGAAATGCAAAAACAGACGTCATCAGCGTACAGTACAAACAGACCGTTGCCGTTGCCGTCGCCGCTCCCTACAGGTCCTGGCCGGACGACCGGTTCCGGTATAAGACATAGGACAACAGGGAAAGAAGTTTTGTATATATTTACGGTATGCACTTGACATTTCGTCGTGTGAAAGTATAAGTAACATTGAATATAACTAATATTATAAATACAATAATAAAAATAATATTAAAATATTCATACCATAAGTTTCCGATTTATTGTAAAGCGATTTCAGTTATATTTATGAATATTGAATTAAAAATCTAAAAAAGATTAAAAAAAAATAAAAATGAAGAAGAAACATTCAATAGCGTACTTACTGTTTTGCGTGTCAAATTCGTATTTTAAATTTTATATAAACTTTTATAATTTAAAAATATAGACGACTATCTGTTGAAATACTTACTTAAAAACAAATAAAATAAAAGGTAATATTATTATAATATTTTAAACTGTATCTGTATAATAATATTATGTTCGCCATTTCCAATTTTATTATTACTACGTCAAATGTAATAGGTTTAAATTTACTGTACATTCCACACGTTGTGATTAATATAGGTAGGGGTAGGAACTATAAAAGCTCACTCAACAATGTTTGTCGAACATAAAATATAACAATTTCAATTATTTAATCTTTATATAAAAATATATAAAAATGTGATAACCGAAACTATTTCTGTTCAACGATGCCATTTTATATTATAATATTATATTTCAACGTCTATGTTATATGTATATTTTTTTATAAAAATATAATATGCGTCACATTATAAGTCGACTTTTTTTTTTATCGATGTAATTATTATTACTATTTTTCATACCTATACACATTATATCGTTTTCTTTTTTTTTCCCCCCTCGACACAATATTATATTTCCAGTTTTCATATTCATATTATGTATAATATTATTATTTATTTTATAATGTACACGCAATTTAAATACTTTTTAAAATATTCAACTACAGAATATACGTAGAACTATGGCAGATATAATCAGTTCCGGTATTCCGCGAAGCCGGTTTTTCTGGGCCAACTATATGTATATTATTATGTATATTATATTATATTATATTATTATATGTGGTCGCACATGGGCAATGGTCGTTTGTCCTCTACTCCTCACGCAAACCGCCGACAACCGACCGAAAAGTGGTTGCCAATCGCGCGTCGTCCTCGTCACCGCCGAAATGAGCGTGTAAAATAATTTCCGACGGGTACAGGACCGTTTCAAAGGAAAATGAGCTTATAAGTTTAGACAATACTCTAATAATAATAATAGTAATAATAATAATAATAATAATAATAATAATAATAATAATAATAATAATAATGTGTACGGTCTGTTGCAAAATTGTCGGACACAAGGAGCCATTCTGCTATATAATTGTATAAAGTTTACACGAGGTCAGAATATTATGACGTAGCGCTACTATAGATTATATTAAGTATTATAAAATATTGGGTCATCAGGATCTTATATAATCCCTTTTTGCAGTTCGCGACGTTTTAATGACCTCCGTGTATACCATAATAATACGTAGGTATATATAGTAAAAGTAGACGTACATAATTTTATTTGTATAACGAAACGTTTTGTAAGGTTGCAATGGCGAAGCCACAATAATATGGCATTTCATTTCATATTATTATAATACACAAATGTCAAGACTAGGGGTTTTTTTTTAAAAAAAAGAATCCATCTTGCAGGCTGCAAATTCTTTTATTGAAATATACAAAGGTATACACCTTATTAATTATACCTTATTAAGAAAATATACAATATTTTTATTTTTTAATATCAATATCTAAAAGCAAATATTATTATGTATGATGGTAAAGGTATTATTGGACCCAGACCCATCGTGTGCACATTAATAAATAATAATTCATAAGTATACGAATATTATTTGACTTATGGGTTATGGATAAAAATTATAACGAACCATATTATACAACGTCTATAATACGTAAGAGATGTAATATACGTATACTGACTATACTGTTATATACACAATAAACTATAAACGATATAATACGAAACATAACTATTAGCTCATTGGGAATATTTCGGATAATAAGTTATAAAAAACAATAGGTACAAATAAATGGGTAAACGAATTTTTAATATATTTTAATTCAATATGTTTATTATCATAGGTAGGCGAGCATGAACATATATGTTGAATCGATTACTTTAAAGACGCCATAAACTAAATAAATTATTTGTATAATTTTAATTAGGTACCAAGGAAAATATATTAACATAATAAATTCGTTTTAATTAAATTTTTTTCATTGCGCAATACTCGCTCCTAAAGACAACACAAATAAACTATAAAGTGTACCTATATATTATTATGTATATTATACAATTTATTCGAATGCATTTGTGTGAAATAAAATTAAAATTAATTTCTATTGAAAGCTTGCAGTGCATGTATTATAATAATATGTAGGTATAGAGTATAGATGAGAAGTTTTTCAGACCGGAAACCTCAAACATTGAATTGCTGAGTTCATTGTTATCATATACAATATCAGCTATCTTTACTACCAAAACTTCATGTATCGATTTTATACTATTTCCCAAGAGAGAGAAAAACATCGTTTTGAATCCCATTAACTCTTTGAAAAATTGTAAACTTATTTCTTTATACTATGTGCACAAGTAGGTATAACAATGGTGTTTTTTTTTTTATATATATATATATTTATATAGTTCTATCGTGCTAAACGTTGAACAAACATAATTATTACAGTTAATAACAAACGTTAAATTTTATAAAATATTGAAAATATCTTGTTTTATAGTAAAAATTTAATCGCAATGAACACGGAATGAAAAAAAAAATTACAATTTTTACAAATATGTCGTATATTATTATAATATATAAGACATGGACGTATTGGAATGGGTACTATAAAAAATATTATTTTAATATTGACTGAAAAAAATGAATGTATATAATTGTACACATTTATGCATGTCGTATAACAAATAATACATTTCTATCTTAAAAAAATATCTTTCACATGGTTAAATAACGAGTTTATTATATCTTTCTAAATAAAAATTGATAATATATTATATAAATTATTCAGGAACGTTTCGCGTTGAAACCATAATAATTATTATTGATAATATAAATTCTTCCCGTTGCCAGATGTGTGTGTATGTGTGTGTTCAATGTTCAAGAGATATTAATAATTACTAAAACAGCCATTTGGTAGATTAGAATGGTATATTATACATTTTAAAATATCACAAATAACTGATAATAAACACAGTTTTTTGTTTAAAAATGTCACAGGACAGAAGATAAAAATGGTTGAATATACTGTGCAGACGTTTGAACCAGAACGAGAATACATTATTATCTTAGTTTTCAGTTTACATTTCACGTATCATACAATTTACATATATTATATATTATATATATACACACATTATAATATTATATAGTAATGTAGACTATTAATTGGCGTGTGGACGTTAAATAAAACACATTTATTTTGTACAATAATAAGTTTTGATAATTTTCAAATTAATTTGACGTTGATGCTACACGCGTGCAAATATAATGTATATAAGTATATTATTAATAAATATAATAATAAAACGCAATAGATTGTATAATATGAAGAAGTCACAATTATTTGTTCTCAACTAAATATAATTTAATATTCTGTTAAAAACTATTGAATTATTAAAAATATGTATTTAAATGTTAAACATTAAAAAAAACTCGCTTATACAATATTACACCTATTTTTATTTTATTTTTTGATAATTTTTTTTTTTTATTAAATTACCTAATATTAAAAAATTTCATGTTTGAATAACGTATAAAATATTATACAAATTACAATATAATAATTTTATGTCCCCATGTGTGGTATTAACAAGTTTCTAATTTTATGTATAGGTATTCTGGTATTCATATAACATCAATGAAACTGGTTTTAGCGCAATTGTAATAAAAACTACGGAATAGAAGTAAAAAAGTTAAAAAGAAAAAAATTATACAGATCAAGGATGACCTGAAAACTAAATTGTGTAGATAATAATGAAAATTTAGTGTTATACTCGTATAATGTACCTACATAAAATATATCAAATATTATGGAAATGGAATTCAAAAAAATATATTACTCATATATAGACAAAAAAACCTATACCTCAACTATAATATAATACTTTTATATTATACGTACTTTAATTATAGTGTCTTACTGTCTTAATGATAAACAAATAATATTGTTAATTAACACAATATTATATTATTGTGATTGTGATTCTTTATAAAGTAAAAAAAAAAAAAAACATTAATTATTATTTTATATCTAGGTACTTCTCTATTGATCTTGTAGCATATATATATTATATAATGTAATATACATTATATAATATCTTTTTAGAACAAAAATTCCTACAAATATATTTATAAAAAATTAAAAATATATAATAATAATATAATTACATTTTAATTTTTCGCGTTAAAAATTCAAATTATTCAACTTATCAGATTCTAATTTATAACTATACACATTTTAATGCAATTAATATTATAAATACCAATAATAATATTGATAGCGAAAAAAACGCTATATTACACTAATAATAACATTGGTATAACGATAAAAATTAGGTATAAGCGTATATTAATTTTTAATTGATAATTTTTCAGACTTTTATTTTGTTAAATTAATTTTTAATCTCGTTATTAAATTGAGCGCTTTGACATCGTAATAATATTACGTATTGTATTTTGTAAATACACATAAATATAATATTATCCACATATTTAACAATGAGTATTAAATATTAATACCATAAATTATTCAGATAACCATTAACATAGGCGGAAATCTACTGAAATTTTTGAGGGGTTAATACTTACCACAACATTACATCAAGACGAGTGTGCCTTAATATGAAGATAATCCAATTTAATAATTATTGCTTATTAGAGTACAACGATACATACCTACAGACATAAAATTGTAAAAACAAAAACGAATTATTATTGATAACATAAAAATTAAATAATAATAATAATATAATGTAATACGACAAAATATTTGAGGGGGCTAATTTAAAATTTTAGGGGACTAGGCCTTCTCTATTTCCGCCTATAACCATTAAATATTATTCGATTGGAATATACTGTAGAACTACAATCGACGATTATACCAGCCACCGGGTTAAACGGTTTTTACCGTTTGATCCTATATGTCCTTTTCGAATAATTATTGTTTGTGTATTTGTATGCCTATACAGTACCTCGGTACATACTACGCACTATTTATTATGTACGTTCATTTTCAAAACTATGTTACATAGGTCATTCAAAAAGGATTACCAAGAAAATAAAAGCCGATACGCGTCTGGTTCGTTTCAATAATTTTTCATAATATTATACCAATGTATTATTATTATTATATTTTATTTTATATACTCGTAGTTACAATATTCATGAACGCTAACGATTTCACGTTTGAATGCTGTGTCTTCAACCGAATATAATTTTTATCATTTTATCGTAAACGCGGTTGTAAAAACGCATAGGTAGGTACTACGAATTAAATAGGTACTTTTTGAAAAATATTTGTGTATACATAATTAAAATATTATATATATACTCATTCGTAATGCGAACATTTTGGTGTGAAATGTGCGAATAGTAAATATATTAAAATATAGGTTAGGTACTAATTATTATTACTTATTTTATTCTACACGACAGACGAAATACGTACATGGTTTAGCGTTTAGGTTGAAATTCGTTATTTAGATCCACATACAGATGTGGTTTAAAAAAAAAAATTATCGTCGAATCCTGCCGCAGTGATAAAGGTGTGCAAATCATAGTGTTTAATTTTAATTAGAATTTGAATGCAATGATAAACCATTGCAATTGAAAAACTGTTCTGAGCGAAGTTCAGTTAGATAATGTAGGTATTGATTTTTTTCGTCATTTTTTCTAACGCATAGGGTCAATTTTGAGAAATTCGAAAATAAAAATAAATAAAGTAGGTACCAACTACATCCATTTTCAAACCAGAAACATCTCCTATTAGTGAAAATCGTAGCATTATTTTGGGTAGTAAAAATGTTTAAAAACAATAAATAAACGCACATCATTGTAAAACCAATACATTCTTCGCTTCGCTCAGAATCTAAAAAATTGAATTTTAAGAAAGTATATTACTATATTATAATAATAATTAATAAATATAAATAAATAATAATAATTAAAAAAAATATATATATTAAGTTAGTAAGAATTTGTTTATTTTTACTCTCGATGAAAATATTATCATTGAAGTAGTTCCTCCTCATATTATTATATCAAAATATAAATTATTTTTAAAAATCTTCTTATAATATTTGCGTATTTATGAACGACAGGAAGTTCTTAGGATATTATTATCGTACTATTATCACCGCCAACGACGATCTAGCTGAACGGTTATTTTGTTTTCCTTATATTATTCATATTACATCGCGTTAACTTGTCGGTTATTTACAATTCACGTATACCTATATAAATATATTATATTATTTTACAACAGTACACGCGGTTTAAAAACGATATTGCATATACGACAAATCGCAAACAGTTCGAGTTCGAAATAAATAATAATGATCTTTGGACGAAACGCAGAAACGATTTTTGAGTGCGGTCCGCGTTATACAAACAAGCGTATTTCCATAGTCCCTGCTCATCTGTTTCAAAGATGCGCGTTTTAGCATATCCTCAATGGTGGCCTCGCAGAGGGTTATTCTTATTTCGCGCAAATGTCTTCATATTATTATACAGTTATAATAACACGCACCCATTAAGGATTTTTATTTCTATCGTAATAATTAGGTATTATTATTATAGTTATAATATCGGGCTAGCATCAACCTGCAAGACGTATAGACCGCGATATTGAGAACTGGTTACCTAACCGAGTTTTCTTCCCTATCATCACGCGCGGTGGCTACCGCGACCGTGGTTGTGACGGGCGCACGCCACACGGTAAGGGGGGAAAAAAATGGAAAATGAAAATAACGACCGGTCGCATGCACAAAACGCGACCGGAGCCTGTCAAACGTTGACAAGTGGTCCGGCCGAATTGGCGTGCAACACGAAACGTAGGCATAATATACACGCGGGACCCTCGGCGGCAGACGGAAAAACGCGTAGCAGGTATACACTATAATAATATACAAATGTTGTGTTCAGACAAAAAATATAATACATTGTGTTAGGATATTTTATACCTGGTGGCCGCAGGACGCGACAAGCGAGCAAGAAGCAGCTGCGTGTAACGTACAATCTTCCCTGTCCACCCCCGCCCCTGTCTCTACATATCCTTTACCCCTCTATACCGCCTCGTCGTCCTTCGCCCCTCCTCAGACGCGGCACACACCAACCGACAACGCACGCACACCGCCGCGTTTCAACCTGCCGCACGTCCAACCCATTAGGTATAGGTACCCGGTGTATACCATTATTTTAATCATTATAATTACATAATAGACGAGTCTTATATTTTTGTGTCTACTCGACTACTCCTCCATACTCACAGTAGGTTATAATAATATATTATCATAAGTATTATTATTATTATTATTATTATTATTATTATTATTTAGGTAAAATCTTGTCGGGGACGATGCGGCCAAAGTTTCGCGTGATGCCAAATACTTTGTTTGAAAGGGGAAAAAAAGGAAAGGAAAATAACGTTCTTTCTTTCGTTACATATTTCATTATAATAATACCTAATTAATATTAATGCACAATGTATGCGTTGGTCGGATACACGCGTTTTCGAATAAAATCGATATTATAATATAATAATATTATTATTACCATCTCGACTGTAACGTGTGCGTAATACTAAAATATGTGCCTATTGTACAGTTAGGCGTGGTCAAATAATTATATCTACTCAAAGGAACGAGAGAAGTCTTCGCGCCGTTGAAATAACATGCGAAATTGCGAACACTCGCGGTTTTAATTCCTACCCATAAGCCATAACCTAACAGGATTTTCTCCTGTAAAACGTTTCCAATAATAATAATTATTTCATTAGAAACTAAATTAATAAATAAATAATGCTATAATACGGTCTCTTAATGTTCTCAGTAAAATGGGCGGGTGCTGGGTAGTTTTTTTTTTTTTAATTTTATTTATTTTATCCTGTTGGATGTTATAATGTACCTACCTATTTTAAAAAGTCAATTTGAATATAATATTAGTTCATTTTTATTTTTCGTTCTCTACCGTCGAGAATTCCTGGTATAACGCTAAGGTTATAATACCGTCAGTACTCGACATAGTAGACGAGCATTTGGTATCCACTGCAGTGCACACCTACCCTCAGGCATACTCTCCTCTAGACGTTTAAATCCTGCAGGGTGTGTTACTCTGATCTCTGAACTCGACAGTCGACTATGCGTCGTTTCGGCTTTCTTCCGCTAATACAAATAGGTTGGGTACTTCAAATTCTCCGAACACGAGAAATATAATTTAATGAAATACGTTCTCGGGGGGTGAAATTCGACGGAGAAAGAATCTCTTTGTAACAATATAAAATTACTTTTTCGGTTTTTACATTTCAACGATTTTCATCCCAGCCATTCGCCCACAGTCCCACACCGGAATAAAACTACTGCAGTTTTTTTATGCACATATAATATAGGCATTTACAAAGTTCTTTTGAGCCATTTTCAATTATTGTAGTTTGTTTACCTGTTTTGGACGCACAATAAGCGCAAGTTTGTTTGACCTTCAATTTGGAAAAATATTAAGTAGGTATAACTTTTACATGTCAGGTAACCAAGTTACATTGAAAATAAATTGGCCAATAAAAGGCCGTTATTTTGTATCATCTCATCATCGAGTACTTAAATGATTTTCTTTTATAATTATTTATCTTAAAAAATTAATTTATTCGTTTCGACATTCAAGTAGGCAATATATATTTCAATGCCCTTCTGCTAACTAACAATATTAATAATTGGACAAGATTTAAAATACAAATTGCCACTTGAAATGCACAGAAAAATATAATCTTGTTATTATATTATTATGTGCATGTTGTTTAATATTTTGTAATACCTAATTATTGTAAAAAGTATTGTTTATAATTATTATGCAAAACTTTTTTTTTTTTTTTTTTTAAAATACACTTCTATTAATTTATTTCATGATTTATTAAAAATCCATAACAATCAATAATATAAATATTTCTACTATTAAAAAAGTGACATATTATTTAGGTAGCAAGGAAATACCTAAGTATTTAAATATCTGCCTTGTAGCTTTGTTTCTATTTATTTATAATCATAATTGAACTATAACTGTAATTATTTTTATTAGATTAATAATTGTTAGTTATTACCCCAGTTATTACTATGTAGGTGTAAAAGAAAAAATATACAAATAAATAAAAACCATGGTTAATAAGGTATAATTTTTGTTCTTAAATATATATAAATTTTTTAACAAAAATATTTTATATACAATTTTTTATTTTATATAATGACAATAATAGTAGCTATGTTATTAAATCATCTGAATTCCATCTAGGTCACCTAGTGAGTGGTAACTAGGAATAATGTCAAGGCTTGTAATGTTACGTTGTTTTATTTTACCTATCTACTTGTATTTATATAGTTTTGGTGAACACGAGTCACAATTAATAATAATAATAATAAAAATAATAATAATAATAATAATAATAATAATAATAATAAAACCAATCCGTTTGGCTTCACACATTGAGCAAAAAAAACGATTAGTCTAATTTCGTTCACAACAAAAAAAAAAAAAAAAAAAAAAAAAATGAAAAAAAAAATAAGTCTTAATGTTAAACATTTTTTTATCATTTTATAAATTTAACATTATATTCATACAAACAATTAAAAGCATATTTATTCAACAAATAGTGGACGTGCAGTTAAACAAAATAACGTTATATATAAAAAGAAAAAGAGACCTAAACAATTTATTGGTAATTTTTTTCCTTTATAAGTACATTTGAAGATAATACAATGTATGGATTGTCTGATCTCTGTTGAGCTTATATATATATATACATATATATATATAAATTAAATAATATTAATAATGTAAACGAAACAAAATATATTGATTACTTAACTATTACAAAGGTAAATAAATAATAATAATAAAATAAAGAAATATATATATATAATAATAAAAATAGTAAATTTCTACTTTTCACATATAATATAATATATTATAATTTTTTTTTTTTTTTTTTTTTTACTAGATATGAGCGTTAAAATAAATAATTATCACATTGACATAGGTACAAAATGTAAGTAATTGAACGAAACTGGGTTGAACTAAGTTTCTGAGTTGTAACAAAATAACAAGAGTTAACGTGTAGATAACTCAAATGTAAAATTTATTATACCTATCATATAACTGACAGATAAGCTAACAATGAAAGTTGATTTAAAAAAAAAAAAAATCATTCTATGAGTGATATTGAAATTTAAAAACAAGAAAGAACATATTACAAATAATAGTAAACTAACATAAGAAATAATATACACACATATATATATATATATATATATATATATAATTTGTAATACATAATAATTAACGACATGTGATAAGCATTTGAAAAGGAACTTGAGTGATGACAATCAGAAAATTACATTATCGGCAATTTAATTACTTTGTGAAAATAATAATGAAAATGAATTATTTTGTTGAATAAGTTTAAGATTTTACACAGTTGAGGTTAAAAATATACAATTAATTTATAAGGGACATAAAATAACAAGTCATAAACAGAAACAAAGGAAAGCACGACAAATTATTTATAAATATTATAATAATAATAAATTAGATAATGTTATCAAACATTGTAATTAATGGTATAACTTGATACTTTCAACAGAACATAATATGCTAATAACTTACCTAAATTATAAATATATCACATACCTACCTATTAAAAGTTAAAAAACAAAATATTCCTTCGGTCATCTAAGTTGCCATAAGTCTTCATTAACAGTGTCCCTTCTGATATTTGGCATTTTTAGTATTTTCTCCTTTGCTTCTTTGGTGATCTTTGTACACCCATACAAGTCAATGGACCGTAACAGTTTGCACGAATCTGACAAATGTTCCAGGCCTTTATCAGTGACGGAATTACATTGGCCAATATTTAGCACCTCGAGGTTTCGAAGTGATTTTGATATGTACAAAATGCCATCATCAGATATTTGGCATGAACCTAAGGACAGTGTGTGTAGGCTAAATAATCCATGAGACACATGGAGAAGTGCTTGATCGCCGATTTTGTCGCAGAACGACACGTTAAGGCTGCCCAACTTGGTGCAACCTTCCGAAAGGTAACCAATTCCAATGTCAGAAATGTTGTCACATGCACTCAGGTTTAGTTCATCCAGAGTGTTCATACGCGACACATAATTGAGACCAGTGTCAGTAATGTTGACACAAAAACTCAGGTTAAGACAACGCAGGAAACGCAAGCCCTCAGATACGTACTTGAGACCTTCGTCAGTAATGTGCTGGCAGTCTTGGAGTCCTAGGAACTCAAGTTGCGAGTTACCGTCACTTGAATCTTTGCTTGCGCCACTGATGTGCGACAGACCCACATCGGACAGGTGCCAGCACGACCGTAGGTTGAGATACTTGAGCTTCTTCAGCTTGCGTGCTATGTGCGAGAAACCTTTGTTGGTGATGTACGAACAGCCCTGTATCTCGAGTCGGGTGAGACCGCGCAGTGTATCGGCGATGCGGATCAGACCTCCGTCAGTGAGCTGTTTGCAGAGCGACAGATTGAGCTCAGTGATGTTCGGGTGGTGTTCGAGAAACATCTGGTGCAGATCATCGTCCTTGATGTGGTAACAGCCGCTCATGTTCAGCGAGACCAGGTTGGGCACGTTCTGGACGATCTCTCGCAGACACTTGTACCTGGAAACGGACAGAATCTGGATGCGCTTGATGCCGCGCTGTTTAAGGCTCTCATACATGGGGTAAGACGAACGGCACATGTCGATCTTGGCCTCGACGCCGCGCCACACGGATTTGTACCAGGCGGCCTCACGCCATGCCGTGCATACTTGGGCCGCTCGGCCTTTGTCTGGCACATCCAGGTGGCTAAAGATCAACGCCAGTATCTCGGGATACAGTCGATGCACGTGCGTGGGCCGATTCTCATCGTACTGACATCCGCCGACCATGGTGCGCCGTTCCACCGCGGACGAGGATTTTACCTTGCGCGCGGCCGGCGGTGGTACGTGCGCCTGGTACGGTTGCACGCGGTACGGCTGGAACCGCGATATGTGCCTGTACGAGATGGGCACTTCCGTGAACCCGCCCAACTCGTCCATAATGGTGCCGTACGGGCCCGCTGACATGGCACAAGGCGGGTGCCGTTCGCTGTTGGTGTGCTGGTGCTCGGATGACGACAGTGGATGTGGTGACAACGGTGGTGCCGTAGTTCAAGTTTCGCTGAAGGCCGTCCCGCCGCGGTCAGAGACGCGTCATAAAACTACCGTCGACAGCTGCGGCGATGGTGCACGACATGACGGCGCGTTCGATTTTGGCGGCGAACGAGAACAACCAGAATAATATGGCAAACGGATTGATATTAATATTAATGTCGAACGACAAATAATAATAATAATAATATTATTATTATTATTATCACGAGCGGAGAGTAGAAAAACGTTTGATACGGAAACTGATAGAAAAAAAAATATATAATAATAATAATATGTATAACGACGTATCAGATAAAAATTGTTATTGATATACGGACGATGCACGTACTCAAACAGATGAATACGCACGTCACGAGAGCGTATACCGTACTGACAACGACGGCCGACGGATGATAACGGGGAAACGGGTCGGACGAGAAAAAAAAAACATGTACTACACTGCTGCGTGCGTGCGCGTGTGGCGATATTTCAAACGAACTACGATCTGGTCGGCGGGGAGGCCGACGGTCGCACGTCGTAGTGGGGTGCCGCGCCGGGCTGTCGGTGGTTTCGTGCGAGGACGACGGCGGATCGGATACCGCTAGTGGTGTGGGCGGAGAGTCGAACGTGCGAGTGAGACGGATCTCGGCCGTTCTCGGGTCGCGTCGTCGTCGCGATAGTGCTGCCGTCCGATGAATGTTTTTAGTTTCTATGATTACTCGATATCTCGATTCTCGATTTTTGTCATTTGTCATCCCGAATCGCGACGGACGACAAACAGCGACAGGTAGGCTCGACAGTGGTATATTATTACGTGATACAGAATGATGTATACCATATTATTTTACGCGCGGCCAGTATGATCGGTTTCTTGATTCTCCGTATTTTCCACGTAAATATTATGTAATCAGTACTCGGTATTGTTCGTGTATTTACATTTACCGTATTTTGTAGGTGCATCGTCTCCAGAGCTTTCCGTTTGGTATATTGGTACTGCGCTACCGTAGTACCGTACACATTTTGTCATGCGGTCGTAAGCGTAACAATAATATTATTAATTATTATAATATTGCGTTTTTATTTTTTTAATATAGGTAGGTCAAAGAGAGTAGTTCAATGACTAGGGGCGATTAACGATTATTTATTTTGGTAATTTCATAATTAATATTATATTTTTTCAGATAATTATTAAGTAGGTAATAGGTATGTACTTATTTAAGAATTTATACGCCCGTGATCCGAGTATCCAATCTTGTGCAGTTATGTAGGTAGACTAACTACAGGTCCCAAAATGAATTATTAATATCATGGAAATGTATAAATAATTATTTATTTTTAATTCGTATTGCGAAATTTTAAAATAAAAGTTGTACTAAACACTAGGTATCTAAAAAAAGACAAAAATATGTTTTTCGTTTTGAATTTTTAATAATATTATTAAATATTATTTAATAATATATAAGTTCATAATAATATTTTAGTAGTCGTATAACGTATACCAGTCGACTTTTCTTAATATTATTCACATTGCCCAGTATTATATTATAGGTGTACAGTGTACTTTATTATAATAACTACCTGTATTATAGGTATAGATATTACATAATAATAGAGAGTATAATACAAAATTACAATAAAATTGAAAATATTTCTCCCGAGTGATTTTTAAATAAATCTGAAACAATATAACATACGTCGATAAAACTGTGCAAGAGATACAGGCATAATGAGGAAAGAGTGTTGAATTGTAATTAAAATTTGAATGCAACGAAAAATCATTATATTCATGAAAACGATTTTCAGCAAAGTCCATCAGATAATATACCTGTATGTATTGATTAAATTTTTTGAATTCATACCTACAGTCTCTACGTTCAATATAAATGCTCATAAAACTTTTAAATGAGTTACCTAAGTCCCCAAATCCGATATTACTTTGCTCAGAATCATTCTTTGAATATCGAATGTAATGATTTATTATAGCATTCAAATTTTAATCAATATTTAACACTATCCTCTTTAGACCTGTATACCTTCCACAGCAGTATCAGCTCTTCTTTTTATCCTTTAAACAGTTATAGTAAAAAAAAAAAAATCGTAAATTTAATATTCACAATTATTTGGAACCGAGTTCAGTAATATTATGTATTTGAACTTTAATACAATTTCTTGTCAATATTATTTAACATTAATACATTATTGTAAAATATTGAAATACGAGTATAATAAGAAGAATCCATATAAATACTTTAAATATCGATTTTTCTAAAATTTCAACCCATAAAAAAGAAATTGATACTTGAGATTTTTCTAATATTTCGGAACTACGTTAATCGTAGTACTGACATATTATATCTTAACGTATTTCCAAAATATTAGAAAAATCTCAAGACTAAATTTTTTTTTTTTAGGTGTTTAAAGTTGGAATTTCAGTAAAATCAATATTTAAAGTTATTATAATACAATATTTTACAATAATGTTAAAAAATTGACATAAACATTTTAAAAGTTTTTAAAATTTTATTGAAACTTAAATACATTTTACTGAACTCAGTCCCAATTAATTGTGAATTATTATATTTACGATTTTTTTTTTTTTTTTTTTTAAATAGCTGTTTAAAGCAAAAAAAGAGCTGATAGGTAATACATCTGCCACAGGAATATAAGTGTGCAAATCATATTATTTAATTTTAATTAGAATTGGATGCAATGATAAACTGTTGTTTATAAATTTATTTATTTTAATAATAATATGTGAGAAACACAGATTATATAATTTGTAGAAGTATATATTATAGTTTTTAATAAGTAAAGTTGTATATTATTTTTTTGTTCTAAAAAACAATTATGAATTTTATTTTAATACTATATTGGTCGTGAGTTTTTTTCCACAATGCTACAATTGCTATATAATAATACTGGACAATATTGTTTTTATTTTTTATAAAATAAATATTATTTTGTATATTCGGAACATTATTAATCTAGCTGTCAAGTTGCTAACAGTATAGACTTGACTATTTACATATAATTGTTAGAGACTTATTGTTTATAAAAATAAAATAAACACGTTTTTAAATAAAATTTTAAGACAAATTAGTTAGGTACTACTTTACGTCTTTACTAGTAGGTAGTTATGAATGTACCTGTACACTATCCAGGTTATAGAAATAATATACCTACCTTATATTATATTATGTTTTCAGAAAATATTGCGATTATTTCAGAATTATGAGTTTCACTCTTCATTTGATACCGAAAACCGAACAGTTCTCTATCTATATTATAATTATACTCGCGTAGTACTATTATAGTAGGTGTGTGCTTAGCTTAGTTGGTCATAATATCATTGAGATAAGCAATTTTAAATTATCTATTATGATATGGATAAAGTGTACATTTTGTGATATTATAATAGTTTAAATATTTATAAAAATAATTAGAGTAAGTATGAAATATCATTTTTTCAGTAGCGAAATGAAAAAGTGCATGAAAATCACCATATTGATGAAATACCTGTTATAAAAGTAGAGGTTATAAATTTACAATGTAATTTATTGAAATTGCAATTTATTAATATTTTAATAAATATTATTTATTGAAATTAGGTACATAAAAAAAAAAATAAATAAATAAATAAATAAATTGTGAATTTGATATATTTTATGAAAACTACCAATTCTTTGTAAAAGTCATATAATGAACCATAAAAAATATAATATATTATATATATATATATAATTATTTGTACTTGAAATATATTATATATAGAAGTTTTAAGGTTTCTCAAGACTCAAGAAAAATAAGAGAAATAACAATAAATTACGAAATATGATGTTATATCACTTTCATATTATTTGAAACCTAGATAATTTTAAAAGAAGCCATTTTTTAGGAAAGCTACGTTATAACTATTAGGTAAGTTAAAATATTAAGAAAGAGATACGTAGGTACCAATATATATAAGTTCCAAATACGATAATTGGCCACAGTACTGTACGAAAGTCGAAAATAGAGCCCCACCTATTATTTGGAAAAAATTTTATCACAAAATATTAGCCAATCTAATTAAAATGATTAAAATTTAGTATATTAAATTCTAGATCAAAATCAAATATTATAATTTACCTACCAGAGTACCAGATAGAACATAATATCTTAGAATAAAATAATTATGGATATTTATGATATTCTACATTTAACCTATTTATGATTATTAAAATACACACTTAAATGATTAACTGATAACATTCATAAAATATGTTAAAATAGTTGATAAAAAGTAAATTACAATTTAATTATAGTATTATACTGATTAAATATACGTAGATTACTTAAATAAATTGAATTTTGAATATATAATGTTAAAATATAAAACTTATTACATTTATTAATCGTTATAAAATTATAATATATTGTTAACTATTTATTAGGTTTACATAATATTGTTTAATAAACAATTTATTTGATTGTAATTATAATCATAAATTGTTACTATGTATATTTCACAGGCACTGCATGGCAGATATTTCTGATTCTAAATTTTCTAGGACTTTTATACTTAACCGAAAGATATTACATTAGGTGTGTTAATATTTCAAACAATTTCATAAAATGATTTGTTTTTTATTATTATTATTATTATTGATAATATTAATAATAATTAATATACCTCTAAACATTTTAAATTAAATTACTCGTGCCTATTTATAGTTTTATAAATCTTTATAGGTACATATTATATTATAATATATAAGTATAAATAATGACGATTTTATACTTATTAAAATAATATTTGAGACAAAAATGTATTCATGTAATAATTTACTTATTAGACTATAATAATAAGTTATCTATAATATTGCAGGCGTATGACGAGTCGTAAGAAAAAAAATACTACCCAACCAAGTGCGGTGTGCCACCAAGCAGAAAGGTGCAGTGATACGAAAACACTATTAGTCAACCACGTGAAAACAAACCAATGACTGGATGACCTCGGTGTTGGAGTATTTTTCTTTATTTTTATGCATGATTATGTTTTGAAGTATATTATTTTTAATATATATATATATATATATATATATATACAGATCATAATAATATGATATATTATATACATACATAATATAATATATATAATTTATTACATAATATGTATAACAGGTGTCCCACATATTTATTGGCTATAATAAGTAAAAACACTTTATTAATTAAACATTTTTTTAGGAATTATGAGTGTATTAAGGGTGTCACATATTAACTATATAATATTTACATATTATATAAAGAAAAAATTTATTAATTTATAATTTATTTTAAAAAAAACCTAAGATACCTAACTAAAATTTTCAATAGTATTTTTAGTTTTTTAATTTAAATTAAATAATCATTACAATTATAACATATTTTATATTATTTACTAATGAATACACTTCTAGTCTCAATGAACATCTAGTCTAAAACTTTTACAATTATTGTAATTAGACAATCATACATCTTTAATGAATATAAAAAAAAAATTTTAATTAGAATGAATTTTATAATTTTCTGTTTGTTTACTGTTCGATTGAGAAAATAGATTACCTATGTTAGTGATTGCAAACATTATGTATTATATATTTTTAATTTTTAGTATCTATGTAAAATATAAATATTTTGTTTTCTTTACATCGAATTTCCTTCATCAGGGAATTAAAAGTGTTGCAAAACTCTCTAAGAGCATTAAAGCGCTCTACTAACTTCTAATTTTTTTTTATTTTTTTTTGAATTGGTATACTTTTAATTATTATAACTCAGAAATCTTGTGTAGCATAATGTTTAAGAAATAAAATAAATACTAATTTTAAAAAATCTTTCGAAAAACGATCATGCATATAACCAACTGTTATTTGGAATTATAAGTACTATATTTGACGATTTTATACTTTTATAGAGATATTTTTATTCAATAATAATTAATATTTTTCAATAATTTATTTTAATAATATACTTGTAAATCAAAGAAAGTAATAGGCGTTATAAATAAGAAAAACAAAATTAAAAATATTTGGAATAAATTATAAATGATCATATTATATAAACTGAAATAACTATTTGTGTAGATTTATTTGTTAGTAATTAAGAATATGATAAATGTAAATCATACAAATATTTAATAATATTTTTTTCAAAACATATTTGTCATTATAGAAAGCTTTGCTAATAATATTATTATATTATTTTATTTATAGAATTTATTTTACTGATTATCATTCAATAATCTATATAAAATTGCTTGTATAAAATACATTTATAGGTTTATGTCTACTAGTGAGTAGTGATATGTAGGTATACAGTTAAATTGTGAAGATTAAATATTTGAAATTGTAATTTGTATTATAAATATTATAATTAAAAGAAATATATATAATTATCCTAACAATTTGAATTTTTATAATATAAAAAATATTATATTCTACAAAATAAAATCTTTATTATTCACATAATAAATGATTTATTTATATTTGTATGTCCATAAGCACAATCATAATATTAAATAATAGAAATTCTACGTTCTGCAATTTAATCCTTACGCTTAATCCCTAAGAACCATCTGATTTTGCCATTATTGGTAAATTAAATTCTTAAATTAAATTTTGGTAAGTACTTTGTACAATTTTTATTTTTATTTATAGTTATTACATTCCCTTATACATTTGAATTTAAATTATTGAAATTTATAATATTTATGTTTACAATGTTATGTATACAATTATATTATAAAATTATTATTATATACTTACGTAATTTATTAATTATGTACACAGACAGTAGTAATTTTCAAAAAAAAAAAAAAAAATATATATATATGAGTAAATAAGTCATAATTCGGGTTTAGTGGGACATTGGAAATTATTATTAAATTAAAATACATAATAGGTATTACTTATTAAATAAGGAGTGAAGTATAGGCAACTTGAAGTACTTATATGATAAAAAGATAATTTAGTAAAATTATTATTATTTAACTATTAAATATTATTTTAAATTTTGTTTTACATAAATTTTATCTTGTTATAACTGTATATAATATTTATTATACTGCAAAATCAACTTAAATGTTTTCTTGAGCATGTAATGTTTTTTTCTCTGTGAATAAGTTTGTTAAATCTTAAATATTTATTTTACATTTTTCTTATGAGAAAATATTTTTATTTTTATTTTGTTACAAACAATAACAATAATATAATATAGGTATAATAATAGATTAAAAAAAAAATCTTAATAATTATAATTTAAAAAAATATTTTTAATCAAATAATAGTTTAATTAAAATTTTTATCATATAGGTACTTTAAGTTGCCTATATTTCACTCCTTATATTTAATAAGTATTACCTATATCCTATATCCTATATGTATTTTCATTTAATAATAATTTCCAATGTCCCCTTTAAACCCGAATTATTATGACTTGTGTATTTATTTTTACGTTTAAATTTAAATTTTATGGTTTTTATTTTATTGTATGTATTCTAGTGAATCTTATTTTTTTTATGTACAAATGAATATAAGCGTACTTAAATTTTAAAATCAATAAATTATAATTTTATACTATCTAGAAAATAATATGAATCTGTTAATTTTTTTTTCACATTTTCTAAAAAAATTAAATCATATTAAATAGCCATGGTATAAAATTAGTTATTTTTAAGTCACTGAAATTAAAATATTTCATATTAAATTCATATAAAATTTTTCATTCATGAAATTAAAATACATAGATATTACTTATATTTTAATACTAAATATTCAAATATATTACGAGTATATAAAATTCAAATAAATAGTCTAAAAAAATTAATATTTTATAATAATTGAAATATTAAACAATTATTTTTAATTTGTAGGAAAAAAAATGAAAACGGTGCATGAAGAACTAGTAACTTTTTATAAAAGATTCAACACCAGACTTTTTGTTCATTCTAATCCATCTTATCTAATTTAGCTCTACTTATAGGTCCTAGCGACCCCCTAAGACGGTTCAAATTCAAAAGAAGCTGATGCTGTGATCTATTTAAAAAGTAATAATAATATATATTATAATAGTAATATAAGTTAATAAATTAACATATAAGTTGTTCCATCACTGATTGGCTTTCTTCCATATAAATATTCACCGCTGTATAATATACTCATATCAAATATCCTTCTATGCTCAGAGGGTACAGATTGTATTTAACGTAAAAAAAAAATCATAGGAATAATTCATTATGTTTTTAAAATAGAAATCAAATAATAAAAGAAATACAATATCGATGCGATAATACTAAAGAAAAAAAGAAAAAAGTCCAACAAAAAATATTGATACCAATTAGTGTTTACAGCTTGTGATTTCAGATGATGTGCGCCATTATGTCGTAATACGTATTCTGTCCAGTAACCTACAGTTTCTTGAGGACTTTGAGGACGATCGTGATAACGGGCCGATAATGCCATTGCATTTTCTTTAAATCTAGAACATAATACAAATACGATAATTATTTTATAAAAATAACTAATAAGATATTTTTTTTATAGAAGTTTGTGTTCGTAAAAATATCTTATATTTTGATAGTATAAATAAAAAAGTATAGTTATGTCAAGTTTTTAATATGTAATTTATATTAGTACTTATATTAGTATTCATATTGATTATTCTAATTCCTTAATAATTTAGTATTTGATTATAATGAAATGAAATTTTGGCAGTGTGTATTACAATTTTGTGATCAATGCGAAAATACTAATCAATTTGAAATTAAAGAGACGGAAAAATTTAATAAGTTAATTATTAATTTAAACTGAATATTACGTAGAATACACGGACTGTAGCAAAATCTGGTCGTTTTCAGTGAATAGAAGTATAACACGGCAACTAATAACCAGAGCCATTTCTATCACCGAATAAGGATATAAGAAAGCCGATTTTCGCGAAAACTGATATTTCGACGAATTCTGTTTCAATATTTTACGATAACTCGGGCAATTTTGAATTTAGAAACTTGGAAATTTTAATGGATATTCTGGTATTCACATAGGTTATATTATATTTTTATATATATGTGGTAAAATTTTGGAAACGTTTCGTTAATTATTCTACAAAATATTGGACTTTGAATATTTCATAAAATTCTCATTTCTATATATATATATATATATATATTGTTTAATAAAATTGGCAATTTTTGCATCAAGATCTGAAAATTTTACTAAATTATTATATACATATTAATAATTAATAAATATCATATCATAATATTAGAAAAATTCCTAGTCTAAATTTTTTTTTTTATCTGTTGAAAGTTGATTTTTTAGTTAATCGAAAATATTATGAAAAAAATGACGAAAAAACAGCATTATCTGACTGAACTTCGCTCAGAATCGTTTTTTCGAATGCAATGGTTTATCATTGTATTCAAATTATAATTAAAATTAAATACTAAGATTGCACACCTATATGCTGGATCCATTCCCTTCGTTTTTTTATACTTTAAAGTTAAACAACTATAAACAAAAATTGTAAATGATATAATTCACAATTAATTGGAACTGAGTTAAGAAGTCAATCAGTAAAGTTGTTCTCAAGTCAGTGGCGTCATTTCAATTTTTTTTTTTAATACTCATGGCGTATAGAACAGGCCACCTAGTTTATCCAGAATTTTTAACACAACAAAAATAAAGTATTTTCAAACAATAACAATAATTCTACTAACCCATCTAATAGTTGGTGTATTATATTTACAATAAATAAATCATAACTAATCATAACTTACTCATAACCTACCACCTAAAAATTTTTCTTGAATAAAATTTTGGATAGTTAATTTCATGTTGATTGTTCTTAAGCCAAAATATGTTATCAGTTAGGCCACAAGCCACTACCAATTATTCAGGCCAATTAATTTTTAAACCGGGCCAAATTACTACAATATTTGATTTTAAATACGCAAATGTATACCCTGCGCGGTCCAAATGACGCCACTGTCTCAAGTCATGTAGTAACAATGGAAAATAAAACTAGTTTAGTAATTTATATATGTAATATATGTAGTCATATAGATAAGTATAATGGGTTATCTAAATTAATAGGAATAAATGGTAATTATTATACCTTTTTAGTGTATTAATAATATCTATAATTAAATTAGCAGGAAGACTAGTCTATAATAAAAATAATAATCAGACGCATGCAATTAATTATTAGATATTAATAATTTATGATAAAAATATTTTAGATTATAATATTTTCACATGTAAATGATGTAATATCATAATTGAATATGTAACAATAAGTTGTCATGAATATATGACATACATGCACTTTAGAATCAAATGTTTTATATTTAGGTACCTACGACCTACCTACTCATAATAATTCATATCTTAAATTTAACTTTCATTTTATTAGGTACAATGTTAATATTATATTATTTTACAAGGAAAATATGAGATTTTTTATATCTATAAAAGGAAACATAATATTATATACGTATTAATATTATGTTGTTAAATACAACATTTGGCAATAGTTCAATTAAAATTGTAAAAAATAAGCAAGCATAATTTTGGATTAAAATTCATTCGTAGGAGATATTATACTTCAATTAAAAGAAAAAAAAACTCGTAAAATAACGTTTATGCTAAATTAGATCATTGTGTAAAATATTCCTTATAATTTAGATTATAAATGTAATAATAGTAATATTAATTATAATTTATTACCCAATAATGATATCTAATATTTGAATAATATTATTTATCTTAACCTTACTTAATCTAATCTTAATCTAACCTAACATTAATCTTGCAGACATAAAAATTTATGCATTAGTTTTATTTTTTTTAAATTGTAATACTTTATAATTTCAGTATTATAAAATATAATTATTATTATATACCTAATTATAGTTCTATGGTTTTTATAAATACTAAAAAATAAATGAATTGTAGTTTTGAAAATTACTTCACCGTTTTTAACTATATAATATAATATTAAGTACAAATAATTCTTACCGATGATCACTCAGAATCTGTTTAATTTTCTTCACGAAGTCATCCTTATTGAAATTTTTGTAGTCTATAAATAAGCCTGCACCCCAGTGTTTAAATAATTCCAAATTTCTTGGCTGATCAAAAAACAGGGGAATGCCTAATACTGGTATACCTACATCAGTCGCTTCAATAACTCCAGAATTGCCGCCATGTGTAATAAAAAGTTTGACATTTGGATGTCCTACACAAAATATTACTTAATTTAGAAACTAATGAAATATAGCACTGTATATGCATAATAATTATGATCCTATATATATATATATATATATAAAAAAACAATACGTTTTGAAATGGTAATTTTACAATAAGATAGTTCAACAAAAAATTTATATTATTAATTTTAATTGTTTTATATCATACATCTCGTATTAATAGGGGTAAATTTTCATATGAAAATAAATTATAAAATATTTAATATACTATTATTATATTTTATTTTTCTGATAGAATAAATAAATAAAAAAAAAAAAATGTTTAATATATTATTATAGTTATCAGTAGCCAGGGGGAGTTTTGGGTGTTCAACCCCCCCCACCCATTGCTGTTTTTCATGTGTTTATCCTAATATATTTTAATTCATATTATTATATTTTTCGTTACAGGTGTAAAGAGGATAGTATTTGATTACAATTTGAATGCAATGATAAATCATTACATTCGAAAAACGATTCTGAGCGAAGTTTATCAGATAATATACACATATGTACCGATAAAAATTTTTACATTTATGAGTCTTTACATTCAATATAAATAATTTATCATAAAACCCCTAAATGAGTGAACTAAATACTCAAATCTGACAGTAGGTACTTCGCTCAAAATCGTTTTTCGAATATAATGATTTATCATTGCATCCAAATTGTAATCAAACTTCAACACTATCTTCTTTACACCAAAACCAGTATCCCTTCCCTTGATTTTTTATACTTCAAACAGCTATAAAAAAAAAAAAGGAAATGTAATAATTCAAAATTAATTGGAACTGAATTAAATAAAATATATTTAAGCTTCAAATAAAATTTTCAAAATTTTTATAAAATTTTTGTCAATTTTATTTAACATTATTGTAAAATATTGTAATATAATAAGAAAAATGTATATAAATATTTTAAATATTGATTTTACTGAAATTTCAAATTAAAACATCTATTAATAAATTGAGTCTTGAGATTTTCCTAATATTTTGGAATTATGTTAAGATATAGGTATATGAGTAGGTTGCAATACATTTTTCAAAAAAATTTTTTTAATTTTTTGGCTTTTCTATTCATTTTTATTCCAAAAGTATTAAGAAATAATAAGAAAAATACTAGTATGTATGATTTCTGAGATTTTCGTTTAAACTGAAAATATCATCTTTAAACAGCTATAAAAAAAAATTGAGACTTACCTAAATCCGTCCCGGATATAATATAAGTATATTATTAAAAATTGTGTTGAAAAATAAAAAAATGCTCTGTTCTTTCATATTTTATATTGTATACTGTAATAAGGAGCATGCTCATTATAGTGGTAATATTTATATTTTACTATTTCTAGCAGTTTATTTAATTTTAGATTTTGAGCGAAGCGTGTGTTTTTTTTTTTTATTATTATTCTGTAGACACTTTTACTACCCGAAATAATGCTTCGATTATCATGAATAGCAAATGTTTACGGTAGAAAAGTAGATGTAGTTAGTACTTTATTTAGGTCATTATTCGAATTTCTCAAAAAATACTATAAGCGGTAGAAAAAACTTCGAAAAAATGATGAGAAAACGGCATTTTTTACGAAAAATGAAATATTGACGAATTCAATTTCTATACTTCACGATAACTCAAGCAATTTTTAAGATAGAGACTTTTTTGGGTCTTCACATCGCTAATTTATATATATGGTAAAATTTTGGATTCGTTACATTCATTTTTCTACAAAATATTGGACTTTGAATATTTCGTAAAATTCTCGTTTTTACGTATATAATGTTTGATAAAATTGGCAATTTTTGGTATTAGGGTCTGAAAATTATATTGAAGTATACTAATACATCACTTAACATCATACTAAAATATTAGAAAAATCCCTATTCTCAATATTTTTTTATAGCTGTTTTAAGTTGATATTTTCAGTTCAAACGAAAATTATAATCTGACTGAACTTCGCTAGAATCATTTTTTCGAATGCAATAGTTTATCATTGCATTCAAATTCTAATTAAAATTAAACGCTATGATTCGCACACCTGTATTCTATGCGGCAGAAGTATCTGCTCTTTATAATTCTTAATAAGCTTTAAAATTTATAGTTATAAAATATAAATAAAATAATACAGTTATTAAGCTCACTCAATATGTCATATTGAGGATACCATTTTCTCGTAAAAACATTTTTTGGTTGATTGGTCATTGGGACATCGGATTCTAATTTCCATAAAATTCTCTGAGGTAATTCTGCAAAACCTTCTTTGAGTCCATTTTGTATGGACATTGGTAATTCTTCCATTTTAACTACAGAGCCTAAGCTAAAATATATGACACCGTGTTCTGCTGTATCGATCAATTCTTGTATGTCCTGTTGAATTATTTTATTTATAAATTATAATTATTGGAAAACTATAATAATTTTAGAATATACGAAATTATTTAGAAGATGATATTGTATTATTATTTGTGAAAATACCGTTTGATATTGTAGATACTCCTCTGGTACTTATATGTAATATTATACTAATGTCATGTTGAAATACTATTGTCATGTCAATGTTTTCGAATATTTTATTAAAGGTACAACAAATAAATAACTATATTGATTTATTTATCTTACTGTAGGCAATGGTTTGGGAGGTTTAATGTGTAGGCCTCCGATTTCTTTAAAATTTGATGCAAGTGGTTTTTGCAAGTCGAAGTTTGAATGCGTGTTCAAGAATACAATCGATACGTTACGTAATAATGTTTCGGCATCCGGCTGATTGGGACCAAAAAATTCATGACCAATCATCGTGGCTTTGACGTCCACGTATTTAAAATATAGATATATGGATATATAATCTATAACGTTCCAAAACCGTTGGATGAATGTCTCAGGCTTTGGATACGGCGAGTTGAGGGTCGTAATGTACGACGGGTTAGACGGGTTGTCAAATGAATCTTGGTACCAGGTCAACATTTGGCTCGACATGATGGTCACTTGTGGCACGCCCAAGTTCTTGGCCAAGTACAAATCGCATCGCGAGGCCAACAGTTCGGTGATCACCAAATCATAGCGACGCGTGTTTAACGCATGTTTGAGATCAGAGTGATTGAATGCTACACGACACATGAACTGTTGATTGCCATTTAGAAAATTTAGACACGCTGTAGGTGATACGTATTCTTCGACTACCTATATTATAATATTGAATAATATTATAATTACAAGTTGATGTCATATAAAATAACTAATGCAGTATTATTGACCAATATAAATTATAATAAAAAGTGGATATAGGAATAAATTGCACAGATAGGTACATGCTATAATTAAATGCAATATGTATGATTAGAGTTATTTAATTTTAGATAATTATTAATAGTTCTCATAAAGGCAAAGATTAAACGATGTGGCTCGTCAAATAAAAAACTTTGAACATCATTGATTTAATGCATTTATAAGTATATTAAGTATCTTTTAAAAATTATATAGAAGTTGAATATAAAATTTTACCGTTTTCCAAGGTGATGCTATTGCAAAAGGCACTAGTTTAGATACATCAATTTCAGTGTAATTTTCGTGTGGCGTTTTCCTGAGAAACGGCGTTACTACAGTTATCTTATGACCTCGATTTATTAGTACTTCAAGGACGGAGCTCATCACATTCCAGTGGCTAGCTGCCGCTATTGGCGTGATTGCCAAGATTTCCGCACCATAAATTGTATTCTTAGTGATTAGACAAAAAACAAGACAAATGAAATAATTCATGACTGTCCAATTCTACAGGAAATTAGAATTAAAATTAAAAGTTGTCTTTTTTGTAGAAATCTGAAATAGGTTAGGTTATGTGGTTAAATGTGATTTATTATTGCATCCAAGTTATTTTTATATAGTATTAGTACTCATATATTTTAATTATTTATATAATTCGATTACATGAATATTGAATTAGGTAATAAAAATTAAATGTGACTATCAAATCCAAGTAAACGGATTATGTTTCGATAATAAAGTCTGAAATATAATATTTTTATTTTCCAGTATTAGGTATTTGCAAAATGTTTAAATATCTTTGATAAAATATAAAATATAAATTATGGGTTTTCTAATATTAAACTCATCGTTAATTTGTTTAAACGTAACTACAGAAATAACTTCTAGAAAATGTAAAAAAAGACTAGCTGATACTTGTGTGGGTAATATACAGATATGAAGAGTATAGTATTGTACATTTGTACCTTTAATTAAAATTTGAATACAATGATAAATTATCTCACCCATACCTCTGTCAGCTTGTCTTTTTTCTCCAATTTTAAACTTAACAGCTATAAAAAAAAAAAAAGAGCTAATAATACTCCTGCTGCATGGGATACAAGTGTGCAAATCATAGTGTTTAATTTAAATTAGAATTTGAATGCAATGATAAACCATTGCATTCAAAAAAACGATTCTGAGCGAAGTTCAGTTAGGTAATGTAGGTATTGATTAAAATTTTAACATTTTTTATTAAATATTTAAAACGCAAAATTTTATCACATATATAGTACATAAATGAACACCCTATACAATTTTCAGGTCTCTAAGTTCAATATAAATGCTCATAAAATCCCTTGTCACCTATATAACTATACCTGACAGAACTTCGCTAAAAATATTTTTTTTCGAATGCAATGGTTTTTCTTTATCATTACATTCAAATTCTATAATTAAAATTAAACGCTATGATTTGCACATATGTATCTCATGAGGCAGGAGTATCAGATCTTCTTTTTTATTCTTTAAACAGCTTTAAAAAAAATCGTAAATGTAATAATATTCACAATTTATTGGAACTGATTTAAGTAAAATGTATTTAAGCTTCAATAAAATTTTCAATATTTTCAAAATTTTTGTCAATTTTATTTAACATTATTGGAAAATATTATAATATAATAAGAAAAATTCATATAAATTATCTAAATATTGTTATTACTGAAATTTCAACTTTAAATACCTATAAAAAAATTGAGTCCTAAGATTATCCTGATATTTTGGAAATGATATTTTTTATCACTACACTTATAATATAATTATAATATAATTATATTGTTATATATTAAATAAGTATACTTCATTCAAATTTCAAATTTTTTTGGCTTTTCTATTAATTTTTATTGCAAAAATAGATAAATACTTAATCAGTAATAAGAAGATTATTCGTATGGATTTAAGATTTTTGTTTAAACTAAAAATACCAATTTTAAATAGCTATAAAAAAAAATTTAGACTTGGAATTTTTCTAATATTTTGATATGATCTTAAGTAATATGTAATTATACTTCAGTAAAATTTTCAAACCTTAATACACAAAATTGTCAATTTTATCAAACATCATATACATGAAAATGAGAATTTTACGAAATATTCAACGTCTTATTTATTTTGTAAAAAAATTAACGTAACAATTCCAAAATTTTATCGTTTATATATAGTGTCTATGTAAACTCTCAAGAAAATTTTCAAGTCTCTATCTTCAAAATTGCCCGAGTTATCGTGAAATATGGAAATCGAATTCGTTGAAATTTCAGTTTTCGTGAATAATGCCGTTTTTTCGTCATTTTTTCTACCGCTTAGGGTTAATTTTGAAAAATTCGAAATATCACCTAAATAAAGTAACCAACTACATCCACTTTTCTATCGGAAACATATGCTATTCGTGAAAATCGGGAAAATTATTTCTGGTAGTAAAATTGTACTAAAACTTAAAAAAAAAAAAGAAAAGAAAAAAAAGACGCACTTCATTGTGAAACCAATACATTTTTCGCTTCGATCAGAATCTAAAATGAGAATTTAAATATTGTTCAAAGTTCTGTAGTTTTACGAAAAATAAATGTAACGGTTCTAAAATTTTATCATGAATGTAAAATACTTATAATAGTACCCAGTTAAATGTTCAAGTCTCATGTTCAATATTACCTGAGTTATCGTAAAATATTTGAAATAGATTTTGGTTTCCGTGAATATTGCCGAATTTTCGTCAATTTCGGTAGTTCAGAGTTCTGCTATCTTGTATTCGTGTATAACGTCTATTTTGAAATATTTAAAAAATATCGTATATAATGTTCCAACTATATAAATTTAATTAGTTTCTCTATCAGAATTTTATACTATTCGTGGTAATCAGAGATTTATTTCTTGTTAGAAATAGTTTTCAAGAAAAATATAATGAAAAATACATACGCACCTTTACACTTTTGTAAAACTAATACAAGTACATTCCTCGCTTCGATCAGAATCTAAAATTAAATAACATGAAACTAACATGAGTTTAGAATGTAAAATATATTTTAGTTTAAGGTATTAGCCTTGACTTCCCAGCCATCAAAAAAGCATTGACCAATTAAGGCTATCATTGATATAATTTAGTGACGTAGCATGGGTTTCATAAAAGTGTATGCGTTAAAAATATTTAATACTATTTAACAGGTTACAGGTTTGAGGAGAAGAAGCTTTATTGTCACGCACCCTTACCATTTTTAGAAATTTAATTTTAAATCGAACTTTTAATATTACACTAAAATAAATTGTAAAAAAATACGACATTTAAATAATTGTAATATTTTAGTATAATTAAATAACGCGTCATATAAATTAAAAATAAGTCACTTTTTATTTATTACAACTATGTAGTAATATCATTCATAATAATAAAAAAAGATGTGCTGATACTCCTGCCGTATAGGATACAGGTATGCGAATCATAGCGTTTAATTTTAATTAGAATTTGAATGCAATGATAAACCATTGCATTCGAAAAAAACGATTCTGAGTGAAGTTCAGTTAGATAATGTAGGTATTGATTAAAATTTTGACATTTTTTATTAAATATATAAAACGCAAAATTTTATCACATATATAGTACATAAATGAATACTTTATAATTTTTATATAATTAAATTTTCAAACTTTTAAAAAATATTTGTCAATTTTTTTTAACATTATTGTAAAATAATGTAATTTAATAAGAAAAATCCATAAAAATAATTTAAATATTGATTTTGCTGAAATTTCAACTTAAAACAGCTATAAAAAAAAAATGAGAATAGAGATTTTTCTAATATTTTGATATGGTGTCAAGTAATATGCATATATATTATATACTTCAGTAAAATTTTCAGACCTAAATATCTTAAATTGCCAATTTTATCAAACATTTTATACATAAAAACGAGAATTTTACGAAATATTCAACATCCTATATTTTATAGAAAAATTAATGTAATGGTTCCTAAATTTTACCACACATATATAATCCCTATGTGAAATTCCGAAAACATTTTGAAGTCTCTAACTAAAAAATTACCCAAGTTATCGTGAAATATTGAAATTAAATTCATCGAAAATTCAGTTTTCGTGAAAAATGCCGTTTTTTCATTTTTTGGTCGTTTTTTCTACCGCTTTTAATAAATTTTGAGAAATTCGAAAAATGACCTAAATAAAGTACCATCTACATCCACTGTTACATCTGAAACTCGCTATTCGTGAAAATCGAAGCATTATTTCGGGTAGTAAAAGTGTTTTTAGAATATTTATTTATAAGTATGGATTCTAAGATTTTCGTTTTACTAAAAATATCAAATTTAAAC
>JAIUCT010000001.1:21688803-21710259 GCA_021307375.1 Tetraneura akinire
GTGTGATGTAGTACATTGCCGGTAAACATATCACCGTTATTGTGACGCACAAGTCCAACATGAAATGACTAGCCCAAGTAGCGTCCGCCGATAAAGGTCTGACATGAGCTTCGTCACCGTGTTCGATCAAATACTCCGTCCAATAGACAACGGATTTTGCTGGTGACACCGGACGGTCGCGGAAACGGGACGACACGAGTTTGGCGTTTACTGCAAAACTGCGATACGTTACAATAACATAATTATTAATACGTTTTTGTTATAGAAATATTATTATTATATTTTAAATATCAATAAAATATGAATATATAATGTATAGTATTGTACGTCATACTTTAAACAAGTCCTACTATACTTTTACGTCTTAAAGCTAATATAAAATTTTACCCGAGTAAATTAAAAAGATAGGTACCTAACTGATTAAATTCTGTACCTTTGATTTTCCAATAGCCGACGAACGGCCGAGGCTAACGTAAACTTGCTAACAGTGTTGATATCCAATGACAATGCCATACCTAGGTCAACTAACCGTTGGATGTTTCTTGGTTGGTCGTAAAATAATGGCATTCCAAGAACTGGAACGCCTGCGTCCACGACTTCGTACAAACCGCTTAATCCGCCGTGGCTAATAAATAATTTTACGTTAGGATGGTCTAAAAAGTATAAAGATTACATTTACAATATACTCGTATATTCAAAATTTCAAAACGACAACTCACAAATTATTTTTGAATAAAAATTACTCTTAGGTATATCATATTATTATTATATATTTTTCCTCATATTATTTTTTCTTTTACCAATATACCTACGTAATATTACAAATTAACTAAACAAATTTGTATTGTTAGGTATGAAACCTAACGAGAGATGGCTAGAGAAATAACGAATAACAATATTAACATTGTTGAAAAGTGTAATAATCAGAATTCACAATGTTCTACAAAATACAACATAATATTATGTTTTTCCGTCTTATTCCAAATGTGTTATAATTACTATTGAACCTATTAAATTATCATGAATCTCCTTACAAGAACGACACTATTACCTATTCTTTTATATCCCAAAGGATAAATATATCATATGGACCCTATAAATTCTTCCATTTAATATTTGCCCGGCAATTTTCTCAGTGATTCGGGCTACACCTCGAGCAGAATTTTATATACCTATAGGTATTACAATATTACAATAATACGTACCTATCTTATAAGTATACCTATTAGACAAACACCAAATTATAGTTTATATTATGTTATTTTAAGGTTAAGTTAAGTAAAATTGAAAAATAAATAAGAAATATGGAATATATAATCAAGTAATATCATTATAATGCTAAAAAATAAAAATAATATATTATTTTATTTTATTTTATTATGATAGTGTACATAGCATGAAATATAAAATCGCGTCTATCTATCTAATAAATATATTATAATAATATGTTTGTAAATTTGGCCTTAACTTTCCTTGATAGCTTTTTAAAACATATTCTGTTACGTTTGGTTGCCATGTGTTATCAGTATATGTTATCAATTATTTTGATGATAATACGTTTGTCATTTAAATTTTTTATAATTTTAATATAATATATTCTATGTTTCTAACATAGATGATAGATTTATGCCTAATAAATAATAATTATGAATTTAAATTTTAAATATTATTAAATTCAATATTTATATTCAACATTAATTTTAAAATTACTAATTATAAAGTATATTATAATTTATAATGTATATTATTTCTATGAAACCATAATATTAATGTACTCTTTAAGTTGTGCGCAGAATCAATTGGGATTTATTATACATTTAATTGACCTTTATTAGGTACTAGGTATGTATTTTTGCAGCTATAAATTTGTGTATTGTGTTATCACTTCGTGAACATAATTGATATTGTTAAGAATTTGCAGGCCATGATATTAATATATTAAATTATTTTAAGAAAATAATGACGTAGTTAATTCATGTTTTAATTAAATGAATTTTTTTTTAAAAATATCCATCATGATGAAACTAAGAAGGAAAATTTTCATAAAAATAGTATTTTTAAAATACTATTTTAAATTTACTTACTTCAAACTAACATGAGTAATTTAAAAAATAAAATATCATTTTTAACTTACTCATGAAAATAAATCTATTTAAAAAAAAAATAATAATAATAAGGAAAATAATAATCCTAATATTAGTTAGAAATAATAATAGTTATTAGTAATTATATTAATTATGCTTATAATAATAATTAGAAATATTAGTTCTTAGTCTAACTAATAATTTAAAAATCTTAATTTTTTATGGAATTATTTTAATTAGTAAATAATAAATAAATTTGGGACATCCATATTATTTATTATTAGAATTTGGAATTACATCCGTTGTATTAGATTTTATACGTACGTAACATATCACGTTGTGGTAGCCATTTACATAGTACAACGTTATCCGGCTTGTCGGCCATGTGATCGCTTTCATATTTCCATACAACTGTTTGGGGCAATTGGCTAAATACAAATTTGAAGGTGTTTAATATATGTTCTGGTATTGAATTTGTAGGTACGATAGATCCGAAACTAAATACGATCACACCAAATTTCTCGTTTCTATTCAAAATATCCGTGAAGTCCTAAACATAAAACTAAATTTAAAATATATTTAAAATATTATTTAGTCATGCGCATATGTTTGTATATTTATAAATAACTAAGTATATAAGATAATTGTCCTAAATTCTAAATACATATTATTTTTAAAATATGACATTTGCATTATTTATCTCATATTACTTACATATAGTAATATAATATAGGTAGGTACCTCTATATAACACTTACATAGTTACATGTACAATATTACCATGAATATTTTATATTTATACAAATTAACTATCTCAAATTTTTAATAATGAAAAATGTAACTTGTTTAAACAATAACATAATGTATGCTAGCTATATAAATATAGATTTCAAAAATGAAAATTTTAAAAAAATGTATCGGATCAATATTTCCAGACCTAGTGGCAAGTATACCAATCAAATGTCCCATCACCTAACGTCCTAACCTAACCGAACCAGGTATATTATATTAAATTAATGAATGCACAATATATACCGGAGGTAACGATTTAACAGGTTTGAGATGTATGCCTCCGATTCCGTGTACGTTAGGTCCAATCGGTCTGGCCGGTTCTATGGAATGGTGTGTGTTAATGAACAACATAGTGTTTATGGGTTTCGGCCACTGAAACTCAGTGCGTACTTCGGCATCTCGGTACCATCGGACCATGTTGTTTTGAACATAGTCCGTCACGCTGGTAAGTCTCTGAACGAACGTCTTGGGAATTGGGTCGGCCGTCAACACCGCGCCCATATAAGACGGATGTTCGGGCGAACCGGTCGTCGGTATCGCGATACAATTGATCGGCGGACACGATACCACGTATACGGTAGGCAAATTCAGACGACTCGGTAACAGGGTCAAACACTCGGAGAACAGTGATTCAATGACGATGGCGTCAAATCGGCGGTTACCGCTAACGATGTCGCGGATTTCCGACATTTGGTAAAACGTCGTGCAAAACTTTCGTTCGCGGTCGACGAAATACCGTAACATGGCATTTTTAGACTCGAACCGATTCATCAGGTCCGTGAAATTCAGCTTCCAGGCCCGAGTTCCGGACGATTTCGACGTATTCACGTGCGTGTAATTAGGGTGTCCCGCCAAGATGTCGGTAGGCGCGTGCAGCGTCGCGCACACTACCTCATGTCCGGCACCGAGTAAACTCTCTAATATAGCTGACATGACATTCCAATGACTTCTTCCGGGTATGGGCTCGACTGCAAATATCCGGTAAGCCGTCGTCGTGGTCATCGACGACCAACTGATTATCACAATTACGAAAATTATTTTTGCCATCAACACTGATGTCGTTTTCATGTTGAACATCTGAAAAAATAACGAAAGCGCTATAATAACTAATACATAGGTATACATTCGCGTGTGAGTTTGTGTTTACCATATTTTGGTAACATTTTAAATTAGTATTTACATAATCATAATCTATAAGATCTGTGAAAATTGCGTTAGTTAGGTATGTAATGTAGGTAATTATGTAATTATTGTCATATAATAATGTTAAATTTTTGTTGTCTTTACGATCAGTCGATATTTTTCAAAATTTATAATAATATGAGGTACAATGTGATAAATTTGTAATTATATATTAGGTTTAGCTACGCGTGATATGTCTATAAGTCGATAATAATTGATTTTTAGGGTATTTTTGTCATATTATATAGGTATCTAACTACTACCAAATATGCATTTCGTCGAATTGCCAAATGTAATATTCACGTTCATTTCATTAGTTTTAGATTCTGAGCGAAGCGAACTAGCGAAGAATGTATTGGTTTTACAATGATGTGTGAATTTTTTTTTTTTTTTTTATTCTATAGACACTTTTACTACAAGAAATAATGCTCCGATTTTCACGAATAGCATATTTTTCCGGTAGGAAAGTGGATCTAGTTGGTACTTTATTTAGGACATTTTTCGAATTTCTCAAAATTATTGATCCTAAGCAGTAGAAAAAACGGCGAAAAAATGACGAAAACATGGCTAGGTTAGGTTAGGTTTTAAACGGCATTTTTCGCGAAAAATGAAATTTCGACGAATTCGATTTCAATATTTCACGATAACTCAGGCAATTTTTAAGATTTAGGACTTGAAATTTTTTTTGGGGTATTTATATAGCTACTATATATATGGGGTAAAATTTTGGAACCGTTACATTAATTTTTTTACAAAATATAAGACTTTAAATATTTCGTAAATATCTCGTTTTTACGTATATAATGTTTGATAAAATTGGCAATTTTTGGTATTAGGGTCTGAAAATTTTACTGAAGTATACTTACATATTACTTAACATCATACTAAAATATTAGAAAAATCCCTAATCTCAATATTTTTTTATAGCTGTTATAAGTTCATATTTTTAGTTCAAACGAAAATTGTCATCTGACTGAACTTCGCTCAGAATCGTTTTTTCGAATGCAATGGTTTATAATTGCATTCAAATTCTAATTAAAATTATACGCTATGATTCGCATACCTGTATCTTGTGCGGCAGGAGTATCAGCTCTTTTTTATAAATAGTTTTTTCGTAATTCATTTACTATAACGGAAATTATAGATAATAATATTTTGTTATTAATTTATTATATTGCAAATTAAAAAAATTTAAATTAAACATAACCTAACTGAAGCCCTATTGGTAGTTAAATAATCTGGTAAATGAACTATTGTAAAGAAGATAGTTTAATGAAGTTAATGTAAATTTTATGATTTCTTTTACCTTGATAATGCTTAACGGCTGCTTTCCATAAAAAATGAACAAGTAATGTATACCTACTTATAATTTTAAAGAATACCTACACACACTGCTCGAATATTACGTACCTATATCAAATTAAATATTATAAAAAATTGAATTATATTATGTAGGTACTAGGTATACTAGTAAACTATTTGTTTATAACAATCGTAACAGTATATATTTCTTTTATATTAATCATTTTCAGATAACATTTACAGATTAATAAGTAATTAAGTAACTAAATAATATTAACTTAATACGTATTATTTAATTCATATTATTAAATACACCGATAAAGTATATTAAAAATATTGTGATGTCCATTAAACAAAATTGTATTTCTTACGTATTAAATCTGAAGCCTTACATCAATTTGTCATAAAAATTTAGTTAGGTTTACAATGTATATAATAAAATAATAATAATAATTTATAAAAATTCAGATTGGATTGAATAGGTACTTAACAAATAATTAATGTACTCGTAAACATACTTACAACACTTTCTGATAATAGTTGTAGGTAGTTAGATTGAATTTCACATATCCGCTAGAGCGCGACATAGAATAATATTAATGTTTCATAAAGTTTTATTGGATATTACTGATTGATTATCACTGTTATTTTTAAGTAAAATATACTTGCCCAGAACGTAGAAGGAACTACTTAACTTAATTGCAATAATTATTTTATGATGATTATTAAATAAATAAAATAAAAATACAGTGTGATGCAAAGTAAAAAAAAGAAAAACAAATACCGACCTATCGAAATTTTTTTTTTTTTTGTAGTGTCATTTACATGATAATATACGTTTAACATGTATAACACAGAACTTCATTTTTATAAAAAAATTACTTGATAGGTTCTCATTTTATTTATTTCAAATGTAATTTCTAAATTATTCGAATAGAAAATTTTCTTAAAATATATATAAAAAAGTTGTTTTATAACATTTTACAAACAGTTTTTTATTTAATTAGACTACACATTTTTTTTATATCATTCGTTTCTTTTTGAATTTGCATAATTATTTCACAGAAATTACGATTATAATGATTAATTAAAAAAATCTTAAATTATATTAAAAATCAATGTATATTATAAATTATAATAAATAAGCACATTAACATTAGTCACCATACGGCACACGGCTAACATACCTATGGTTAAAATTTAGGATTAGGATAATATTAAAATAATATACATATAAAAAAAACAAATTATTTTACAAAATATGACACATCGAATTATGATTATCACGTTTCGTTTTATACAAAAACTCTAATTGTAATTCTAACTTCCTCCATTTAATATTTGAACAGCCACCAGCATATTTTTCAAATACGATTTCAAAACAAATACTACTACAGGTACTCCTGCCATAGGGATATGGTGTGCAAATCATAGTGTTTAATTTTAAGAATTTGCATTCGAAAAACGATTCTGAGCTAAGTACAGTCAGTTAATGCCGTTTTTTCGTCATTTTTTTTTTTCATAATATTTTCGATTAAACTAAAAATATCAAATTTTAAACAACTAAAAAAAAATTGACACTAAAGATTTTTCTAATATTTTGGATTTTTGGTCTGATGTTAAGTTAAGTAATATGTAAGTATACTTCAGTAAAATTTTCAGACCTTAATGCCTAAATTGCCAATTTTATCAAACGTTATATACATCAAAACGAGATTTTTACGAAATATTCAATGTCTAATATTTTGTATAAAAATTAACCAAACGGTTCCAAAATTTTATCACATATATATAGTACCTATGTGAATACCCAATAAATTTTTCAAGTCTCTAACTTAAAAATTACTTAAGACATCGTGAAATAATTAAAATCAAATTCGTCGAAATTTCAGTTTTCGTGAAAAATGCCGTATTTTCGTCATATTTTCGTAGTTTTTTCTAACGCTTAGCCGCTTAGGTTAAATTTTGAGAAATTTGAAAAATGACCTTAATAAAGGACGAACTACATCTACTTTCCAACCAGAAACATATGCTATTCGTGAAAATCGGAGCATAAATTCGAGTAGTAAAAGTGTTTTTATACATAAATAAAAAAAAAAAAAAGACACACATCATTGTAAAACCAATATATTCTTCGCTTCACTCAGAATCTAAAATAATTAAGATTTTATAATAATCAATTTATATTTAAGAAAAATTAAAAATATTCTAGAGTACGACTCCTGGGAGAGGGGGAGGGCGATTTCTCTATCACCCCTCAAGTCTCAAATACGCCACTGTACATGTGTACATATCATGCACACATATTACATATATGCTTAAATAATATAATGTAGAGACCATTAGATATTATTATTTAAAATGGGACAATTGTAGAATAATAAACTAAAACCAATATGAATAAACATATAATATGTATATGTATAAACATTAATAATTTTAATCATCACATAAATATATAATTTTAATTACATAGGTATATTAATTTTACAAATATTACCTATATTCCAATTAGTATGTACTCGTATTTAAATATGTAATTAAGTATTATTAATGCGCAATATAAACCTTTTAATAAATTTTATCATAAATTTTTTATATGCACATTATTAATTAAATATCTATAAAATTAAAATATACACTTAAGTTGTATAACTCTTGCATATATTTATTATTTAAGTTACCTAGTGTGTACGATTTATTAATATTCATAATAATTATTAAATACAATTTTTTCTAACACACATTAATTATTATTTAAACATCTACAATATAGTAGCATTTCAAATGTTTTGTCTCTAAGTCTATTCCTTAAATATGTTAGTTTAATAAGTATGTTATTTTGAGTTAAAATATGAGAACCCCTACTAAACGACCTCTCATCAACAGGAATATTATATTTAAAAACAAATTTTTGTAATTTTATATCACTTGCAATACCTAACTATTACTTTATTTATGTTACGCGTTAACCTAACCTACCTAACCTAACAATAAACTGTAAATCTTGTTTAATATTAATTTTTAAACTTAATTTTTAGATTACCCTTTGCCCCTTTGGATAATAGTCACTATACTACTTTAGTGACGTCAATTTCTGTAATATGAATTATATGTACCTAATAGGAGATTTTCAAATAAATAACAATCACAAACATTAATGAATATAAACGATAAATGAATCAAGTAATGAGTATAGATTTTTTTTAATTGAATGGAAATTTAGACATTATTCTACATTTTATATTCGTATAAAATATGTCATAAATAATAATTATTTTAATTCCGTTCGCATTATTTTTTTAAATTTACTTAAACTAATTTAGTACCTACTTAATAATGTACTAGAAATAAATTTTTTTTTTATAATGCATAATATTATATTATATGGCATAATATTATGAGTATATTGTGCTATGTTGCTACAATTATTTATATTTCTTTAAGATTAAAATTAATTTGATTAGTCATTTAACACACTGTAACTATTATTAATTAAATATGCAATATAGGTACAAGCTATTCAACACTTATTATAACACGTTGTTTTACAAAATATGTCTCCAATTCATTGACAGAATTATTGTTAGTCAAATATCAGATAGAGAAAGTCAAAAATACAATTAGGGTTTTTGTATACGTAAAATAAAACGTGATAATTATAATTCGATGTGTCATGTTTTCTAAAATAATATTTTTTTATTTATTATGTTAACATTGTTAACATTATCCAAGATTTTAACATTATCTATAACATAATATGCATTATGTAATATTATTAATCAAACAAGGTTATTAATAACTCATAATTTTTTTTACAATTATTCGTATGAAAAAATACAACAAAATTATTGTCCCTGCAAAAACGGCACATAAATCCATCATTAAATGACTAGCCCAAGATGCATCCATTGCTGGTAATTGAAAATTAGACGATTTCGCGTGTCGAATTAAATACTCTGTCCAATAGACAACGGAATTTTCTGGTGACATAGGACGGTCACGGAACATAATCGATACTAGTTTGGCGTTCGCTGAAAAACTTCAAATAACATTAAATACATTAATTAATAATTAAATAACATGATATATATATTTTTTTTTCATTTACTGTATATATTATATTTTATTTTTAGATATTAAAAATCATTAATTTGATGATTATAATATATGTCAGATGCATAATATAGAAGAAATTTAACGATATCGGATTAATTATATATAGGTCTCATTAAATTATTATTAAATTTTGTGTGATATTATATGACGCTATATTATTTTTACTCAACTATAAGTTTTAAATATACATAATACATACACGATGATACACAAAACACAATTGTGTTCATTCAATTTATTTGTGTACAATAAACGAACACGGAAGTCCCGGATGCCATTACATTTAAATTTTAAACACATTTCAAAATAATCTCTTTCCGTGCAACTCTCATCAATGAAATGGTAAAAATAAGTACCTATCGCACTTGGTGAATCAAAGAACACAGTATGTGCTGTTAGGCATTACTAAGAAATATTTAATAACGGTACAATATTGGTCTGTGATCTTCCCCACGATTTTTTAGGCCCATTTCTTCTTTTTTGTGTCATATCGATACTCTTCAAAACTAAACGGCCCATAAAGTAATAAAATATTTTCATTCATTTGATAAAAAACCTTTGATAAGAACCCCCAAATCGTGTCCATAAAGGCATAAATATAACTCACAAAAGCATATTATCTCCAGTGTGAGTGGGCACTCTCAAACGAGTAAGAAGTGCAGGACCTACTGTATTAAGAATTTTTCATTATTAATATCCTATTAATCAAAATTCTTCTCATTCAATTGTAATATGTCAAGAAGTTTGTCTTATGTCAACTGCTTACTATATTTCGCTTGAATATAGTTTTAATTTAAAAGAAAAAATATACCATAAAAATATATTAAAATATAAAATGTAATTAATAATTAATTATAATTTATATAGTTGTAATATAATAAAAATAATTATAAAATAGGTAGGTATGTCATAAATTCACAATCAATTTTTGGAGTATTGGCAAACTTTCGAATTCACTAGGTACCTATCTCAAGGCATTTTATCATCGGAAGGAAGGTAGTAACTCTATTACCTATATTCTTTGCAATAATAATTATTCGGACTATCATAATATTATCTTTAAATTTAAATAATATAAAAACTCGAATATAAGCATTCAAATTATGTTTAAACCGTTTAAAAATAATAATAAAATATTTTATTTTATTTTTAACGAATCGTTATGGCTAGAGAACACGTCTTACGAACTTATTGACAATGAGGGTATTGAATTTATGAATACATCAAATACCTAATTAATGTATCAACGCTAATAAAATAAGAAAATTATACCTTTGATCGTCGAGTAGGCGATTAATAGCTGATGAAACTATCGTGTCAGTTATATTACTAATGTCTAAAGACAATGCCATACCAAGATCAACTAAGCTTTGTATGTTTCTCGGTTGATCATAAAACAACGGCACACCAAGTACTGGTACTCCAGCATCGACACATTCAAACAATCCACTTAATCCACCATGACTTATAAACAGTTTTACGTTTTTATGTCCTAAAAAATTAAGTATTCTAGATATTACAACAATAATCATTAATTTATTTAATGAATGAAATATTGTATGAAATAATAAAAATATTTGTTCGTGTCTCGATATTTGTAATAAAAGTTCTACAAAATATAGAACTTTGAATATTTCGTAAAATTCTACTTTTTAGTTTATCTTACCGGAAATATGTATAATTCCGGGATTCCGGCAATATATATAATATAATACCGATTGATTTTAAGCAAAATAATAATAAAAAAAAATAATTTTAGTATAACTACTAAGCTATTTTTTTCATTTTTTATTTAAAAATATATAGTGTTTTCAAAAGGAAGGAAAGCTCGCTACGCTTACCAGCTCCGCTGACTTCCTCAAGCACTGCTTCTCAGTGTTTTTCGTAAGGATAATGCACCAAGGGACTACCCCATAAACCTGATACTGGTGCGGATAGGCAGTGGTTTTGCGTGATGAAAATCGTATAATCCATACATACAAATATTCTTATTATTTCTCAATAATTTTACAACAAAAATTAATAGAAAAGCCAAAAAATTTATAAAATTTTTAAAAATTTTATTGAAGCTTACTAATATAATATATCTTAAAGTATTTTCAAAATATTAGGAAAATCTCTATTCTCAATTTTTTTTTTTTTATAGGTGTTAAAAGTTGAAATTTCAGTAAAATCGATATTTATGGTACCTATATATTTGCGGAATCTTATTATTTTTCAATATTTTACAATAATGTTATATAAATTAACAAAAAAATTTAAAATATTTAAAAATTTTTATTAAAGCATAGGTACTTACATATTGATTAACGTATTTCCCGAATATTAAAGAAGTATTAATTATAAATTTTTTTTTTATAGGTATTTAAAATTGAAATTTGAATAAAATCAATAATTAAAGTATTTATTATATGGATTCTTCTTATTGTATTTCAATATTTTAAAATAATGTTAAATAATATTGACAAACTTTTTTTTTAAATTATGAAAATTTTGTTGATGTTCAAATACATTTTAATTACCTCAGTTTCAAATTAATTGGTAATTATTGCATTTACGATTTTTTTTTATAGCTGTTTAAAGTATAAAAAGCAAGGGAAGGTATACTGGTGTGGAAAGGATACACCATGTAGATTCAGAATCGTTTTTCAAATATAATGAATAATGATTTACCATTTCATTCAAATGCTAATCAAAATTCAACACTATTCTTTTTACACCTGTATCCCTTCCATACCAGTATCCCTTCCCTCGCTTTTTAATGGTTATTATTATTTATTTATTACAGTTTTAAATAAACCAATATTTGAATACTTTTATAAAAAATAAAAAAATAAAACTTACGTAACAATTCACGTTGCGGTATCCATTTATAAATAAATACATTTCTGGGCTTATCAATCATATATTTGTTTTCATATTTCCATATAATCGTTTGAGGTAATTGATTAAACGACATTTTTATTGCACGTAATACATTTTCTGGTAACGTATTCATAGCCACTAATGATCCAAAAGTGAATACAATAACTCCATACTCGCTACTTTTCTTCATTAAGTCCATTAAATCCTAAAAAATATTTTATATTATATTACGTATAATGTGTTCGCATTATAAATAGAAAGAAGAGCTGATAGCCTGATACTGCTGTGGAGAGATACAGGTGTGAAGTTGAATTTTGATTAAAATTTGAATGAAATGATAAATCATTATATTTGAAAAACGATTCTGAATCTATATGGTGATTCAAATATACAAAATATATAGATCAATTCTAGTAATTATAAATCATTTTGGTGTTTTCCAATACATATGAAGACTGTTCAAAAAGTATCGGAGTTAGTTTTGCTCATTAAAAGTGCATTTATTCGACAAGAGCTACAAACTTTTAATCCCCTTCAAAGTAGTCTCCTTGGTGATGCACACACTTCTCACAGCACTTCACTACCACTGTTCGAAACATTTCTGGAAGGCATCTTTTAGAATGTTGTTAAGCTCGGCTAAATTTTATTTCATGTCTTCTCTTTCTTGAAATCGAGTCCCTTTTTGGGAATTTTCAGCTTAAGAATTAGCCAGAAGTCGCAGGGAGACATGTCGGGAAATTACGGAGCTTGGCCAAATAAAGGAGCGTTGTTTTTAGCGAGGTAAGTCTGAATTAGATGGGCAGAGTGGGCAGGTGCATTGTCGTGATGGAGTTTCCAAGTTTTTGTTGCCCACATATTCGGTCATTTGCGCCGCACAGCATCACGTAGGTGATGAAGAACCTCAAGATAGTATTCTTTTATGATGGTTTGGGCGTGTGGTGAGCTCCCGCGGGATCAGTACTTTTTCCCGACACCATTTACCCGACAATACATTTCATTGATATTACATTTGCCCGACAATATCGAACTATATTATAAATAAATTTGTGTCAAAAATTATTCAAATTTTCAATAAAATATTATAGGTATTATATTATAAACATGTGTCAAAAATTAATAATAAAAACATTATACCTACTTCTTAAAATTTAATGATATGATCGAATCCCTTTAGAAATTATAAAAATAAATATAATTAAAAAATCAAACGGAATAAAATCAAAATTACAATATTTTTAAAAGAAAGAAGTAGAATTTGTACTAAATGTGTACCTACATATAACGTGTAACGGGGCAATACTACGAGCCGGAGCAGCAGATGGACGACTGGCACTATGCCAGAACGCACATATATTATTATAGATATATGACGATTGACCACCGTACCAACAAAGCGTCCGGCCAATCAGAGGACGCAACGGTGCCAGCCAATCGGAGAACGGGCTGACGTCGTCTTTCTAAATGATATAAATACGGGTGGAAACCACAGACAATCATCACCCTCAATCCTTAGTAAAACTTATTTCCCACCACTAGAAAAGGCAACAGCCTGGTATAGAAAAGACCAAAGGTCGTCAAGCAAGCAAAGCAAAGACAATCATCAGTTCATCATCCACCGTCAAGCAAGCAATATCAACCACAAGTACTTGATCAGTGGATCTGACGACTACAGCGAACCAGGGACGGCCAAGTTTTCTGACACGATTCGCGAATACACATAAAAACACCGTTTCTCACGGCGAACTGACCGGCACACCCAGCCTTTAGTGTTTTGCTCATTACCGTGTCAGATAACGACTCCAGCCACGAGGCGTCAGACAACCCAGAGCACCAGTGGGCTCCATAGTGCACGGGGCTACCGGGACACGGACGACCAGTGAACACGCCAAACGCCGTTTTCAGGGCGACCTGACTGGCAGCTTACGCCTTAATGTCTCACTCGTCATCGTTTTCCCGAAACCCGACCACCAGGTGATAATTGGAGCATTATTTCGAGTAGTAAAAGTGTCTACAGACAAGAAAAAAACAGACGCACATCATTGTAAAACCAATACATTCTTTGCTTCGCTCAGAATCTAAGACGTGATTTATTATTTTATGAGGACTAAATAATAATATGTTTGTTATTTTCTATTTAATATCTACTTTAAACTAGCTGGCATGGAATTAAAAAAACACACATCATTCACTCAGAATCTAAAATCATGCCACTTTAGACCTTAGACACTGGACTAACGACTAAATAATACATTTTATGGTAACAAAGTTAAATTGAAGTTAAGTTGTTATTGTGTAATCAAGTATAACATACTTGCGGTAAGGAATCAGGTTGTTGGCGTAGGTGTATACCGCCAATTTCCAGGACGTTGGGGCCGAATGGCCGAGCCGGTTCAATTGAATAGTGAGTGTTGACAAATACCATGGTATTCGGCGGTCGGACTACCGATCTCGACCAATAACCATCGTGATGGTTTCCAATAGTTTCCCGGTACCACTTGACCACGTTGGTATACGTATAATCGACCGTATTACGTAACCGTTGAATAAAAGTCACGGGTGTTGGATGACTGGCCAACAGCGTACCCAAGTACGAAGGGTGATCGGGCGAGCCTGTCGGTACCGGCATCCAGTTCGCCGGCGACGACGGCACCACGTAGACCAGCGCCGTGTCCTGTCCGAAGCAACCGGAAAGCACCGACCACTGGCATTCAGAGAACAGCGATTCCATAACGATCGCATCGAAACTTTTACGGTCATCGCTGTCGAATATGTCGCACGTTCGCGGGCCGTGAGACAATAATTCGTTGCACATTCTTTGCGCTCGCTCCATGGCCACGCTGATCATGAACCCGGTCGATACAAACAGAGCGCTCAATGACGAATAATTGAGATCCCGCGCCCACCTGTCCGGCCGGCCAGTTATTCGAGACAAATCCACGTGCGTGTACCTCGGATGTACAGCTAATCGGTCGGTTGGCACGTGCGGCGTTGCGCACACCACCTCGTGTCCGGCGTCCACCAAACTCTCCAGCACGGCCGACAGAACGTTCCAATGACTGATCGCCGTGCTAGGCTCGTACGCGAAGATTCGGTACGCGTTCGCTGCGGCCAAAACGCAACTGACAGCGGAAATACGCGGGCAGAGCATCTTCATTAGTTTGGCGTTTACTAATAAAATAATATTGCGTTTCACGGACGAACGCACAACTATATAATCTACAATTAACTGCCACCACGTGAGAATATGCTATATGATAGTAATAATAATATATTGGACTAGATAGAAATTTATATAAAATATTGTGTTTTATTATCGCACAAAGAAAAAAACAATTTTATTTTATTTTAAATCGTATTTGCCACGTTCTGTGTTAATTATTGTTATCTGTGCGTTACATTATTTAATATATCAGATTCGCAAGCGTGTCGTTTTACAACGTGTTAAAATGTTAAAACTATACTTAAATATAGTATTATTGCTCTTGTCAATCACGTGAAACCAAAAATTTTAAATGCAACCCAAAACCAACGATTTACAACATTCATAGATCTAATTAATCGTCTATTCATATATATATATATATACATATATATGAAGAGAGAATTATGTTTATTTAAGTCGTGTTGACATTAATTATAATTCTCGTCGAATATTTTATACCTTTACTTGTATTATCGTTTGATTTTAATAGTTTTGCACTTTTTATATTTTAGGTATTTTAGTTCCATGAAATACGATTATATTTTATATTGTATAACTCGCGCGTATTATTATTATTTTTTTTTTTTTTACTATTCAGTTAATTGTGAATTAATAAAATATAAACGCAATTTTAGTCATGATATTAAAGTTCATTTACAAAGCGTATTTTATCTTTTTGGATCTTTTATTTTAAATTTTGAGCGAAGCGAAACGTTTTTACAATGATTGGCGACTATTTAATTTATTTCTCGAAATAACAAATAACGCGCAGATTTTCACGACTAGCACATGTTTCCGGTTTGAAAGTAGATGTAGTTGGTACTTTAATTAGATCATTTTTCGAATTTCTCAAAATTGACTATGCCTTAGGAAAGACGACCAAAAAATGATGAAAAATCGGTATTTTTCACGAAAACTGAAATTTCGACGAATCCGATTTCAATATTTCACGATAACTCAGGCAATTTTGAATGTCCACATAGAATTTTATAATAAAATTGAAGCAATAATTTGTAGCAACAATGTAGTATAGTATATATACAATAGTAAGTGAATATTTTAACTATATGTATGTATTTGTATGTTGATATATTTACAAATCATGTTATAAAGTAATTAAACTAACGATAATAAAATTATTTTTAAATATTACCGATAATGTTAATAAATGTTATTTATAGATAACAATGAGTGACAATTTAATAATACTAAAAATATATAAAATATAACATATGGTATATAACTTAACGGCTGTTATAATCCATTAGGCTATTAAAAAATAGTCTTTTACACCCTTCGTTTTTAATTTTTTTTAAATTTTTTTCAAAATTATTAATGCAACGTAGCTAATACAGCACGTGACCTCCTATATATTTGCGACATGATCATGCAACTGTTTTGGCAAACATTTAACGAACAATTAAATAATTATGAACAAACGTTCGACAAGCAATGTTTGCCCAGATGTTTGTAAGGTGTGGACGCAGATTAATATTTAAAAAAACCCTTCTGTAATATAAGTAAATAATTAATTATTTGTTATTATTGTTACTAAATTAGTATAAATTATGTCAGTAATATTTATCATTGCTATGTTGTTCCCTATAAAAATAAAAGTTTCTTTGCTTATAAAGTCGTATTACTTCAGTCAAGATGGGAAATTCATTTTGGGGTATAATAAAGTGTACCTATTATCTAACGTCATATAATATTGTTTTTGAATCGCCAATTTATTTTAATTGTATTAATTAAATTGTTCATATTATATATAAATATATATTTATTTATATATTTTATCTTGATAATATTAATGCATTTATTTATTTATTATACTAGTACTAGATGGTAACAGGGACGGATTGGGCCGGCGGGACGCCGGGAAATTTCCCGGTGGGCCGCAACTGGTTGCTCTTTTGATTTTTTATAATAATTTAAAAAGTTGGATGATGTAAAAAAATAATTCAATATAATAAAGATAATTTATTTTTTTTAATTTGTTTTTAAGTATTACAGCAAAATATTAATTTATATACGTGACATTCCGTTGTTTAAATTGAATATACATCCGCAAGGCCGTAACTTATGGGGGTCCAGGGGTCCGGACCCCGTCCCCCCGAAATTTTTCAAAATCTATATTTTTTAATATTAAATAATTTAATAAAAATTTACTATCCTAATTTTATTTTAATTATTATTATTATTAAATGTTATATTATAAAATAAAAGGAATTATATTTCAATTTCAGTATAGGTACTTGTATTTTATGTCAACGGAGAAAATCTAAAAATATTTTGTAGAAAAATTATTAACGTAATGGTTCAAAAATTTTACCACATATAAATAGTGTGAACACCCAATAAAATTTTTAAGTTTTTAACTTCAAAATTGCCCGAGTTATCGTGAAATATTGAAATCAAATTCGTCGAAATTCAGTTTTTGTAATAAATGCCGTTTTTTCTATCGCACAAGGCACAGGCTCAATTTTGAGAAATTTAAAAAATTACCTTTATAAAGTACCAACTACATCCAATTTTATTCTGGAAACCTAAGCTATTCGTAAATATTGGAACATTATTTCTGGTCGAAAGAGTCTTCATACTCATACATAAAAATAAGAAAAATCCGTATAAATACTTTAAATATTGATTTGATTGAAATTTCAATTTTAAACACTTATAAAAAAAAAAATTGAATCTTGGGATTTTTCTAATATTTTGATATCATGTTAAGTAATATGTCAGTATACTTCAGTATACTTCAGTAAAATTTTCAAACCATAAAACCCAAAACTGTCAATTTTAACAAACATTATATACATAAAACGAGAATTTTACGAAATATTCAAAGTCTTATATTTTGTAGAAAAATTAACATATTGATTCCAAAATTTTACGACATACGAGTATAGTACCTATTTGAACACTCAATAAAATTTTCAAGTTTCTCATTTCTAAATTGCCTGAGGCAGTTATCGTGAAATATTGAAATCGAATTCGTCGTAATTTCAGTTTTCTTGAAAAATGCCGTTTTTTCGTCCTTTTTCGTCGTTTTTTCTACCGCTTATTGTCAATTTGGAGAAATTCGTAAAATGGCCAAAGTAAAGTACCAACTACATCCACTTTTCAACCGGAAACATATTCGTACCTATACATACCTATACATACCTATTCGTGAAAATTGGAGCAATATTTCGGGTAGTAAAAGTGTCTTCACAATAAAAAAAAAATCCACACATCATTGTAAAATCAATATATTCTTCGATTTAATATTGGACCCTCCCCCAACGAAAATTTTTCTCAGTTACAGCTTACAGCTATCCGATAACTATACATGATATTTCAATCCGTGGTGTCATACACGGAATAAATAGAAACTTGCGTTGTTATCGCGGCCATGTGAACGATGATTGGGAAACTTGTATAATATACAAGTTTTATATATTATATAAATACACGCGATTTTCACTACCTATTTATAGTCTTTATTTTAATTATAATAATATGTCTCATAAAATAGTTTTTCCTTATAGTTGGGCCGCTTACATATAATTTTCCCGGGCCGAATTTACATCCCAATCCGTCCCTGGATGGTAACAAATAACAATGGATATATTTCAATAATATAATTAACATAATTACATATTTTTGTCATTGATTTATTAATGTATTCACATGCTATTTGTATACTTATTCATATGTATTTTTAGATTTTGAGTGTATTAAGTTCATTAGTCAGTGCAATAATTTTATTCGAATTTCAAATTTTAACAACTATAAAAAAAAAATTGAATCTTATTATTATTTTTTCGAAATATTTTGGAAATTCGTTAAAACATAACATACATATGCTTCAATAAAATTTTCAAAAATTTTCCAATTTTTATAGCTTTTCTTTTCTTTTTGGAAAATTATTGAGAAAAAGTATTTGAGATTCTAAGATTTGCGTATAAACTAAAAATATCAACTTTACTAAAGTTATTAATAAATTTACTATTAATAAAATAAATTGAGACTTGGGATTTTTCTAATATTTTGATATAATGTAAGTTATACGTAGGTATACTTCAGTATAATTTTATAACCTTAATGCCCAAAAGGCCAAAATTGCCAATTTTGTCAAACATTATATAAATAAAAACGAGATTATTACAAAATATTCAAAATCCAATATTTTGTAGAAAAATTAACGTAACAGTTTCAAAATTTTACCATATATATAAATAAACAGTGCATGTGAATACCTAATAAAATTTTCAAGTCTCTAACTTCAAAATTGCTTGAGTTATCGTGAAATATTGAAATCGATTTCGTCTAAATTTTATACATATTATATTAGATACGTATTATATACGTATGGATTTTAAGATTTTTGTTTGAATTAAATAATATCAACTATATTTACGAACTATTTATTCTTCGAAATTTCAATTTTCATGAAAAATGCCGTTTTTCGTCATTTTTTCGTCGTTTTTTTTTTATCATAAAGGGCCATCTTTGAGAAATTTAAAAAATGACCTATATAAATGTATGGGTTTTACAACGATGAGTGTTTTTTGTGTTTTGTTTTTTATAAAAACTGAAATTTCGACGAATTCAATTTCAATATTTCACAATAACTCGGGCAATTTTAAAGTTAGAGACTTGAAATATTTTTTGGGTGTTCACATGCATGGGTGCTACGCTGGCTGCATACGAATTGCGTCCGAAAAAAAAACTATATATTGTTCCACATCCGAATTGTGTCCGCGATATTTTCGTGACAGGTCCGAATTGCGTCCGCGATATATTCGGGACAGGTCCGAATTGCGTCCATGATTTTTTCGTAAAGTATCTGCATTGCGTCCGTGGTTTTCACGTCCGAGTTGTATGCATATATATACATATATATGTGGTAAAATTTTTGAACAGTTTGATTAATTTTTCCCACAAAATATAGGACTTTGAATATTTCGTAAAATTCTCGTTTTTTTGTATGTAATGTTTGATAAAATTGACAATTTTGTCATTTGGGTCTGAAAATTTCATTGAAATATACTTACATATTACTTAACATCATATCAAAATGTTAGAAAAATCCCAAGTCTCAATTTTTTTTAATAGCCGTTTAAAGTTGATATTTTTAGTTTAAACGAAAATCTTAAAATACATAAGAATATTATTCATATTATTTCTCAGTACTTATACAATAGAAATTGATAGAATATCCAAAAAATTTGGAAAATTTTATTGCAGCATACTAACATAGTCTTTAATGTATTTCCAAGATATCAGAAAAATCTCAAGGCTTTTATAAATTAATTTATATATAAATGTAATATATAAATTTTAAAGGTGTTTTAAGTTAAAATTTCAGTAAAATCAATATTTATAGTATTGATATAGACTTTTCTTATTATATTACCATATTTTATAATAATATTAAATAAAATTGACAAAAATTTTATTGAAGCTTAAATACATTTTACTTAACTTATAGTTCCAATTAATTGTGAATTATTACATTTACGATGTTTTTTTTTATAGCTGTTTAAAATAAGTATAAAAAAGCAAGAGAAATGATACTGGTCTAGAAAAATAATATTTAACCATAATTACATAAATGTAAATAATATTATTTATCCTGAAAACTAGTAAAAAAAGTTATTAATATTATGATTTATACGTATAATATACGTACTCAGAGTGTACCAGTTCTATAATTTACTCATTGTTATATCTCTGTAAAAAATTTAGTTTTTGAATTCCGTTTTTTTAAAAAATTATTAATTAGATAATAATATTAGGACAGTGTAATTATTATATTATTTTATTATTATATTATTATATTATTATATTATATATATTATTATATTATTATATTATATATATTATTATATTATTATATTATTATATTATTATATTATTATATTA
>JAIUCT010000001.1:21717037-21876279 GCA_021307375.1 Tetraneura akinire
ATAATAATAATAATAATAATAATAATAATAATAATAATAATAATAATCATAATAATAATAATTATAAAGTTATTAAGTACAATTTTTTTATGACTTAACGAAATTCTATTGTGGTTTTAGTTCGCGTTTAAAATGAGCATTATTTGGAGTATTTTATGCATGCTGATCGTTGTGCGATATTATGCAAATAGCGCTCAAATATTGGCATTCATGCCGATTGCGGCCAAGAGCCACTGGAACGTGGTGGACGCTGTACTACAAACGTTAGTAGCTCGAGGACACAACGTAACAGCCATAACACCGTTTCCGAAGAAAATACCTGTGGCCAATTACACAGAGTTGGATATGTCACAGTTGGTACCGACGGGTGTAAGTGTATCCTGGGACCGAATTATGGGCGAGTTTTTGGTAGGCAATAATCTGCCATTCCTTTCCGATCGTCATCGATGTATGTGCAAGGCGGTATTTGAACAAGAGAAATTTTGGAAAACAATTCATTCAAACAAGTAATAAAACTGTACCAACTCCAGATCTGAAAATTTAATTTGGTCATTTTGAACCAAGACAAGTATATATATATTATATATACTTATTTTTATTTTTTATTATTTGATCAGTATTTTTTATAACTTATTTCAAATAAATTTTATATTAAATAATTCTATATTTTTCATATACTCGAATATATATTTATACCTACCTATTTTAGTTGAAATTGGTACTTAATATTATTTCCTGTGTAACCCATAAACGTGTAATGCGTACCTATATAATCTCTCTGCTGAGATATGATAATTCGTTGGAAATAATAATTATTATTGTGTTTTCTAGATACGATTTGTATATCACAGAAATGCTGGCCTCGTCTTGCGATGCGTATGTGTCATATTATTTGAAAGTACCGCAAATAGCGATCGTTTCAAGTCACATCCATACATGGTATCATCATACACTGGGTAGTCACTTAAATCCTGCCTACGTATCCACATTTCACATGCCTTTGGCTGTACCGACAACTTTAATGCAAAGGATGGCAAATTTGTACGATTATTTGTATTCGCACGTAGTATTCAAACGGTCCGATGGAGAAGCGACGGCCATCGGACGAAAACACTTTGGTCATGATGCGCCGGATGCTGACACATTGATGAGGAATACATCGCTAATATTCATCAACGGACACAATACCATCGATTTGTCGAAACCGATGTTACCAAATTTTATAAACATCGGTGGCATACACTTGGCACAACCGAAACCATTGCCTCTGGTAAATATAATAAGTATAAAAACACCAACTGTAATAATATTATGATAACTTTGTAAAGTTTCGTTTTATATAACTTTTTTTAATTAATATTAGGACATCGAACAATATATAAACGATTCTCCAGAAGGTGTTATATATTTTACATTTGGTTCTACAATAAAAATGGACACCGCGCCGGCATATTTACAGAAAGCGTTCATCGAAGCATTGGGGGAAATACCGCAAAGAGTGTTATGGAAATATGAAAGCGAAAATATAAAAGAAATACCGAAAAATGTCATGTTAAGAAAATGGTTTCCCCAGAGGAGTATATTAGGTGAATAAATAACACTCACGATTAGAATTTTTAAAATCGTATATATTAATATATTAATATACCTAGGCATATTGGATTAAATTACGTCGTGTATATTATAATCGTTCCAATTTTAAGATATACCTAATAAAAAAAAATAAAAAAAATAAATATAATTATTATTATCATTAGGTATTATTCTTTTAAAAACAAAAACCATTAACCTTTTAAAGAAATTATTTATAATAAAATGCGCATTAATTCAATTCTTAATTCAATTAATTTGATTCTAGAGCATAAGAACGTGAAATTGTTTATATCTCACGGCGGTATATCTGGATTATACGAAGCCATCGATTGCGAAATTCCTGTACTCGGTATTCCTTTATTTTTCGATCAGCCGCACAATATTGCAAATATAGTTCACTGGGGCGCAGGTGAGATGTTGGATTTTAAAACATTAACAAAGGAAACACTAGTGAATACCATTAACAACATGATGAAAAACTATAGCAAGTGAGTTACATCGTTTGTGAATTAACAAATATTATATATATATTATATTTAAAATTTTTAGTTTTGTATAGTTTATAATATTCATAAACTGCGATCAATACGTTTCGATTAACATATTATGGTTATTTTTTATTGACTTGCATTGGATTTTATTATATTTTTTTTAGATATAAATCAAATGCGCGGGAATTGTCACAACGGTTTAAAGATCGGCCGAAAACGCCCAAAGAAGAAATAATATATTGGACAGAGTACGTCATTAAACACAAAGGTGCTCATCATCTAAAATCTGCTGGGCTCGGATTGCCTTGGTACAAATTATTATTAATCGATGTTATATTTTTTGTCGTCGCTATAGTATTAGCTGGTTTAAGTATCGTCTATTTTACGTTCAAGACCGTAAAACATCAAATTTGTAGTTTGATTTCGAAAAAAAGAAATAAAGTCGATTAACGATAAACAACATTATTAGATTTATTATATTACGAGTGTATTCAATTAAAATCTATTAGGTTATAATATTTGATTATAAATTTAATGGTATTAACATTGCGACACATGATTTCACCGGAAAAATAAATATAATTATTTTGTTATTTAACATAGTAGTTATACCTAATAATTGTTTTTATTTACATTTATAAATATTATTTGTTATTTATTTATATTTATAATGAAAATGTAGATATAATATGTAATACGTACATAACAAAATATAAACATACGAACATACTTTTACTATAATTTTATATCAATAATAATAACAAATTGTGATTATATTTTAACGTTCAAAAATATATTTCTTATAATGTTATTACTGTTTATATAATCGATATCCATAAAATAATAAACAATAAATTATTAAAATTTCACTTCAATAAGGCGTTATATAACATATGTTATTCATAATAATATACAATAATACATTATTACACAAATTTTCAACTTTTGTTCCTTGTACTGATTAAATTATATTTATTTAGTATTTAAGAATAACATAATGATAATCTAAGACTCATATTTAATAACTAATATCTTACGAGAAAAACTTTATAGTAATTATTTATTATTATTAATAATAATAATAATAATAATAATATTATATTAATTACGTTTTTTATGTATTTTTAATATTGATATTGACATTTACGCTTCTTTAATTTCCACTGAATATTACGGCATTTACACTGTACTATATTATATTATTTTATTCATATATAGAAAATTAGAAATTAATAACATTATTCTATATTGTTTTTGATATAAATATAATATTATGTTGTTTACGATATTTTATTTACATAATATAATATATTATGGTACTTAATGTCGCTTAGGTAAAATATTAAAAAAAATTTTATTTTTTTGTAAAAAAATAAACTCATTATAAATATTGATACCTACGCTTTATTTATTAATATCATTTTTCATTTTTTATCCTAAAACAAATTTTATAAAAGAAAATAGATTTCATTTTTAGGCTACTCCAGTCTCCACAAAGTTCATTTTAGATTCTGAGCGAAGCGAAGAATGTATTGGTTTTAAAATAATGTGTGATTTTTTTGTTTTGTTTTTTTTTTGTTTTTATTCTGAAGACATATTTACTACCCGAAGTTTATTATGAAAGAACGACGAAAATCAGCATTATAATGTGGCTGAACTTCGCTCAGAATCCTTTTTTCGAATGCAATGGCTTATCATTGTATTCAAATTCTAATAAAAATAAAATACTATGATTTGCACACCTATATTCCTGCGGCAGGAGTATCAGCTCGTCTTTTTTTATTTTATTTTTTTTGTAATGTTATTCAGCTACGTTAATATTAAATTTATATCGTTATATTATATTATATTGTAATTTGATATCGATTTCAAGTATCAAATTTAGAACGTAGAATTTAAAACATTTCCTTCGAAATATTTTTGACTTACAATATATTCGTAATATTATATGAACGTTATTGGTATAGAGTATAAGCCATAATACTGATTAAAATTTGACTTTAGAACTATAGATAAGACATAATATTCTTAGTAGGTAACTGTTGATTTATAAAAAAAAAAAATCATTCTTATTTTATACACTCTAGTGCACAGTTCGTGATCACAGACTTTGTGATTGTTGATCAAATAATCTTAATACCTATATTATTCAATTAATAAACTAAATATAATAGTTATATAAGATACTCGTAATTCAATTCATTGATTTATTTCAAATTTCAATACTAATAAATATCATTTTTAATACTTCTTTTTATTTTTTATTAATATAAACGACAGAAAATAATATTAAAATATCGTTTAATTAACAATTTGAACTTTAGTTAGGTGCTATTTTCAAGATGAATGTGTTGTGGTACTTTTCGTGTATGTTAATGGCATTAACCCAAAGCCATGTGGACAGCGTTAATATATTGGCCCTCATGCCATTAGCTGGCACGAGTCACTGGAATGTAGTAGATGCCGTGTTACAAACATTAGTGGCTCGTGGACACAATGTTACAGCCGTAACTCCGTTCCCAACGAAGAATCCAGTGACCAATTACACCGAATTAGATATGTCAAATTTGATGCCGACAGCAATCAACTTGCATTGGACAAAAATAATGAATCAATTGGCGGTAGCCAATAATATCCCATTTCTTTCTGGTCGCCATCGGCAGATGTGCAAGGCGGTGTTTGAACGCAAAGAATTTTGGCACATACTTAATTCGAATAAGTAAAAATCGTATTATTTCAAATTCTGAGCGAAGCGAAGAATATATTGGTTTTAAAATGATGCGTGTCTTTTTTTTTATGCTTTTATGTCTGAAGACACTTTTACTACTCAAAATGATGCTACGATTTTTAGGAATAGCATATGTTTCCGGTCGTTAAGTTGATGTAGTTGGTAGGTACTTTATTTTGAATTTCTCAAATTTTCTCATTGACCATATGCGATAGGAAAAATGACCTAAAAATGATGAAAAACGGCATTTTTAAAAAACACTGAAATTTCGACGAATTCGATTTTAACATATCACGATAACTGAAACAATTTTAAACGTAGAGACTTGAAAATTTTATTGGTCGTACATATAGTGATATATAGGTATGTGATAAATTTTTGGAACGTTACGTTAATACTACATCCACTTCCCAGCTGGAAATCTATGCTATTCGTGATAATTGGAGCATTATTTCTGGTCGAAAAAGTGTTTACAGATATAAAAAAAGACACACATCACTATAAATACCCCAGTGGCGTCATTTCAATTTTTTTTTTAATACGCATGGCGAATAGAACAGGCCACCTAGTTTATCCAGAATTTTTAACACAACAAAAATAAAGTATTTTCAAACGATAACAATAATTCTACTAACCCATCTAATAGTCGGTGTATTTTATTTACAATAAATAAATCATAACTAATCAAAACTTAATCATAACCTAACTAAAAACTTTTCTTGAATAAAATTTTGGATAGTTAATTTCATGTTGATTGTTCTTAAGCCAAAATATGTTATCAGTTACTCAAACCACTACCAATTATTCAGGCCAATTAATTTTTAAACCGGGCCAAATTACTACAATATTGGATTTTAAATACGCAAATGTATACCCTGCGCGGTCCAAATGACGCCACTGAAATACCCATATTATAAATAGATTTATTTATCATAATATTGTGTATTTAAATAAGCATCAAAATAAATTGAGTTATAAATTAAGTTTTTAAACTGATAATGTGTATATTATAACATTATTATTCCCAAAAAATAAAAAAATAAAAACACACATCATTATAAAATTAATAGATTATTTCGCTTCGATCAAAATCTAGCACAAAAAAACATAAAAAATATATGTAGGTATTTATTTCTAAAAACCTAAAAAATGTAAAAATAGTAATTTATTTTACGAATAATGGATACGAAAAATATTAGTCAATAAAATCCACCTTACTTTAATCATAGATTAAATCAGAGTTTCATAGAGTTAATAGTATAAACATGTACCTATATTGAATAATGAATTAATAAGTATAGTGATATATACGTATATATATATATATATATATATATATATATGACTACTTTTATTGCTAGTTCTTCGAGCTAATTTAACTAGCAAATTAATAAATAATAAGATTTTTTTTTTTATAACAATTTCTTATTTCAGGGAGTTAATTATATAACAAAAAGGTATAAGATTTTACTCAATAATTTCATCTTAAGTTATCTAAATTATGTTTGGATAAAATATGTAGTTTTCTAAGTAGATATATTTGGGTAATATTGTAAATATAATAAATAATCTAGGTACTGTCCTACATTATAAACACAATATTATTCATTAATATTATTATACCTAGTTTATTACCAATGTCATATAATTTTATATGTAATTAATTAATTATTTATTATTAAATAATATATATATATATATATATAACATTTTAATTATTTATAATTGAGTAATGTGTATTATTTTTTTTTCTTTAGATACGACTTATGTATTACAGAATTATTAGCCTCGTCATGTGATGCATATGTAGCATATTATTTAAAAGTGCCACATATTCTCATTGTTCCAAGTCACATACTTACTTGGTACCACCATACGTTTAATAGTCATTTGAATCCATCACATATATCTACGTACAACTCACCATTCGCAGTACCAAAAACCTTTATACAGAGAATAATAAACGTATACGATTACTTCTTCTCGCATATTGTTTACAAATGGGTTGACAGCGAAGCGACGGCCATCGGTCGGAAATACTTTGGTTCTGATGCACCAGATGCCGAAACTTTAATGAGCAATGCATCATTAATATTTGTTAACGGACATTTCAGTGTAGATCTACCAAAACCACTATTACCTAATATTGTGGATATCGGAGGAATACACTTAGTGCCGCCTAAACCATTATCAGAGGTAATAATAATTGTTATTAAATATCAATGTTTATATTAATAAAATAATATTTATTTTTTAAGGATGTTGACAAATTTATTAATGACTCCCCGGACGGAACTATATACTTTACATTAGGATCTATAATAAAAATGGAATCTACACCAGGATTTTTTCAAAAATTGTGTATATCAGCATTTAGAGAAATACCGCAAAGAATATTATGGAAGTATGAAAGTGATAATATCAAAGATTTACCGAACAATGTAATGATAAATAAATGGTTTCCACAAAGAGATATAATAGGTATACTCTATTTTTATCATTCAATGTATATTTCATTATTTCATATTCATGTGTTTCTCTTATAAAATGGTTATTTTAATTTTTTTTTAGCACATAAGAATGTAAAATTGTTTATTTCTCATTGTGGCATATCCGGTATATATGAAGCCATCGATAGCGGAATTCCTGTTCTAGGCATTCCTGTGTTTTTTGATCAACCGCATAATATTGCGAACATAGTTCACTGGGGTGCAGGTCTAATGTTAGATCACAAAACATTAACTAAAGATATATTTTTGAATGCCATTAATGAAATTATGACTAATTATCCCAAGTAAGTATCATTGTCTATAAATATCTAAGAAGTAACTATGATTATTTATCCATCAATTTTTAATATTACACTGTATTTATTACCTAGGTATAAAGCAAATGCAATGGCACTTTCTAAAAGATTTAAAGATCGACCAAAAACACAAAAAGAAGAAGTTATATATTGGACTGAATATGTTATGAAACACAGAGGTGCTCATCATTTAAAATCATATGGAATAAAATTACCTTGGTACAAATACTTTTTGATAGATGTTCTAGCCGCTATTGCATTTATTTTGTTCTCTATCATATGTATTATTGTTATAATAATAAAGTTCTTAAAACGCTTTATTTATAAAATAATTAAATTAAAAAAAGATTAAAAAAACATACTATAAACTAAAGTATAGACTATTATAGAAACTACATACTCCCTATTTATACTATATTAGGTATCTTACATAAGACTTCTATAAAAAATAATGTTATACACATTATCGTTTAATGTAATGGTTATATTATTATTAATTATATATTTATGTAAGCTAAGTGCCAAATTTAAATATTATGTATTTATAGAAATATTATTACATATTACCTATTATTATATCGTATAAAATGGTATTGATATGATAACCTCATTAACTAATGATTATAATAATAATTATATCTATAGAACATAAAGCCATAATATTGTTCTACATTTATGTGAAGTTGTTATGTACTACTTATATTATTATACGTATACTCGTATTGTGCAAATGAAGACACTTAATCATTATTATTATTATAACTAAAGTGTATTTATATATTTATTTTTATTATTTTTATCAAATTCGTTGTAATGTTTGATTTCTAAACAAAGTATGTAAATTGATGGTTTAATGATAGGACATGTGATATGATGGTTAAATGCATAATTACCTAAAATATTTAAATATGATATTGACCAAATTAATTAAATTCAAAAACGTAACAATCGAATGTTTAAGATTTTGGGCAAATCAAAATGTAATATTAGTATAATAATAAATTCGTACGTTTTACCAACGATTCGATAATATTATAAATCGATACGAAGCGAAAAAATGTTTTAAATCGATAACAACAGACTATCACTAGAAATAAAACATCGTTTTTTTGTGTATTGTTAATGTTATAAAACCGATGATCAATGTTCGCATCGCAATAAAATATTATGTAATCTCTATAATAATAATTCATGTAATTATAAAATATTATAAAATTATTATACAATTATAATTGTTTTGATACCAATTTAAATATTATATATTAAAATACTATTCTGTATAAAATATGAGATATTATAATAAGTACGTATAATTTATTATTGTTTTAATGGCACTGTTGTCAGGTATTTCGTATAATATATTGATTTTACACATTTACCCAAACTTCCATGTGAAATAGAAGACTTAGAACTTAAAAATTAAGGGGAAAAACGTTGTTATACATAATATTGTGGGCGTTGCGATTGGCGTCGGTTTCCGAAATAAAACGTAAATACTTACGTAATATTATATCACTTGTGAAAAACGCCAAACAACAATATTAATACGTACCTATATTATTATTATACGATTTTAACTTGATCGATAATGTCATACCAAATGCAAATGCAAATGAAAAAAAAAAACATTTGAATTTAAATATTTTATTACAGTCTTCTCGCATAGTAATAATAACAACAACAATTATAATATGATATTATGATTATGAATATAATATAAATTGAAAGTTGCGACGCGAGTTTAAAAGAGCACAAAACACAAAAAATAAGCTGATTTTATTTGAAAATACGTTTAATTATAAAAATATTGATATATATTATAAATCATGTTTCTATTCACATTATACAATGAGTTATTTGGCATTAAAAAATGACTCGTGTACGGTGTAGGTTATTGGGCTGGACTCGCTCAATTGTCCATCTAACACGTGTAAAAGTTTTTCGTTTCACGCGAATACACAATAATTTACCTACATTTAAACTTTAAATATTTAAATATGAGCGAAGCGAAGAATGTATTGGTTTTACAATGATGTGTTTTTTTTTTATGACTCTAGACACTTTTACTACCTGAAATAATGCTCCAATTTCATGAATAGCATATGATTCCGGTTAAAAAGTGGATGTAGTTGGTACTTTATTTAGGTCATTTTTAGAATTTCTCAAAATTGACTCTATGCGATAGAAAAAACGACAAAAAAATGACAAAAAAACGACATTTTTCACGAAAACTGAAATTTCGACGAATTCGATTTAAATATTTCACGATAACTCAAGCAATTTTCAAGTTAGAAACTTGAAAATTTTATTGAGTATTCATATAGGTAATTCATGTATGTGGTAAAATTTTGGAACCGTTACGTTAATTTTTCTACAAAATATAGGACTTTGAATATTTCGTGAAATTCTAGTTTTTATGTATATAATGATGGATAAAATTGGCAATTTTTAGCATTAAGGTCTAAAAATTTTACTGAAGTATGTTTACATATTACTTAACATCATATCAAAATATAAGAAAAATCCTTATTCTCAATTTATTTCATAGCTGTTTAAAATTGATATTTTTAGTTTAAACAAAAATCTTAGAATCCATACAAATATTCTTCTTATTATTTCTCAATACTTTTACAATAAATATTAATAGAAAAACTAAAAAATTTGGAAAATATTTGAAATTTTTATTGAACAATACTGACATATATCTTAACGAATTTATAAAATATTAGGAAAATCTGAATACTTAATTTTTTATAGGTGTTTAAAGTTGAAATTTCAGTAAAATTAATATTTAAAGTATTTATATGGATTCTTTTCTTACTATTATATTTCAATATTTTACAATGATAAATAAAATTGACAAAATTTTTAGGTAGCAAGGGATTTTATGAGCAATTATATTGAACTTATAGACTTGAAAATTTTATTATTATTATTTTTTTTTTTTATCTCAATTTTATTTTGTACTCTATCGTTAATAAGTCTAGTTATATTTTATATTACTTCTGCATCAAATGATATAATGAAATTAATATTTCCCTTTGGATACATTTATAAAATGGTGCTATTATAAAATGTATATTATTATACATTATACAAAAGAAATATGGCAATACATTGACGTCACAAGATTTAATTTTTTAGTATATAAAAATTAACGTAATAATGGTTTTATTAGTTTGGCAGAATGCTATTAAATTTATTATTATATATTTAATAAATAAATTTAAGATAATAATTTACATATAAATATATAATATATTTTTGTATACGTCGTCGGTACCTACAACAATATGATTTTTAGCTCTAAAATAATATTTAACACAATTTGATACATAGCAGACGAGAAATTTAGATGGTTTATATAGCCAAAATCGATTAAACATAATTAATATTTAATTTTGATTTAATAGCATCAGGTAACACGTCATAATGAATATTTTATTATATTTTATATTATAATCAAAATAATAATTTTCACTTTCCATGAATTATTATTTCTTCATGATTTTTAGTCATTTTCCTTTTACCCTAATAGAAAACATATGTCAATTCAAAAAAAAAATAAAATAATAAAAATAGACCTAAACAAAGTATCGATAAAATGAAGTTCTCTAGAGAATGGGAAAGCCATTAGTATATTAGATAGATAGATTTAGTATTTACTATATTTGCATTCAAAAATGGATATTAATAATTTTGAAAATCTAAAACCACAAATTATTAGAATGTATTAATTTTGATGTGGTAAAAAAAACTGTACCAATTATTGATATACAAAACATTTTATAGGTATGTGTATGGAAAAGTACATTATAAATCACAAATTAAATTTTTACCAAATTATCATGCCATATTAATTGCAAAAATATAATAACAATAAAATTATGTAATCCATAAAAATATAATTTTTTGATATTTATATAAATATTTTCTATTTATGAATAAATACATTAAAGGAGCACAAAACACAAAATATACATCAAGTTTCTATTACTAGGAATAGTAGGAATATTATAGGAATTAAAAAAGACGTGTACGTCAATGTTCCGGACTCACTATAATACTTTATATATCTTACACGTGTAAAAGTTCCTCGTTTCGCGCGATAATTTACCTAGGTACATTTAAACTACATTTTTGAACATTTATTCTCTAATTTTGTGTTCATGAAAGACGAAAACAGGATCAGAATATATAATATATTAATATATTACACTATATTATTATTTAGTTTTTATGAAATATTTAAAATCTTATTACAGTAATTTTAGTTATCACGATTCTGCAAATAATTATTTCAGTCGTAGTTATCGCAATGACCCCAATATACTTCTTACCTATTTATTTATCGTATGAATATATAAGTTTTTATTAAAATTATTATAACTAACATACGTTTGTATATCCCTGATATTTATTTTAAGATTTTAAATTTTCGTAATTTTTAACACAGTAAAAATATTATTTACCTAATTAATGTTTACGTACGATTTATTTTTTATTTATTCAAGGTTTTAGTAAAAATAAAATTTTTTAAGCATGACAATTGCTAAATGCACAAGTGATATTTATTCAAACCGGAATTTGAAAATTATGTCCAAGGTAATATATATTTTTTTTTTTTTTTTTTTTAATAATACCTGTAGGCCTGTAGCTATTAAACGTAAATTTGAATTTGAATTTTTATATTTAAAAAAAAAAAAGAGTTGATACTGCTAGGGATACAGGTCATAAATCATCGCATTCGGAAAACGATTCTGAGCAAAGTTCAGTTATATATTATATATTATATTGCTTAACATAATTATTAAAAATATATAACTGATAAATATTCATTTACATTTTTATTTCAATGTAAAAGTTTCAAAATTGTATCAATTATATTAAGTACATATACCCAAAAAATCCCTAAACGAGTCTCCTAAATAAACATGACTATCCTTTTTACACATGTATTCCTTCCACACAGGATCAACTCTTCTATTTTATCTTTTAAAACACGTATAATAACATTTTTAAATTTTTTGTATTTTTTTTAAACATTATTGTAAAAACATATAGAGAAATATTAATAAGAACCTATAAAAATACTATAAATGTCGATATTACTAAAATTTTACCTTTAAATATCTATAAAAGAAATTGAGACTTGAAATGTTTCTAATATTTTGGTATCACGTCAAACTATATCTTCAATAAAATTTTCAAACATTAAAACCCAAAATGGCAAAATTGCCAAGTTTATTAAATATTATTAAAATTTTTTTAAGAAATAATAAGAAGAATCCATATAAAATATATAAAATATTTGATTATAAAAATTTCAAATTTAAACAGATATAAAAAAAAAAAAATGAGACTGGATTGTTTTAATATTTTGGTAATAATATATTATTGAGCAATATGTGAATGTAGTTCAATAAATTTGCAGACCATAAAATTGACCATTTTATAAAACATTTCACGGCTAAAAACGAGAATTTTAACAAGTATTCAATGGATTATATTTTCTCAAATAATTAATATAACCGTTCCAAAACTTAAGTATTTAAAATTCGTAGATATTTATTTAATTTAAATTTCATCGGAAGAATTCAAAATTGTATTACCTACTTTTGTCATTTTTGGTAGTTTTTCTTATCACATAAGTTCAATTTTGAGAAATTCGAAAAATTACCATAATAAAATACCAACTAGTCAACGTTTTCTACTGGAAACATATCTTATTCGTGAAAATCGGATCATTATTTAGGATAGAAAAAGTGTTTACATCTAAACATCCAAAATAAAAAAAAAGACACGCATCATTGTAAAACCAATACATGTAATAATCAAATAATTCCTAACCAATAGTTTTTTTTTTTTTTTTTACTTTATTTAATGTTATCGACGATATTATCGTTTTTACTTTTTTAGTATAGCTGATCCACTCCCGAATCCAATTATTATTAATTATTATTATAATTATAAGTATTAAGATGTTTAAAATATAATATAACGCACTATACGTTCCGAAGGTCATTTCTCGGTGATATCGAATTTTTTACCTTTCATATTTGATATTTTTTATCATATTATATTATTACGTCGATATAAAAATATATGTGTTCTGCTGTGGAACGCAATAAACACGTGCAAATAAGAATAACTGTGCGGTGGGGAGAACAACCGGTGATAATAATAATCCATCCTTGTCGAGTCGACCTCTCGCTACGTTTCCAGTCGTAATAATATTATAATAATGTAATAATTACGCGTCACCGCCGGTCGGCTTCAACATTTTATATTATAACTGCCATTACAACACAACAGTATCATCGTCATACGAATATTGCGTTCAGTGTCTAAAGGCGATTCGCACTGAGCCGTTTACGGACAAACGTTATCACGCGTTCGTACGATATTTTTATGTAACGCGGTATAAAAAGATTTTTTTCATTTTTTAATTCATTTAGATTCGGTTTTTTTTTCTTGAAACGCAATATTCTTATCAAGACCGCGTTTTTTATTTTTCCATTTTTTTTTTTTTTTTCAATATATTTATACCCGCGAATAAAGTTCCAAGAGGCGTATTCATTATTATTAATGTATTAATATCAATCGCACGCGTAGTGTACACGAATGACTGTCAGAAATAATAATATACGTTTACACTTTGGCAGACAAAATTATTTTGGTGGTATAGAGGTGGCCATTGAAACGTGAGTACGGAGCCGTTTGATATTTTTTTTTTTTTTTTTTTTTTACAAATAGTACGTTTTAAAATAAATAATAGATTTTATATAATATGTATCCAGTCTTGGGTAAATTACTTTTGAAAAGTAATGGAATTACTTTACTCGTTACTTATAAAAATATGTAATTAAATTACTTCTTTAGTTACTTAAGTAAATATGTAATTCAGTTACTTTACTTTTCACTGAAAAAAGTAACTTGATTACTTTTTAGTTACAAAAAAAAAAGAAAAATTATTTGTGCAAAGTGCAATATGTATTGTTTACAAATCATTATAAATAAATAACACATATTTACACGCACACATACATTCTATACTTTATATTGAATTAATATCTCAATATATTGTAGAAAATCTATTGAATTTATAAAAATAATCTTCATAATTTCAAATTTGTAATATAAAATATAAACTGATGTATTTACAATATCAATCGAATACTATAACAATATGTAGGCAGTAATAAATATAAATCTATAATTGTATCGCTATATCAGATGTTAGATGTTATATTTAAAACTCAAATACTAGAATACTACGAGTTAATAAATATTAACCCTTTAACGAGTGAATTAATTTTTGTTATTTACGCTGTGAGAGTGAATTATTATTTGAAATTTACTTTTTATTCTTGAAGTAAAAACGTCAATTGTCGTGCTACATAATTGTTAATATTTAGTGAAGACGTCATTTGACATGCTACATATTTGTTAATATTTAGTGAAGACGTTAATTGACGTCCTTTTTTCTATACGTGAAAATTCATTAAAGATGGATACCACAAGAAAACGTCAATTGACGTCGGTACTCTCAGAGATAAGTTAGAGAAAAACGTCAATTGACGTTGTTACTCGTTAAAGGGGCATACTAAACACTGTCATTGTCATAAATAGTTTATAAATAACATCAATACCTTATACCTTTAAGAATTATTCTTTGAATTGTTAATATATGCATCCAACAACATTCACAATTAATTAATTTAAAAATAATTTGCGATAACGTGTTGTTTCAAAGTTTAAATAAGGAATAATAAAGTTAAAACTATATAATAAAATTTATTTTATAGATTTTTCCCTTTTAATATTACCCGGGTACCTAATAAAATATTATTTTTTGGAAGTATTACAATATTATTCTGATAATTATAAAATATAAATAACGAGTAATTTGTGTAAAATTACTATTGAAAAGTAATTCTAATTACTTTTTCGTTACACGAAAATCAATGTAATAAAATTACTTGAAACTTGATTCATTACAAAAAAAAATAACGCCGTTACAGTAACGAGTTACTTTCGTTACTTTACTACCCAACATTGATTAAAATTATATTAACGTTTCCTCAGAGATTCTTGGACTTTTAATATAGTAATAATCATAATTTAAATTTCTATCCATTACCTAAATATTTAAATATACTGCAATATAAAATGTTATAAAAATTAAGGATATTTTAGAATAGTTTTATTTTCTCATATACCTACCTAATGTCATTATTTAACAATATAGTAATATTGTACTTGTTTAATGTTTATAATTTATCCAATTTTTCACATATATGATTAAACTTAAAATTAATTAATAATAATATCACACAAAAACATTTTCACCGCCACTGACTGGTCAAGCAAACATTTTCCCAAATGAGTGAAGTGAAGATAAACAAACATTCACTACTGAACCGAGATCGTTAGTTCTTAATTTATAAATAATTTTATTATTTATATGGTAAAATAAAAATTAATAATCATTGAATTTAAGTATAATTTATATACCACGAGTATACTTAATTATTTTTTATTTTTTTAATAAAAAAAATATCTTTTATTTCATTTTACTTGTTAAACCATTTTTTTTAAAAGATTTACCTAACCCACATTTCCTCAAAATAATTTATATGAAGGCCATACAAAAAAAAAAAAAAAAAATAATAAATATACAAATCTTTACTTTAAAATTATTGTCAAAATAAAATAGAATACTAATGTCGAATCATATTAAATATTAAGAATAATATCCACAATAATTAATATTTACATTTGATATTTTCGCAAAAAAAAATTAAATTAAATTAATATTTATATTATACCCAAATATTAATATATCATATTATTATATCACAGTTTCAGATGTCCATGAGTCAATAAATAATAATTAGTTGAATAATTAAGTATACGTTTATATTTTATAAATTCTATTTCATAATTATTATGCCTCTCCATTATATTTTTATATATATATATAGGTATAAGTATATTTTGATTTTGAAGGTTATAATAATATTTCTATTGTACATAATTATTATCATACTCGTATTTACTAAGTGTTCCGTATTCAAAATATAAATTGCTTATATTTTACTTAATATAAATAGTTTGATAATAAATACGAGTAATTTTAACAAGTCATGTTGACAATTTGTTTCTTAATAGTATTCAATTTTATTATCTTTATTTCGTATTTTATAAATATTATAATATATCTTGTATTTAAAACTTTTAAAGTTTATCTATAGTTTTGAATAATATGAAGTTAATAAATTAAAATTACTTATATATAAGTATAATAGTATATTATATTAAATATTTAAATGTGGTACCTACCTATTTAGTATATTACATACTCGTAATAATAGGTAACAGGTAAGTAGGTACTTATACAATTTTTATATAGTTAATCAATTAAATTATTGATTATTGCACATGACTTGTTACATAATAACATAAATAATAGAAATAATAATAATAATAATAATAATTACCTACCTAGATACTAATAGATACCTAGATTATAAAATTAATAATAAAAATTATATTATACAAGTGTATAGGTAATATAATGAAATATTATTATTTTTTTATTTTTTTACAATAAAATACATAAAAAATATACATTTATTTTAATGCACAGAAATTTCTCCCCGTCGAAATATCCTTGAGCCTAAACTCATTAGGTACATTAGTAGTTTACAGAAATATCCTAGTATCAAACACAAGACGATTTAAAAGCACACTCTTAAAGAGAAACACTGCAGTGTTTTGAAACAATATTCCCTTACATTCTACATAATTATGGACTAAACATTACAGATTGAATGATAAAATTGTTATATACCTAGTCGATATTTTACTTATTTTAGTCGACTATCAAGTGATTTATCTTTGTTTGCAGATGAAGTTAGTCGGATTTCTTTTGGCGGCTATTAGCGCACTATCGATTACAAATGGTGCCAACATTCTCGGCGTGTTCCCCATCAACGGTCGTAGTCACTGGGCGGTGTACGAAAGTCTGATGAAAGCACTGGCCGCGCGTGGTCACAATGTCACTGTGATCACGTCGTTCCCGCAAAAGACGCCAGTGGCCAACTGGACGGACATCGACGTGTCGAAATCGTTCCCGGCCGCGATGAATACGCTTAGCGTAGACTTTGTACTCAGTCATCTAACCAATGTGAATAAAAATCAATGGTTTATAGCTGACCATCAGTTGAAACTATGTAGAATAGGCCAAAAACTACCGCAAGTTCAAGCTCTGCTCAAGAGTGACATTAAATTCGATGCAGTGAGTAAAAATTTTGATCTTGATACATGTTGCATGTAGTAGTAACTCGTGGAAATAATATACAACAATGGTCGCATGTTTATAAAAATGACAGGCGACACAAATTGTAAAATTATTAAAAAATTAAAAAATTAATTATTTAAATCCTTAAAAAATCATTATAATTCCATTATTTGCGGCATCTATTAATTTTTATTTATCGTTTATTATTTTAAACTATTATTAAATTCACAAACAAAATTATACCATAAGATATACATAAATAAAATAATTATTATATGTATATGTAAGAAAAAATACATTTTCCGCCGTATCTAAATATAAGTATACCTAAACTACACAATAATTATATTTTTAATTAAAAAAAAAAAAAAAACGATGCAGGAGTTAAAATTTAAAAATGTTGAACACCTATATCCCTGCGGCAGGAGTTTAAAAAAAAATCGTAAATGAAATAATTCAGATTAAATTGGAATTAAATAAAATGTATTTAAGCTTCATAAAATTTTCAATTTTATTTAACATTATTATAAAATATTATAATATAAAAAGAAAAATCCATATAAATACTTTAAATATTGATTTTACTGAAATTTCAAATTTAAACACCTATAAAAAAATTGAGTTTGGAGATTTTACTAATATTTTGGAAATACGTTAAAATTTACATCAGTATGATGCTTATATAAAATTTTCAAATAAATTTTTAATTTTTTGGCTCTATTAATTTTTATTGTAAAAGTATTGAGAAATAAGAAGAAGAATATCCGTATGGATTTTAAGATTTTCGTTTAAACTAAAAATATCAACTTTAAACCGCTATAAAAAAAATTTAGACTTCTAAATTAATCTTCTAATATTTTAATATGATGTTAAGTTATATGTAAGTATATTTCAATGAAATTTTCAGACCCAAATGACAAAATTGCAAATTTTATTAAACATTATAACGAGAATTCTACGAAATATTCATCGTCCTATATTTTATAGAAAAATTAACGTAACGATTCCAAAATTTTATCACATACAATGCTTGTATGAATACCCAATAAAATTTTCAAGTCTCTAACTTTAACGTTTTCTCAGTTATCGTGAAATATTGAAATTGAATTAGTTGAAATTTCAGTTTTCGTGAAGAATGCTGTTTTTTCTATAGCTTAGGGTCAATTTTGAGAAATTCGAAAAATGTCCTAATTTAAGTACCACTACAATCACCTTCCAACCGGAAACCTATATGATATTCGTGAAAATCCGGGGCATTATTTCTGGTAGTAAAAATGTCTTCTGACATAAAAAAAAAAACATGCTTTATTATTATTATGAGGACTAAATAATATATTTGTTATTTTTTGTTCAGGTCTTTACTGAAATTTTCGGAGCCGATTGTGATGTTGGTTTTGCCTATCATTTCAAAGCACCGCTTCTGTCTATCATGTCCAGCTCATATCTTCCATGGAGCTATGACCGCGTGGGCGGTCCAGACAATCCATCGTACATACCAACAATCGTAACAAAGGTGGCTGGAAAGATGAATTTCCAAGAACGTATGATCAACACTCTGTATTATATCTACTTTAAACTGGCATGGAAATATTATAGCGAGTGGCCAGCAGACAAATTGCTAAAAGAAAACTTTGGACCAGACATGCCTTATATTAACGATATAGTTTACAATACTTCCATGGTGTTTGTCAACGGTCATTTTTCGTTGGACGGACCACGTCCTTTAGTTCCAAATATGATAGAAATCGCCGGCATACACATTAAACCTCCAAAACCCATTCCCAAGGTAAATCCAACAAGTGTTTTCTGTTCCATTTTTTCGTATAATAATTATGTTTATTAAAAATGCAAATCTTGAAATGTGACGAAATATCTATAATATTTTAAGACAATAAATTTGGATTATACCTATATTATATAGGTATATATACGAGGTTAGGTTAGGTTACTCGTATATTCGTATACTCGTATATTTTTTTTTTGCAGTTAAAAATACAATTGAAAAATTAAATAAATTAAAATAAATAACAATAATAATAATATTAAAGTACCTAAATTTTACAAATTATATTACATTAAATTGATATAAATAGAAGATAATTATTTTACACCTATATGGTGGTATAATATAAAATAAATATTATAAAACTAACAAAATATATTACTAGATTATCAGACTTTTAATATTTTATTCATATTAATGTAAATACATCTTCACTATTCATAATTAACGAAAATTAGCCATTAAAGATTATAGTATGAATATAAAGTATACTACAAGTATATAAAATTATAACTAATGAGCAAAACTATTATAATAAGTACGTAGTTACTCATATATTATCTAAATATAGATTATAAATTATAATTGTCTAGATTTTAATATTTTATAATAGAACTATTGTTCTATTGTTTTGATAATAGGTATAATTTTATCTAGTCATCATTTTTATAATTAATATAAAATAAAATATATTATATTTTGATCTATTCGTCATTTAATTCTTATGAACTAATTTGTATTGTATAATAATTAATGAATATTTTATCTCATTTGATAATGGAAAATGGGAAATGGAAAATGGAAAATGGAAAATGGAAAATGGAAAGTTATTTAAGAGACACCACTTACGTGTTAACCCTTTTTCTATCTTACTTACGTATACATATAAAATGGCAAATCCACGTATCTCATAGTTTTAAATTTTTAATATTGTTCATTTATATAATTATTAACATTAGAGTAAATTTACTAATTATAAAATTTGTTGATTATAACATAATTTGTGTTCAAATGTTCAGTTTCCTTTTATATTTTTATTTTTAAACAAGTTATTAGTAGAATAGTAGTTAAATAACTCAAATACTCAATATTTTAAATACTTAAAACTTGTTTAAAAATGAATTTATAAAAAAAAATATTACTCGCTTGTTAAACACAGTTTAAGTTCTCATCAACAAATGATTAATAGAAAAATTTCTTCTAAAATTAAAATTAACTGTACTAAAACTCCGGTACGTAGATTTTCCATCTTATACTTTTTATAAGACAAAACCAACGTTCATGTGGGAAGCGTCCTCTTATAAGAATAATTATTAAAAATAACATTAAATTTGTTAATATACTTTATACAAATTTAATTATTGTATAATATATTATTTAATAATATTTCCAATTTATTATTGATATTGTTATTTAATATAGGAAATATTAAAATTTATCGAAGATTCACCAAATGGAGTTATGTTTTTCACATTTGGTTCTCTGATACGAGTATCAACGTTACCGAAACATGTAATTCAAACATTTAAGGATGTATTTTCAAAACTTCCCATAAGAGTTTTATGGAAATACGAAGATGAAATGCCTGATAAACCTGATAATATATATATAAGTAAATGGATGCCCCAGAGCGATATTTTAAGTACGTACTTATAGACGTCTATTAATATAATATACTAATATTAAGTTAAACGAAATTTCTTTTTTTAATTTTAGATCATCCAAAAGTCCGTTTATTTATGACGCATGGTGGTCTATTAGGTACAATAGAAGCTGTACAATCGGGCACACCTGTTATAGGCATTCCGTTTTTCTTCGATCAACCCAGAAATATATTAAAACTCGTTGAACAAGGATCTGGTATAATTTTAGACTACGAATCGATGACCACAGACATTTTATACAATGCTATTATGAAGATTATCACCAACGAAAGGTATGATAAATAATAAATATCAATATTTTTTTTAATATTTTAATTAATATTAGCAGAAAATTTTTCTTTATTTATAATAAATTATAATATATAATATATGTATATAAAGAAAATGATAAATAGGTACACAGTATACAATAAACCTAAATATTTATTTATCTATAAATGATTGTTAATTCGCTTATTATGAATAATATTTCTTTTAGTTATGCATTAAATGCGAAAAAACTGGCAAAACGTTTTATAGACAGGCCTATAAACGCTACAGAAAATGCTGTATACTGGACAGAATACGTGATAAGACACAAAGGAGCGAAACACTTAAGAACTGCAGCTGTTGGAATGCCTTGGTGGAAATACTACTTAGTTGATGTTATCAGTTTTATCCTGTTTATCATTTTCATTGTATTCTACGTAATTTACTATATATTAAAAACTATTTTTAAAAAATTATTCAAAAAGACAATAACCAAAAAGAAAGAAAAGAAAAATTGAATAATTGAATTTATTGTATCTAAAGAATTATATATAATAAATACATTAAATGACATTTTGTAACATACTTGTTTTTTAACCCGTAACTGTTACAGTGCGGTGTAAGGGTGTAACACACCGCTGCATTTTATTAATCGTTCATATCTATTATAATATTGATAATACACTCTGGAGTAACAGTATATCCCTGTATGGAGGTACAATTCATATGATCAAATAGATTTTTGAGGTAATGTTCATTATCATAACTTGTTATGACTGATATAAAATGTTCAGCGTTATGTCACACCGCACTGTACCATGAGCGTAACTTTTAGATTAATGTATTGGTTTTACAATGATGTGTGTCTTTTTTTGTTTTTTTTTTTTTTATGTCTGAATCATCATATCAAAATATTAGAAAAATCCATGGACTCAATATTTTTTTATAGCTGTTTAAAATTGACTACCCGAAATAATGGTCCGATTTTCACAAATCTCACGAAAACTGAAATTTCGACAAATTCGATTTCAATATTTCACGATAACTCGGGTAATTTTTAAGTTAGAGACTTGAAAATTTTTTTGGGTGTTCTCATAGCTAGGTACTATATTTATGTGGTAAACTTTTTAGTCTCAATTTTTTTTTGCTGTTAAAAGCTGTTTAAAATATTGATATTTGATTTTTTTTTTTTTTTTTGATTTATATTTTGTTTGTTTTTATACTTCAGTAAAATTTTCATACCTTAAAATTTCCAATTTTATCAATCATTATTTTTTCATTATCTTTTATTTTTTATCACATTAAAATTATATTTTGTTGGTAATAATCATAGACATATATAACATATTACTATATTAGCATCAAAAATCACGTTTGTGCGTTTTAAATATTTAATAAAAAATGATAAAATTTTAATCAATACCTACATTATCTGATTGAACTTCGCTCAGGATCGTTTTTTCGAATGCAATAGTTTATCATTGCATTCAAATTCTAATTAAAATTAAACACTGTTTTGCACACCTATATTCCATGCAGCAGGAATATCAGATCGTCTTTTATTGTTATTAAAAATATGCCGAATTTTTTTTTTTTTAATTTAGATTATTAAGATTATATTATTATAATATTTTATGAATGTATATATATTATTAATTTTCAAATTGCATACGTTTAATTTGGTTTTCAAAGGTTAAAATATTATTTTTGTATTTGAATAACACAGTATAACTGGAGTTTTCTCTTGTGTTATTTTTAGATAAAAAGTAATATTTAAAATTTTTTTTTTAAATTTAGTTCTACGTTATATCTTCTACTATTTTTCACAGGTTTTTTTAGTAAAAAATGTTTTTGAAAAATCTTGGGATAAAATAAAGGATTAAGAAATAATTGTATTAATTTTTTTTATACTTACAAAACATTCATTAAATTAATACGAAATAATAATTTGTTTGTAAAAAAAAAAAGTTTAGAGTGATTGATTATGTTGTAAATATAATATATTTGCTTAATATCATTCAAGTATTAAATCTAAAATAATTCAAATATCGTTATCAAATGAAGCGGTGTGTCACACCTCACTGTACCAGTAACGTTATATTTTTCCACTGTACCAATTACGGGTTAATAACATGATTTATTATTTTTATTAAAATATTTTCTGATGTCCATTATCCATTATATGTTCATATTTAAAGGCCAGGAATTTGTTAAAAAATTCAAATTTATTTTTATTGTATACATTTAATTTAAATCATACATATATTAGTTAAATTCTAACTAAATTCTAAACTAAATTCTAATTCTATATAATATGATAATATAATAATGTATAAAACCTTGTAAAATATAAATAGTACCTAGTATTAAATAATTTAACATTGATTTTAGCAGTTTACCTTGAATATAATATTTCTGAAACTGAGAGTTTAAACATAGGCTAGGTTTAAAAATAATTACACACTTCATTGTAAAACCAATACATTCTTCGCTTCGCTAAGAATCTAATAAACAACTATATGAATTCAAATTGCATTCGATAATTTTTTTAATAAGTTTTCTCGTTCTTCCAATTCCAAATTAAGTTTTTGATGATTTTCTAAATCATTTTTTCTTTGTTCTTCCTGTATTGAACAAATTTTCAAGTGTTAAAAATGTTATTAATGATTCGTTTTTTATACATTTAAATATTACAAATTAGTTAAAATAATTAAAAAATTATTTAGTTACCTATTCAGCATAGGTAAATAGTTAACCTAAATATATTTTGTATTTTATTTTTAAAAATATATATATAGTTTTTACATAAAAAATAGAAATACATATAATATTTATACCTATATAAACTTTTATAATTTCTACATTTTTAAACACTTTATGTTAATATTTAATAGAAGTTTTAATTTTTATTTCGGTAACTTAATTTAATCATTCAATATATTATTATGTATTTTTTCGACTGCACATCATATATATTTTTAGATACAATTTTTAAAAAAAAATTGTAAATAAATTTAATTATATGAAGTTAGTTTCATTAATAAAAGTATACGTTACAACTACATAGTGATATGTTTTTCATAAACTTTGTTCAGGATCATATTTTTCAAATGTTACAATTTTTTACTTTTATATCATAAATCATAATAATAAATTATAATAATATTACTCTTATCGTTCCATGAACTATGTCATCGGGAATTAGTGGAACACAGGAAATAGTTTAATTACTTACTATCTAGTTGATTTCACAACCATATAAGTAAATGTTAATAATAGCCAACTACTTATTATTATTAAACATATTTTAAAATTTTAAATACTATTGATAGCTCAACTAAAAATGCTAAAAATTTTAAAATATCAATTTATTTAATGATATTTATTATTGGTTATTACCTATTAATACTATTCATCTTATTTTATAAAATACTATTATTATTTTTTTTTAAATTAATGATATATTAATATATGAATAATTGATTATAAACATAATTTAATTACGTATACGTAAGTAGGTGTAGTGATTTATGATGTATATTATAGTGTAATGTAGTATTTCTGATAAAATATTTCCATTTTAAAGTTTCGAATAATTTTTAGTGATTGACATATTTAAAAACTAGAATAATATTATATATAATACAACTATACAAGTGATAATGGTTAAACAACACATTGTAGGACAATTGATCGACAACCAATATACCGACACTGAAAATCATTCGACGAATAAATGAACATTTATTTTAATGTAGGCAAATGAGAAATAGTATAAAATATACGAGTAATTATTACCTAGTTATAACATATAAATAATTTATTGTATTGTTAAAAATTAGATAGAAATTAAAATTAAAAAATATGCAAAATATTAATTAAAAATAAAATAATAAATATCACAAAAAAATATTGTGAGCAAGCCCTCTGAAATATTCTAAAATTGTTTTACCCGTGCGATTATTACAAGAAGTTTGTAAGCATTCTTTCGTCGTCGTTGAATATTGGTTGAACGTAGCTTTGTAACTCCTTAATATAATTTTCTATGTCTGATTCAACCTTTTGTTGTTATTTTTATCATTTCAATCAGAATTATCTTAATTACTTAAAGATTTAATTTTATACAATTTGTCATTTGTCATGTCTATGCATTAAATGTTTATTGTCGCTCACAGAGGAATTACAAAAAGAACAACAAAAGGTTGAATCAGATATATAAAATATTATTAGAGAAGTTCCAAAGCCACATCCAACCAATATAATTCAACTAGGTACGACGAGAAAAATGCTTACAAACATCTTTTAATAATCATACGGGTAAAACTATTTTGGAATATCCTAAGAAGGCTTTCTCACAATATTTCTTTGTAATATTTATTATTTTATTTTTATTTTTAATTTATATTGTATATTTTTTAATTATTTTAATTTCTATCTAATTTTTAACAATACAAGTACACAATAAAAATGTACAATGTACACAATGCAATAAATTATTTATATGTAATAAACTAATAACTAATAATTATATTTTATTCTATTTGTCATTTGCATACATTAAATATAATATGTTCATTTATCCGTCGAATAATTTTCAGTGTCGGTAGGTATATTGCGGTTGTCGGTCGATTGTCCAGATCCCGTTATAAATACAATTAATTATTCATCGGCTCTCACTAGATATTCCATATATATTATAGGATAAATATCTTGGATCGCATAATATTTACAACGGCACAACATGATTAAACTCACAATAATATATTCTCTGAATTTTATTTGGTCCTTTAACTCTTTTCTAAGCTGAAATTTACACTTTGTTCTCTCTTCCTGTAGTTGTTTTTCTTTTTTTAAATTCTCATGATATTCCTTTAACAAATGTTTATCCATTTCTCGTTTTGAGTCTTTTTGTTTCTCAAGAAGTAATTCTCTTGATTTTAATTGTTCTTTCAGAGTCAGATTTCTTTCCTATTAATTTAATAGTATATATGGGTTTATAATACAATATAAAAAGTAGAAAAAACTATATTAACATAATTCACATTTGCACCTCTTTACGTCTTCGTCGTGCTTCAACATTTTCCAACTCAATAGATTTTTTAATATTTTCAATTTCATTCATTTGCTTTAATACAGTTTTAGTGATTTCATCATTTTGCTTTTTACGTTCTTCTTTGATTAATTCGTGGTATTTTATGAACAAGTCGGTCTCACGTCTCAATTGCCTCTATAATAATTTATAATCATTAATTATTATTTATTCAATAAAATAATATATTATGAAATCTTTATGTTATAAGTTATAACTTATATTTATATAAATTATAATTAGAATATTACAAACCTTTGACTCAATTTCTTCTGACGTATAATCCTTTAGATTTTGTGGCATTTGATTGGCAAATTCTTTATCGACATTTGTTGTTAAACCATTAACCTTCGAAGAAAATTTCATTTTTTCTTCAGTAAATTGTCGGATTTCTTCTTGTCTTCGTATTTGCCTTTCTATTTTTTCCAATTTTTCTAAAATAAAATTAATTTTTAACGAGATATATTATATTTTGTACTTGTACTTATAATATAAATTATTTTATGAAATATATTAACTATAATAGACACATAGGTACAGTGTGAACTACGAGTAAAATAAAAAAATTATATAATTATTTCATTATTAGTAATTGTATATAATTTTTCACTAATATAAAAATTTATTATTTTAAAATAAAATAATTTCATATTTGTTCAAATTAAATTGTATAATTAAAATATTAATGGTAATGTAATATGTTATAAAAATTAATTTTATATATTACATATTCAATATAAAATATTTTACAGTAAGTATTTGACTGGCGGCTATAAACAATAAACATAATTGTATAGCACTAATTACTACTTTTACATTTTAATATTTTACTGTAATATACTCGTGTGTCGTGTAGGTACTAACTATTTTTCTCTTCTTCTTCCAACTCATCATTCAACTTTTTAAACTCAATACATTCGATTTCTTTTAACTCTTTTTCGTGTTTTCTACTTAATTCTTTTTGTTTTACTTGTTCATATAAATCATTACGAAATTGTTGTTGCTTTTCCAAATATTTCCTTTTTTCTTCTTCTTTTTCAAGATTCTTAATAAAATTATAAGATTTTATATAAAAATTATTATTAGACCATACTATATTATTAATTTCTAATTCATATTGAATATTATATTATACATATTAAACATATTATTTTATATACAAATTACTACTAATTTTATCTTTATTTATAATGAAATTATTGTATTGTAATTTATTTTAATGTTCAATGTATCTACTGAAGTTGAATAATAAAACAATTATAACGTATAAGTAACGTTTTCGTCTTTAAATTTAATTACAAATTTAATCTAATCTTCTGAACTGTAATAGTAAACACAATAGTAATAACAACATCAATAATTATTCATAGTACATATTAATAAGGTTTTCAACTAAATGTATTTAGATTTATTCAATATATTCATTTTAATAATAATTTTTATGCAAAATTACATAAGTATAATTATAATGAAATAATAATGTTAAACAGTTATGTTTATAAATAGGATACTGTTTTATAATCGGTTAAAAGAAAATACGATAACCAGCTATTTTAATTTATAGCCTATAATATAATGACAAATTTATATTAAAATTCTCTTACATATTTTTTCATAATTTCTAAATTGTTATAATTTGCCAATTCTCTTTTCTTAAATTTTTGTTCTTTAATTGCCCTTTCTTTTTCTTGAATAACTTTATAGTTTATATCACCTATTTCTTTTTTTCTTTTAGCAATAGCAATTAATCTCAACTCATCAGAATTTTCTCTAAAACATAAATAATGAAATTTTATAAATATACAGTTTAATTAAATATTAATTTATTTGAATACAAACATAAACAACTGTAAACGCTTTGCTTCCACTAATTGACGCTCCTCTTCATCAATTTTGTCTTTTAACATTTTCGCTTTTTCTATTATATCTTCTTCAGAAATTTTCAGATTTTTTGGTTTTTCTTCTAACTTCAATTCTAGCCTAATAATCTATATGAGTATCTCATCTCAACTGTTATAGCTAAAAATACATACTTTGGACATTCTTCAATGAATAAATTTTCATTTGCCTTCATTTCGTAGTCAACCATTTGTTTAATATGATTAAATAAATATTTTATATCTGCGACATCGATAAGTTCTTTGTGTACAGCGTTTCTAATTGAACATTTTGCATAATCTTCATTATTTATTCTTAATCTTTCTCTCCGAATTCGACGTTCGTCATTAGCAAGTCGTATTTTATAGTTATTTCCTGGTTGTTTAGCTAACTAATATTTAATATTAAATTATATTATAATTACACTTAATTATAATTATAATAATATATTTTAAAACCAAACGTTTTTAATATTGTAATATATTAATATGAGTTTAGGTAGTAGAATACTAAAATGTATAATGAATAAAGATTAGCACAAAATAATGATGTACAAAAGTCAACAACATATTATTATGTTAAATTATAATTTATTTAATATATAAGAAATATTAAATAAACTTAATAAATATGAAATTTAAAATATTATTATTAGTTTTTAAAGTCAATTAAAATATACCTAGTTGGACAATTAAAATAGATCTTACATATATAATATATAAAGGTATTTGAATCACAATTTTATAATTTAAATAAAAATGTGACTTAAAATTTAAATCTTAATATTTAAAAATATTTAGTTACCTACGTATTACATTTTTTTTAAGCTTGTATCATTTTTTTTAAATTTTTATCCAAAAATCATTTATATACATTTTAATATTTCTATTTAATTATTATTTAATTTATGTATTATATATAAATTATATTATTATATTTGCTTAATATAAATTTTAAATACTAGGTAAGTAAATTAATTGTCAATAAATTTGTAAAATTTCTTTGGTTGTTATATTTTTCAAAATATTTTTATTCGGATAAACAAAATGAAATTTTTAAATACTATTATATTAATTTTAAATAAAATTATAAAATTTCTTTAACCATTATAATTTAAATTACAAATAATAATAAATAAATTTATTTTAAATAAATTACAGTTTTTTCATAATAAAAATAATCTGAAATTCTAATATTTTTTCAATTATATGTTTAGGTGTATACTTTATATATATACTTACAAAAGCATTCGTATTTGGTTGAGATCTTCTTATAGATTGACCAACGCATATTTTAAGTGATGAAGTAGAAACTGAAGATTTTTCTTTATATAGCATAATAATAAAATTGGTGATAATGGTTTGAATACAAGTTAATTGTAGTTCAAATAGTTAATTCCAACTTCAGAAGTAGGTATCTACATTAAAACTTCTTAGAATTTCATTACATGAAGAAGTATTGTTTGTTAGATATTAAACTGTTACCATAACATCCGTAATAGTCCAGAACGTTATGTCGCTCAGAACTAAACTTCCATAAGTACTAGGTAGTTATTGGAAATATGTTTTATTAACAATTTTAAATCAATATTAGAATATTATAAACAATATTATATTTCATTAGTTGTACACTTTTTATAATCATAAGTAGACCCTATTTATGAATTCAGATGTGATAATATTATTTATTAACATTTAAAAAAATAAAATTTAAAATAAAAATTGAATAAGATAATAATATGACAGGAAATTAATTTAGGGATAATATTAAAGTAATATCCGGTAAAAGGAAGTTTAAACAATTAAATGGGTGCATCAATTATATTCTAACATTGTAATTGTATACATAGACTTCATAATAATAATTATAGTATTGATTTGTAATAACACTAATAACTATAATTCTATAATGGGATAGAAATACAAGTAATATAAAAATCTCCATTATTATTTAATATTTATTTTTTATCTCAAAAAATAGTTATAATATTTAATTATGTAACAACTTTTACAATATATAATTAGTAAATTTTATAAAAAAAAAAATATTATTTATAGATTATATAAAATGGGTAGGTACCTATTATATTTAATGCCTAATAAATATTATACGTATATTATTATTATTATTTAAAAAATATTATATTTATTCAAACTTTGTGAGAGGTTTTAAATAATATTAATTAGAAAATAATAATATTTTAATTAAAATTTTAAAAATATTAATTAATTTGATTATTAACAAAAAAAAAGTATTAATGAATTGTGTTTTCTTTAATACTTTAATAGGTATAATTTCTACCGTCATCGAAACCGATGAAAGTATATAATATTTAGCATGACGCTAATGTTTTGTATTATAATTGTAAAATAATTTTAACTAGGTATAAAAAAATTACAATAGGTATAAGAAAATAGAAAACCTTCAAATTAATTAAAGTACGTGTATATTTTAATAGCTAACTTTATAAATTAATTTAATTAATATGTTTTTGTGTCACGTGTGTTGTGTGTACGTTATAATAATATAATTATCTATATGGCTGAATACTTATATCAATGTATAGTTCAGTTTATGTAGCAAATGTGTTTAAGGGGAATACAATAAAAAGATAATTTACAAAATTAAATAAATTTCTACGTGAACTCTATTTCGTTTTAAGTAATTTGAAATCTAAATATGTTTTATTTAATAAAATATTACGACTTTTAAATAAAGTTAGATTATTTTTAATACATAATAAAATATTAATAGGAATTAATAATTACATTGCTACATACTATATTATAATGTTAATAATTTGACCAAATGCGTTCTACGATGGCAACTATTAAGTATATCGTATATGTTTTAATCTAAATTCTAAATGTATACAATTTTTTTTTCATATATAAATATAATATATTGATAAATATTATATAATTTTATTTTTATAATAATATTATAACTATTAATTTTGCTAAAGAAGCTAAATAAACAATAATTTGTTTATATTTGTATGCGTAAATATATTATTTTAAATAGGTACCTATATAATATATTAAATGTAAAATTAATTTGTTGATATTTAAATATATGGAATTGACATTTTAAATCGTATATAATAGAAATAGATTCTCTTTAATGTAATGTTTTTCTATACTTACCTATATTTTACACAAGTATGCATAAGTATATTTACTAACATATTATGCATGTGTTTTTATAGTATTTATAATTAAAATTATGTTAGAAACTACTTTATATAATTTAGATACTACTTTATTTATACACATGTAAGATGTTTAATCCATACAAATTGCAAATAACACACAAAATATATTAAAGACTGATGCATATTCTGTATAACATACCTAATAAATTTATTATTAAAATTATAAATATTATCATACGGAGATAGATGGTACCTACGCATAATTATTAAAAATGATCATATATTTCATTATTTCGTGACGTGTCGTGTATAGAATGTTTAGATTTCATGTTGCACTAATACTTAACTTAAATTAGCATAGTTATACTATATACATACCCACTTTTTATATCAGCTCGATTATTTTTTAATATTAATTATTTTATATAATTTTTATTAATAATTAACAAATACCTAATTAAAAATAGGTACATATAATATAATATAAACCTACGAATTCGTAATATTAGGTATTTTTTATAGTTATATAAGTAAAATTATAAACATATATACTCGTATTCCTAGTATATAATATATTGTCATATTAATCAGTATTTTGGATATTTTTTAAATTAGTTTAAAAACTAAATTAATCTAATCAATATTATAATAAACATTTTTTTTTTTAATTTCAATTCAAAATTCAAAAATTAATTTCTTCTTGTCTACCTACTTTTATATATCTAGACATCCAGTTGAACTAAAGCCAACCCATTAAAAAACATGTGTTTAATCTTTCAATCTACGGCGTATGGAAAATTTAAATTTGTATTTTGTATGCGTTATAATAATATAATAAAATTAATGTATATAACAATAAAAATTCTAATTTTAGGTGCATATTATAAAACCATGCCTAATATTATTAACGTTTTTAAAAATATTTTATATTTTCGACTCAATTAAATTTAAAACTTTTATTATAGTATATAAATATATAATAATTATTAATAAATGTATTATAATATTATTTTGTTTATCAATACCTATTATAATAGTTATTAGGGATTTAATATTTTAGATTCTAAGCGAAGAATGTATTGGTTATACAATGGTTTGTGTCTTCTTTTTTTGTTTTTGTTTTTCTCTTTTTTTTTCTCTTTTTTATGTCTGTATACACTTCTAATACCCGAAATAATGCTCCGACTTTCGCACGAATAGCATACGTTTCCAGTTGGAAGGTGGATGTAGATTTAGTTGTTACCTTATTTAGGTCATTTTTCGAATTTCTCAAAATTGACCCTAAAACGGCATTTCTCACGAAAACTGAAATTTTGACGAATTCGATTTCAATATTTCACGATAACTCAGGCAATTTTAAAGTTAGAAACTGGAAAATTTTATTGGACATTGACAAGGGTACTATTGAAACCGTTACCGTTGCCAATAATTGGCAATTTTTGGGCATTATGGTCTGAAAAATTCACTGAATTATACTTACATATTACTTAACATCATATCAAAATATTAGAAAAATCCCCAAAGTCTTAATTTTTTTATAGTGGTTTAAAGTTGATATTTTTATCAATTTATTTAGCAATATTTTTAATACTACAGGTAATACAGATAAATTAAAAGAAATTATTTAATTGATTTAATTACGCTAATATTATGTATTATCGTATCATTTCTGTTTCAGAATGATTTACATGGCTCAAATTCAATTTTTTATAATACCTATAAAATAATAATAATAATTTTTTTATAATACTATTTTAATTAATTTTAATAAAAAAAATGCGTACTCTTATACAATTATATAATGTTTTAATTTTGAAAAAAAATTTTAAAGCATTTTTTAAGTCATTTTTTGGAGGTTTTAGGTCATAAATGCATTTTTTATTTAGGCATTTTTCGGGTTTTTCAATGCATGAAAATCCGAGCCCTATAGTAATAATTATAGTGTATATAATAATATAATTATACAATACCTACACCTAATACACACATATTTTATTATTTCACTATACGTATTACAAAAATACACTTTTTAATTTTTTATAATAACATAAATGCCATAATACATACGTAATATATTAATATATTATTATTTATTATTATTAAAAATATAAATACCTATTATTTTATTTTTGAAAGATTTTATTTTATTTTATACTTGTAGGTGGATAAGTTATATATATAGATAACAATTATTAATTAATAATAATAAATTAATTTTTTACATTTTTCTATTTTTTTTCTCTAAGTGTCAATTTGGTCGTCTGTTCACGTCGATCTGATGTTATAATATTATAATCATGTATAATAATAATTATAATAATAATCTTATATGACAATTACCGATATTTAACACAGCTTGGCCAGCATATTATTATTATTATTATTATTATTATTATTATACGGGAGTATAATAATAATACGATTGTATTGTTTTGAACAGACCGAAAACTAATATACTTACCGTAGACATGCAATACGCGCCGCAGGTGCGATAGAACAATACTAAAAATTAATAAATTATACTAACCCTAAAACAACCGATAACGAGAAAAAAAACACAAACATAATATCGTCCGCTTCGGGCATTGGTATATCAGAATACTAATTCAAGTTACAAAAGTGGATGCGTTTGAAATGTACACGTACCTACCTACCATGCACAAAAATTATTATAATGCCATTCGTCAAAGCGTTTGCGCAAGTGTACAACACAATAATATTATAATATTATACCTAGGTATAATAATAATAATAATAATTATTATTATTTATTATTAACGGTACCTACAGTGTCGCGGTTGCCATTGTCGGCGCGGATGAATCTCATTGCATTGCGTCACATTTTTTCGGCATTCGGCTTACACTTACTTACTTTGGTGTTCAAAAATATTTACACGGTAATTCTTATTTATTAATTAGTAAAAGTGACAACAATAATATTATAAATTTTTCATTAAATAAAATACTTGATAGTTTTTATCATGGAAAATAAATATAAATAGGCGTTTGGGATTTTCTTGAGTCCGGTACGTTTACCGCAATATCTATAATACGGCTATACCCAGAACCGGATTATGGTTTTTAGGGCCGTAAGCACATTCATATAAATGGCCTACACATAATTTTCATACACTTAAAAAAATTAATTGTATTTTCAATTATTTATTAGATATCACAAATATAATTAAAATAAATATAATTTAAATTTAAATTTATATTTAAAAATTTGAATTCGTATATTAATTTTATTTATCATTACATTATTTAATTATTAATTACTATATATCATCGTTATTATAATTTTGTTTTTTTAATATTATTGACATATTTCTTGCTTTTTGAAATGAAAAATCTTCAATAATTATCTCGACGTCTCGTAGTTTATATTTCTCACAATTTCACTTTCTATAGACAAAATGGTCAAATCGTTTAGATGTTCTTACTTCTTGTGTTAAATTAGATCTTAATGCATTTTTTTTAGTAATTTTAATCTTGAAAACGATATTTCTCCACTACAATTGGCGCACACGAGTGTAAGATATAACCGTAAAGTTTTTTCTACATTTGGAAAGCATTCCGAAACGTTTTAAGATTAAAATCATATATAATATAAATTTATCAATTAGATTAGATAGTTATTAGAAGTATTATACATGGGCAGAATTTGAGTTTAAAAATATAAAAATTTTATTTTAAAAATTATGGGCCGAATTTTTTTTGGCCCGTAAGCGCAATTGCTTATTTTGCCTACCCTTAAATCCGGCTCTGGCTATACCCTCTATACGTATTATTACAAAATATGTTAATAGGAGTGAATAATATAGCATTAAAATATTATATTATATTATAATATTATTATAATTACGAATAGTTAATAGTTATCGACAATCGGAAGCCTGAATAAAATGTAAAATATGATAACGATTTGTGTACTTAGATCGGTAAATAGATGATAGTGTAATAAATAAATAAAAGTGTTCTTATTTTTTTTTTTTTTTGAGAATCTCCGAATATTTTATTATTATCGTTTCCAATGACGAACGTATGAAACTGTGAACGCAATAATATAATAATAAACACGTACAGTCGTCGCCGCCAACGCCGCGATCGTCACCGTACCGAATCGGTCGACGCGAAAATCTTATCTGTACGCCAATAATATTACAATACGTAAAACGTATATTGTATGTAATACCGTAACAGTGATCGTCGGCACCGCACGCGTGACAGATGTTCTGTTTCTGTTTTTATTATATAGTGTTTTGTTTTTCAATCACTTTTCCTGACGCGCAACCACGAACTCATAAAATATTAGGTAAAATTACAGACCATTATACAAGAATAATATTGTTAATAAAATTATTGGGTGGCATATTGCGTAGGTACGCTTCCAAATGGATTTTGAAAATTTATAATTTTATTTTAATCGCGTCTGCGTCGTAGAGGTACGTTACGAATAACACAATTAACGTGACTTAGGTCCTGGACGGACCATATACCTACCTATATATACTCCTTGATAATTTATAATATTTATTTTCATTAATTCCATCGTACCTATATTTTTTAAGTAATATATTTAGTAATACATTTTATTAATTAACATTCGAATGTATACAATTTGTGCGTAATATTGTTATAGAAGGTACAAATTATAATAATAATAATATTACATAGGTTACTATCTATAGTTATTATCATTAGTTCAGTTTCAGTTTGTAATGAGTTTTACTTTTTTCGCAGTCCAAGCAGAACACACGTCGTGGCCGTCGTCGCTTTTGACAAAAGTCAACAACAGGTATTATACATCTATAGCTATACTCGAATACTCGATACCATTTTAACATTGTTATTATTGATATATGATCGGAATTTTTGATTTTTAATTTAAAAATTCAATAATCTACAAGTTTATTATACATCCAAAATATTTGAATATTTATTTTAGTCGTCCTACGTAATATATTAATAATTTAATATTATTATAATGATATCCATTGACCATTAGACATTTACCATTGCATACTGTAGAAGACGTATAATAGGTAAAGTTGTATATATTATACGTATATTTAACATATTGTATACTTTTCAGTTATGAAATTTTAAAATTTTAAATTATTTATTTTATTAATTATAAGTTATCATAGTGTACAATAATATTATTCTCTGTTAATCGTGTAAATTAATGAATATTATTATATTAACATATGTAGAATGTTACACCAAATAATGACATTATATAACTGAGCACATTATACATTATAATACCAGTATAATATATTATCTTTGTTGACATACAATTTACTTTTAGTAAAACACATTAGTAATTCCCAGAGTAATACTATCGTATTTTTCATATAAAAAACTCAAAATAGTAAAACAATACCTATTTAAATAAATAATCAATAGATAATAATATTAGATAATTATAATGTTTTATAATAAATTCAGTGACGGTTTCACAGAGTGAAATTCTTATTTCTTTATTTAGTAAATTCCTTAACTCTACACAAGTCATGTTCTTCCCTTGTCATTATTACAAACTACAATCATTTATATAATATAAATTTGGCTTCTTAATTCAAGCTAATTATTCATTATTTTTTTCTATTTAGTGTTTACTGTAACATATTATTATTATATCTATAGTGTTTCTCTTAAAATTGCTATGCTATATAATATTTAAAATAATAAAAGAACTTTAAAAAAATTAAATTCATAGAAATTTATATAAATTAAATATACCAGTAGGATATATACCTAATTTATTGTTTAATATTAATATACACGGTGTAACAGGTCTATCTGACAATTGCAATAACTTTTTTTCTATTCATTTTTTTAACTTTTTTTTTTTCAAATAAATACTGAGCCCTTGCGCTACAATACTGTCGATTTCAAATATTTTTTTGTACTTGGGAAACTCAAATTTGAAAATTTAAAATTTAATTTTACCATTTAAAAAAAAAAATCAAAATAGCCATTTTGTAGACCGGATTTTTAGAAAAATTATGGTATTAAAATATCTTCTTAAAATTTGGTCATTTATTTCTTATCATTTTTTAAACTTTTTGAAATGTGAATTAAATTACTAAAATTATAGGTACAATTAATATTATACGGGTCTATCAAATAGTCGGTGATTTGATTAATTTTTCCATGAAAGCATAATAATAATAATAATATAACTGGGACTCATAATAATAAATATCAATTTAATGATGTAAGTGATAACAAAAATCTTGGAATAAAAATTAAATTTCGATCAAACATTTAATTAATAGTGTTATACAATAATATTTGTTATAATTTTATGTGGTATACAATAAAATTCTTAACTTTTTCACAAACTTTAAAAAATCGTAGAAAATAAATGGGTCAACCTTTATTAGAATTTTAAACACTAATATTTTTCTAAAAATCAGGTTTACGAAATGGCTATTTTGAAATTTTTCTTAAACAATAAAATAAAATTTTAATTTCCAAATTTGAGTTTCCCAAGTACAAAAAAATATTTGAAATCGACAGTATTGTAGCGCAAGGGCTCAGTATTTATTTGAAAAAAAAAAAAGTTAAAAAAAATGAATAGAAAAAAAGTTATTGCAATTGTCAGATAGACCTGTTACACCCTGTATACCCTATGCGTTTTTTACGACTATACCACTAATAATTAGTTTTGTGCGTATATGTATAATGAATATTTCAATATTATATTTTAACTAAATTTTTAATTAGGTTACACTACGAAATATGAATATTAATATTTTTTAAATGAATATTTATATTTGAAGGTTTTAATTTAGTACTTATTATAACGTACAGTTATGTAATCGATTATTGAGAACAATTTTTACCAAATTAACTACTAAAACAATATTTAATAGTAATAACTAGTGTACGAATTTTGAAGGCATTTGCTTTGTTCTTCTATTGCTCTAAAACGAAGCTATGTCAGCTTCAAATTCGATTTATACTACTTAGAATAAAATGCACGACATTTTATTTTGCTTTTATTCCCTTTTTTTCGTTTTTTTTTTATATTTATACGTTTTTGGGCATTTTTGGTACATTTTTTCAAAATGTGTTCTAAATAATCGTATTTGAAATAATAATTTTTATTTTTATATCAAATAACTTGAAAAAAGTTTTAATTGTCCAATGCAATTCTATAGGTAAAAAATATTACTATAGGTAAAAAAATCATTTTATAACTCTTATTTAAGTTATTTTTTTTTTTTATAAATTATCTTAAATGGAATAAATTTAAATTACAGATTAATAATTGTGGAAGAAGGAAACTTCGAAGAAGCAGGCTTGTAAATAAATTTATTATAATACATTTTTTTTAAAAAATATTTTAATGAACTAATAAATAATTTTAATAATATTTTTGTAAAAAATTTTTTTTTAATCCCATTTTTAATGTTTTCTTAAAGCTTTTTTAGAAGATTTAGACAGCTTTATTGCTTTTTTTAGTACTTTTCTTTAGTTTTTTATTGCTTTAAAATCCGTACTCAAGTAATAACCTATATAGAAGCATCTAAATCGTATAATCAGCGTCGGGTTACTCTATAGGCCAGGGTAAGCAGGTGATTATAGTGGAAAATTTGTGGTACTTAGAAAAAAATGTACATATAATATAACTTTTAGGTATTGGCCATTAGGTTATATTAACTAACTGAAATGATTTTGGTGAACGTGATAAATTCGAATTTTTATTATTAGCAAATCTATGTTTTTTTTCGGAAACGGGTAATTGATATATGAAAATGAAAGGGCAGCAAATGTCTTGCATGTAGGCGGCGAATTTCTTAGGCTAGGTGCACTTTAATCGGACGATAGCGAAAGTAAATTTGTGTTTGATTATAGATTTTAATATAAGCCGATTTTTCTATACGTATTCGTTACTAACCGATAATTGAATCGGCTGATTAGTTTATTTTATTGTTCATTTTATGAAATTGATACAATTTTTCCAATTCCCGAAATAGAAATTTATAATTTATGTCTACTTTTTATAATATGTACATAACACATCCGTAATTATGCAGTCTGGTTAACGTTATACGAAAACGAAATGAATAAATAGCAGACTTCATTATGCCGAACTTGTTCGGTCATTTGGTAGTCCATATGTTAAAATGAAATATTTATAGCATTATTTGTGTTCAATCATATTATGTTTTTATCACTAACATTCGTCATTCCATCATACAATAAATACTAGCCAGAGAATTATTACTAAATATTAAGTGTGATTTTATGAAAATAAAGTTTAGTGTCTATTTATAGAAAAGTTCTAATAACAATTTTATCATATTTCGTAAGTACATGTCCATTATTTTTAAACAAATTATTGTATTTATGTAATGTTAACATTTATTAAAATATTATATTAATTATCTTCGTGTGTCCATGTTCTCGTGATTTTCGCATAAACTTCATAGTCGTTACATATTTCAGTCTTTTTTTTAAATTTGAAACTTTAATCACCTATAAAAAAAATGGTAATTTAAATGTACTTACTATTTATACACAATATTTAGATATTAAGCTACTAAGGTTAGCGATATAAGGTAAAACTTCAATAGAATTTTTAAACCTTAAATCTCGAAATTAATAATTTTTTTTCCAACCAAATAATTTTAGGAAATTATAATAATGATCTGAATAATGTACCAACTAAACGTGATTCTCTATTGGAAAATTACCTTATTTGTATGATAATCGGACTATTTTTTCTGGTAGTCTTTACATACATAAAAATATACACATCATTGTAAAACCAATACATCTTTCGCTTCGCTCAGAATCTAAAATAATTGATATTAATTGAATTTTGTGAATTTCGTAGATAAGTCCATGCCTACTTACATGATACATACCGTATCGTGATCGAGTAACATATTTTGATGTTTCGTCGAATACCGATAACGGACGGATTGCTACTCACTAACCTATAATATTATTGTCTTATAAAATTAAAAAGTATATTGAATATTTTATAATATTATTAATTATTTAATTATTTAATTTAATAATTAATTATGATAGTGCTCTTAGGTCACATTCTAATATATATGATCAAGATAGTGCTAATAGAAAAATAAAAATAAAACATTGATGAAATGTTTATGCATGAGTAGTGATAAAAATATGTAATCCGTATTATGAAGACACAATTTCGTAATACGAGGAGATGGGCAATGGCTTCATCTATACAGGTATAATACGAGCATTATTATGATCTAAGAATTTAAATCTGTTTTCAAATTTAAGTTAGCATTAATATTAGAGAAAATATTAACATTCAAATTTATCTATTCTACTGGGGATTCTCTTATATATGTGAATGAGCATACCTCTATGCTTCTACTCGTATGCTGAAGAACATACATTTATTAATAGAATATTAAAAAGCAAGGGAAGAGTTACATGTGTAAAGAGTCAAAAAAAGTCAAGAGACTTGAATTATTTTTGGATCGTTCACATTAATATTATATATACGTAATACAATTTTAAAACGATTACGCCAATTTTTCTACAAAATATAGATCTTTGAATATTTTCTAAAATTCTCGTTTTTGTCTATTTAATGTTTGATTACATTGCCAATTTTGGGTTTTATGGCCATTTATATTGAATGTAGAGACTGATAAATATAAAAATTTTAATCAATATCTGATGAACTTCGCTTAAAATTGTATTTATCCTAATGTAATGATTTATCATACTGCATTTACAATATTTTGTATTTTACTAAGATAATAATTTTAGCATTATACGTATTTTAATAGGTTATTAGTTCATTACAATATATTTTAAAAACATAATATTTAGTATACATAATATGTGATTTGACTTCGTTGAATGAACATCATAATTATATTTATTTATTTATTTATTTATTGCAATATTCATTAGTCTCATTAATCTATTGTAATTATATGTATTTCGATCATATAGGTACTTTCGATAAAAAAGAAAACGTTCAACCAATTTATTTTCTTTAATATGAATATATGATATTAATTTAATAAATAAAAAAATAGGTATATAAAATGCGAGTTTGGTATGTTGTGGTACAACATAATTATATAATGCAAAGTTTATACATGGTTATAAGGTATAATATATCATTTATATCGGCGTCTGTCAGTAATGCAAATATATTATAATATAAATGTTATTTAAATCAAATAGTAACCGTAACACACACTTTTTATTTATTTTAAGGGCCTATTAATACACAATTTGAACTACTTTTCAAAATTTAAATTTTCTCTTACTACGAATTATTCTGTATTCTGTATTTATCTTCATATTATAATATACATTTATAACGCGTCATTTATTTGGTTAACTATTTAATATTAAGTTTTATTACAGTAATTGTTATACTTAGATAAAATCAGTACCTACCTAAATTATAATTATTATATTTTAGTATAATTATTTAGTTCAATTATTTAGAATTGTAAATATTTAATTATTAAATAATATTACAATATATTGTAATATATACTCCTATATCTATACACTTTTTTTAATTAATCAATTTAAATTTAATATAATAATTTATTTTAAATTGCAAAAAATTAACTGATTTTATATTTTATTTTATATTTTCAAGGTAGCTATGTTATTTATAAAAAAAAAAAATTATATCAAAAATTGAATCTCAATGTTCTAAAATATTGAAAATTAAATTATATGTATTATAGTAAAATAATATATAACAAAAACCTTGACCGTTTCAATAAACCCAGATATCCATTTTATAAATTAAGCAAAAGACTACTGAATTCATGAATTAGGCAATTTCACAATATTGGGGTGTAACCATATGTATAATATATTATATATATATATATACGATTCGATGCCATAATATACTATATAGAATTAAATATAGGTATTATTTGTCGAAAAATTGACGTATACGTTAGACTCTCATAATATATTCATACGTAATTATATATACCTACTTATAATATTATATAGGTACCTATAGCTACTGATTTATATTTTAGAGGCACGAGGCTACGTCCAAAAAAAAGTTGTAAAGAAAATCGAATCCCATATATAGTTTTTTTGTCATCGGATATATTTCGTGTCTCGATTAGTAATAAAACTATAAATAGTTAAAATAATAATAATAATAATAATGATAAAAAAAAAAAATAAAAAAAAAAAATAACAGTTAACCTAAAACAGAAGACAGAAAAATCGCGTGGCCCGATTATTTTTAAAATCAATAACAGCCATATGCCGAATGTGTATAATTTGTCATCACATTATACCTAGGAAATAATAACGGGTATACGTACTATGGTTAGGTTAGGTATACGCAATACCGCTGTATAATAATATCCGCGCGTAATGGCTCTTGGCCGTCCGTCAAATCGTGCTAACCCAAAAAAGCGTGCGCCGAAAACGAATTAAAGCTCGACTGTCCAGTGACGCGTTGACGTGCCGAGCGTTGCCCTAGTCGTCATCGCGGTCGGACGTTAATAAATTTTTATGTTTCGTAATTATATACGCATATCGGATATCGGATAATAATATAATAATCAATTGTGTCCGTTGCGGTAAAAACGCGCGTAATTATTTACTGTCGTGAGCGGCCGTGACAAAACGCTATTATTATTCGTTTAATGAACAGACGTACCATATTTTACTATAGTCGGAAATCGATAACGATTTATTAGTCTTACGACAGTATAAAACTGCAGAATTTCGCGTGGTATTGAACGTTATTTTATATTTTTATTGATAATAGCGTACATCATGTCGTCAATCGTGTAGGTACCGCATAATAATAAAATATTATATTTCGAATAAATATATGATTTTTTTTTTTTTTAAAAAAAAAAGGTATTATTTTATTATGTAGCTGATTAATATTAATAATATTTTAGAAATTAAACACCGCCTGGATATAAAAATCTACAGCACAAATAAAACAAAAAAAACATTTGGTTAAAAATTAATTTGAACAACACGTGTACGGGCGTATGTTAAGCCGCATTTACACTTAAGCACGAATATAGTCGTGAGTACCTACGCACATGGCACATGAACTGCTGTGCACGCTCGTATTACATAGGTCAGCTCAAATTTACTTTACTTGGTTCTCACTATAAAATTTTATTGGTTAGATCTTCAATAATAAATACGTCGTGTTACATACGAGTATTTATTGTTGAATATTATATAACTTATTAATTAATAATAATATTAAAATATAATGGAGCACTGGGTGGTATACCTACAACAGTAACGAGTGTTACTTTTATAATAATTGTATGTATAGGTACTATTAAACAAACGAACTGAAGAAACATTGGTAGAAATCACATAAATTTAAAAATTCACACCACCGACCATCACGGAGGAATATTTATTAAACGAATTTGCATACCGAGAAAACGGCCAATTTTAAAATGTTGTTCCTATCGTGTATAATATTCAAAAATCATCGTTGCATACAAATAACACAAAATTTTCAGCACAAATAAAAAATGCCGTTCAAATATAATTTGTTCGAAAAAACAGTTCCTAATTAATCACTTTAAGCACGGTCCCAAAACCAACAACAAATGTCCGTTTAACGCAATGTGAGTGTCTCGTGAAGTCGCAAGCCAATTAAATAAATTTGAGCTGCTCAGATAATATCGAATCATACACAAATATTCGTGGTTATGTGTAAACACGACTTTAGATAATGGAGGTACGGTACACGCGGTATAACAAATAAGGGAAACGCGCGTATATTGATGAAAAAAAAACCAAAACTGTATGTTGACAATAATTAATACGTATTAATGATAAATTGATAATACATTTTTAAATGCTATTCGAAATTATATTAAATTTTGAGCAAAGCGAAAAATTTATTGGTTTTACAATGATGCGTATCTTTTTTATTTTGATTTCAGATCTCAAGATACTTAGTAAAAGTAAACCAGAGTACCCGAAATTATGCTCCGATTTTCACGAATAGCATTATGTTTCCGTTTAGAAAGTGGATGTAGTTGATAATTCATATAGGTCGTTTTTCGAATTTCTCAAAATTCACATATATAGTTATTAATTTATTATTTGGACAATTGGACACTTCAAATAAATTCAAGTCTCTGAGTTATCGTTATATAATGAAGTCGAATTCGTCGAAATTTCAGTTTTCATGAAAATTGCCGTTCTTTCATCATTCTTTATTCGTTTTTCCTATCGCATGGGGTCAATTTTGAGAAATTCGAAAAATTACCTAAATAAAATACCCACTACGTCCACTTTTTAATCGAAGACCTATGTTCTTCGTGATAATCGGAGCATTGTTTCGGGTAAAAAAAGTGTCTTTAAACATATAAAAGAAAAAAAAACATCATTGTAAAACCAATAGATTTTTCGCTTCTCTCAAAATCTAAAATATGAGTGCATAACTGTATAAAATATAATTTATATACCTTTGTTTTGAATAAGAGAGTTGTTTATTAACATGAAAACCATAATGCAATTTACATAAGAATAGAATGACGACTACTAAAAAGCATAAGAAAGCACACAGTAATCAGCAAATCATTGAACCATTCTACACAATTCGATACCTATTTATATTTATTACAACATTAGGTAAGATATGCATTTAAAATTAAATAAATATTGTCCCATATATTATACTTATATTGTTATTTTTAACTATGTATTTATATTTTGTAGCAATAGTGACGGTGTATCATATTCATGTAGAATTAGTGAGGCCAAAATTAGAATATTTAGTATTTTATGAAGTATGTTCAAATGAAATTAAAACAAACAATATCTTATTTTATGTAATTTTTATAAGTAAATTGTAAATACATTCATATTTAATGTTGATATAGAACGTAACTGACCCTGACCCAAGAGTCACTTGTCAGTTCCCAATACTTAATCCGTTTCATCCGTCCATTCTTAAATACGTGTTTGTACCAAAACCCATAAAGTGAGTTGTATTATACATTTTTTACTTTTTTTTTTTTTAGTTAATTGATAACACACTTTTTATTCTAGATGTATGGAAAGATCTTATCGTTTAACTTACATCGACATGGACACAGGACTTTTACAGTTCAATGTAACAGGATTCAAAGAAGCTGGATATTCATTGACCTCGAATACACTCCATTGTTTTTATCAAGAAATTATCCGTCCAAAAGATGATGATTTTAATTTGGAGTATGGACCAAAAATTCCTATTACTGGTTATCATGAACCTCAAACAGATTTTATTTACGTTGCTTGCACCAATTTTTTAGGATTTACAATTTATAGTAATTTTCATGCTTATGCTAGAAGAATTCCGGAAGTTAGGAAATTTAAAGTAATCATAAATTTAATCCAAAATTACATTCAATTCAGTGTATAATTTTATTATTACTACAGGATGATTTGGAACTAGGAGTGGCTGTTATAGGAATTGACTCTATATCACGATTAAACTTTATGAGACAAATGGTGAAATCCTATCATTTCATTACAGAAGAAATGAATGGTGATGTGATGTATGGTTTTACTAAAGTAGGCGAAAACACATTTCCAAATGTAATTCCAATGTTAACAGGTCGACCTTTTATTGAGGAACATAACAATAGATTTGATGTAAGAAGAAAAAATATTTTAAAGTTTAATATTGATTTTTGTATTTCAAATTTGAGCGATATATTCATAATAACAGACGTACTAAAATATTCCTAATATAATAATAAATATTAAATTTGTATTATAGGACTGGCCATATATATGGAAGGACTTTAGTAAGGAAGGTGCTGCAACTCTATATGCCGAAGACCAGCCAGAGTTTAATATGTTTGATTACTTAGCCAAAGGGATTACTTTACAACCAACTTTACATTATATGCGACCTTATTGGTTGGCCGTAGAACAGTCAATCCTATATAAAATGAGCTCTCCTGGGTGTCTTGGACCAACACCCAAACATCATATCTATTTTGACTATTTAAAATCGTTCCTAAAAGTATATAAAGACTCACCATTATTCTTGTTTTCATTATTTAATGAAGTTAGTCATGATTTTATCAATACCGTAGGAGTAAGTTTATTTTAAAATTATAAACTAGTGAAAAAGTAAGTAAATAAATCATTTTTTTTTTTTTAGGTAATAGATTTAGATTATATGAAATTTTTGGAATCTTCTTTACGCGAAGGACTTTTTAATCGTACTGTGATTTTTATACTCGGTGATCATGGAAATCGTATGGACTTTATTCGAAGAACCAAAGTCGGAACCATAGAAGACAGGATGCCAATGGTCACTGTAATACTTCCTGAATGGGTAAACATGAAGTATCCATCCTGGAAAGAATCACTTCGTAACAACCGTATGAGACTGACATCCACTTATGATATTTACGCTACATTTAGACATATATTATATACATTGAATAATCAAAACAGATCCACAGATATTGAAAAATATTTATTAAATAATATTCTAGAGAAAAATATTAAGGATCATTTTTCAGCTGCTAGTAAAGGTTTATCATTTTTTGAACCTATTCCATTAATTAGAGATTGTAATGATGCTGGTATAGCACAATGGTTGTGTGTTTGCCACGAGGGTCAACAAAAACGACTTGATCCAGCACATCCATACAGCCTCGCAGCTTCCGATGCAGTCATAAGGTAAGATTCTTATTAGGCGCGTCATTTTATTATCATGTTATCATCTATTTCTCTTAAGAATAGAAATACATAATTATTTTTAAATATATCAAATAGAAATTTATTATCATTATAATTTAATAAAATACTATCGTAAATATATAAATTTCAGTCAATACGTATTTTAGTTTTTGAAATATAAAAAAATTATGATTATTTACTGTAAGATATTTTATAATTTTTTAATTATTTTTCTTTTAACCGCGGGAAGGTTTTTATTATAACGATCAATGATCTTTAACAATACATTATAAAGGTGTAATGGTGTAAATATGTGTAAATATTAAATAATAAAGTAATGCATAATTAAATATTTAATAGATATATATAAACAAAACATGTTTGGGTAGTCACTTCTAATAGAAAGGTTCTAGTCTTACTCTAATAATTTATACTAAATTATATGGTCTTCGACGTTTGAGACGGTTTATATCTCGAGAGTTATCAAGTAGGTAGTTGTATTGCTGCTGGGAATATCCTGAAAAAATAAATTTTGTTATTTTTTGTGAAGAGGAGCTTCAGAATAACAAGTTTAAATTTATAGATTGAGGTTTAACATTTAAAACTAGGTAGGTAGGTACTAGTAAAGTAAATATATTCTACGAATTCTATATTTATTTAAGTATCTACAAACTACATAATATAATATGACTGAATTAATAAAAATAATGAAGAATATTTATTATATTAAATAAAATTTCTACAAGTGACTCTCACCAAAATAATATTTATTATACTCGAATTTCAATAACAAATTATAATGTGTAAAAAATATTAAGTATATAATACAAAATGTCCACATAAACATAACAGAAACAGTACCAAATTGGAATTTATTATAATTATTATTTATAAACTTAAAATTTTAACAATATTTTATAGTTTTTCCTGAGTGTTTGTAATTTAAAATAATAAATAACGCTAAACACGGAAATATATTTTTTTTTTTGGTCAAATGATTTTTACAATGTATAATGATTTTATAATATATACCTACAGAGAAATCAAAATTTATAACACTTATAACAGGCATATTACGAAAAAAAAAATGAAGGTAACATAATAAATCGTAAATATACTCGTACCTAATTAGTAACTCCCATCAATTTTGTAACACGAAATCGTTCTTTATTACTGTACATTGTTTGATTTTGTTATCTATGACCACACCGTTTTTTGTATCTCTGTCCCGTTGTCCCCAGAAAATTGTCCCGTTTTAAGAAAATGGACAAATAAATAACAAAAATCCATTTTTGTGGACGAGTTATCATTTCTATATTATCTTTAACTCGTAAATGAACATCATGTAGTATATGTGCATAGATGTATGGTCGATCGTTGGTGATGACTTTGAACGGCGTCAGGGCTAAGGTGGTGTAGCTCGATGTTTAATGGAATTACCTAGTGTCCTAATCAATGCAGCTTATAGATATGAAATTACTAAAATTACTAAAATCTCTAAACAATACAGAATATACATAAAAAACATAATAATAAAAAGTCTACATATTAGTATAATAGGTACACTAAAATATCTAATTATTATATTATATGTACAAAGTTGAATATTAATTGCATGTTAAGAAAGTATAATATTATTATACCTAGATAATAAACTAATAAACCACTCATAACGTTTTTATTATATAATCTACCTTTAATATCTGTAAAAATTTAATTTATAATAATTTTCATGAATATACGTAATAAATATTAAATGTCAGCAGTGGTTTTGAATTATATAATCATTGTTTATACGTATACAATGACACAATGATAATAATATCTCGGTTATTTAGACAGACTTCAATTTATTTTACTAAAATTTACAATATTTATATAATATATATACTTGTATAGTCGTATAGGTACTCCATGTCTATATAATTATAAAATAAGTACTTTTTTAGATATAGGTCATTTTAGTATCAAAATTATTTTATGCTTTAACCGATATGAATTTATTATTATAATATTCAAAACTCAACAAAATAAATCAATATCAATATAAATATAATAACCTGTCCCATTATAAAAAAAGTTTTATCTATATTATACACGATATACCTATACAAATATTACTTAATATTATAACTATTTTTTTCATTAATTATTTCTAGTAGATACCTACCTAAATATACAATAATAATATAATATGGATTGATTTAATAATAATAATAATAATAATAATAATAATAATAATAATAATAATAAAATACGTACATTGTAAAGTAAAACCAATACATTCTTTACTTCATTCGAATCTAAAAGTTCCTCTGTATACGAGTAAATATATTCGTTTCATATTTCATTAGCAAATTATTAATTAATAATAATATATTATGTTGTATGTATTCGTTTGCACTAATCTAGTGATAATAAAACTAATGGATATTCGGTGCTAGTGTAGCGTGCGATCTACCGGTTACATGTGCTTTACCTGTGGTCTACCAATTACTAACCACTTCTTTATTTAGTTATAAGCAATAACTTCATTTTCGAATTTATTTTTAAAAAAACACTATAAATTTATTTTTATATCAAAATTTTTGAATTTTTTATTTTCATTGTATTTGTTATTAAATTTTGTAGTTTTTGATACAATCACTTTTTTTTTTTTGACACACTTTTCATCTTATGGTACATATTAGGTACTATCCGTACCAGTATCAAAGATGGGCTAGGTTTTAGTTATTAGGTTTGAATGTTTGATATATTTATTTATTTGATATATTTATTTTAAACGAGCTTTCCCCACTTTTGAAAACTATGCGATGGCCGATATTTCATACATAATGCTTCGCGAAACTTATAATTATTTTATGATACCCATTACTAACCAGTTTTTTATCGGTAATAAGCGGCTCATAAATCGCATTACCTAGTACCTAGTACCTACTTGGTAGATCGCAAGCTACATCAGAAACGAGATATGGTAGATCGCATGCTACACTAGCACCGGATATTCTCTAATGACAAAATACGTACTTTCATGTCTACCACTCTGTCCACTTAAAATGAATTATTTTGTAGAAAATCTTTCTATTTCTAATAATTATTTATATTTTTATAGGTATTTCAATCAATTATTAGACGGTTTCAAAGATTGTGCAAAAATGAAATTAGCTTTAATTGAGCATGCTTATTTGTATGAAGCTCTGCAAAAATATGATGATGGTAAAGTGTATGAAAAATCTGTCCAGTTGACATTCAAAGCCACACCAGGCAATGGATATTTTGAAGCTACACTAGGCATGGACGTAACAAATGGAACCCAAACATTTGTAGTTATTGGCCAAGTGTTTAGAATTAACGAATACGGTCATCAAGCAGATTGTTTACCAAGAACGATGCTGGCTAAAATGCCAATTTTGAAAGGAATTTGTTATTGTGATTAAACATGTACATTATTATGTAGCTATTATTATAATATATATATATTATCTATTAACTCAAAATACTATGTAAAATAATTTAACCACACAAATGACTGAATATGTGAATAAAATATAATACGTGTACTACATAATACATAATATACGTATATTCATATTTTTTAAATAAATATAATATACATATTGATAATTTAAACACAATGTTTTATTATTATAAAATAGTTCTAAATATATACTTAACCGTTATCTTATTTAATATGTACCTAATTAATAATTTCCAATATACCTACCGTAGGTATATTAGAAATTACTAACCATATAGGTAACCTACTTCCTAAATAGTATATTGTATTATGTAACATTATAATAATATTATACTATTCAGTTAATAAACATCGTACAATTGAATGTTTCAAATATTGACAATTAAATTTAGTCATTTCATATTTTAGGCACTTAAATAAATTTTATAATTTTATATTTATTTTAGCTATTTATTGTGCTTAATTAACTTTTTTTTTTTGTTAATTTTATATATTTTATTCCTTCAAATTTAAATTAAATTTAGTAGCATCATAGCTAATTTAATTTTATATATTTTGTCTTCGTGTGACTTCTTGATGAAACGAAATTTCTCAACATAATCACGTGTAGTATTACTATTACATTAACATTTTACTCAGGGTACATAATACCTACATGGCATATACCTATCCCTATCACCCTATCTATACCTATTCTGTGACATAATTAACTATTTGTTTTTGTAAATGATATTCATACGACATTACGAATTTACAATTATACCTATGAAAAATTGTTCATAGGTATATATTATATTATATATATATATATGTAGGTGACAATATTTATTTAAATCAGAAATAATGATCATTAGCAGTACCTATAGTTATTATTAAAAATATTATTAGGTATGTATATCATTAAATTATTAAATTGAAGCTAATTACATAATATTTATAAGCTAGGTATATTCTTTTATCAAATTTATTTAGACAATGGAATTTATCTATGTTAGTTATCTATTTTAATTTTTTAATGAAATTATTAATTACAATTCTAAAATTTATAAGAATGTTACGTGTAGTATAACGGAGAAAAATAAATAATTTTGGTAATGTATTTGTAAACTTACAAAATTCCTATCTAAAAGTGGAAATATTTTAATTATTTTGTTTTAGCCTTATGTAATTAGATTTTAGATATTATAGGTATAAGCTTTTATTATACCAAAGATCGTAATCACCTCGCATACCGTAAAGTGTAAACTGTAAATTGTAATATTATATATCCCTAAAATATTCTTCTTAGAGAATATAAGTCAATATGTATCTACTATAAATTTCAAAAGAACCAATAATCACAATAATTAGTATGACTATTAATTAGATAATTTAAAAGATAGATAAAACTATAAAAGTAACTACGTCTACCTCTACGTCCTATGTGTTTAGTCTTTATAGTTCTTTACCATTACCAGTACATATTATTATACCTAATATAATTATTGAACTACTCGTATAATGAAAATGATAATAATACAATTATAAAAATTTTACCTAGTTTAATTTAATTTAATTAGAACAAAAACATTCATATTGTTTATTGTAAAAATTAACTTGCAATTATTACTAAAGTTTTTTAATTTACGATTTACATTAAACGATTTGATTTTTATGGGAAACTGAAGGAAATTTGTTAACATTTGTTGGAGAGTATTTGGTATTTCAAGTAACTAATAAATTTTAAATATCTATTTAAAATTATATAAAATGTGTAGTCTTCAATTATTTACAATTATTTCGAAACGAATTAACCAATATGGAAAGGACAATTACTAATACTTAAAATATCCCTTTGTTTAATAATATACAATTAACTTATAATTTATAAGAATGAATTTACAATAATTACTTTCAATTTATATACTTTAATTTATAATATGTCTACGTTAATTTTTATAAAATTTAGTGGGGGAAGGGTGGACTTCATACACGTGTTGATTGTCGACAGACTAAATTTCACTAATATTTTCACATTGCTAACTTATAAAGAGTATTAAAAATTTATTTTTAACGTAAGAAACTAAGAAGTAAAATATGTATAAAGAATAATTAATATTTTAGTATAATTAGATTAAGCACTAATGTATTAGAATTGAATTTCCTATTATTGTATTTAGGTACAATACATTTAATTTAAAAAAAAAAAAAAAAATGTAGTTTAGTTAAATATACAATAATTTCCATTTTTCACGTATAACTTATACCATTGATACCTACATGTATCATACCATATTTTTATATATAAATAATAGTTGGTAGTTTCATAATTTTATTGTAAAAATAGTAAAAACTATATCGGTACGATTTTAATTTCGTTTAAGTACAGTTATATTTATATAATAATATATATTAGGTACTTATTTAATATTATAATTATTAATATTTAAAATAAATTAGATAGGTACATAGGTTGCTTAATAAATTATTAATATAAAAAGACTGACAATTATAAACCACTAGAACTATTGAAGTATAGAATACGATTTTTCAAAGTTATCTAGGTATTTTATAAAAAATTGTTTCAATTAAATAACTATACCTATTCTTAAGTTATATATGAACTTATTAAATATATAGTTGTATTTAGTTTATATAAATATATGTAGTAATACTGTAGTGTTAAAATGAGAAATATTCTTAGATACAATTTACATCGACGTATTAGAAATTTGAATATTATAAATTATAATTAAATACTACACGACATAGGTAAGGTAGGCGTAATATAATTTGTTATAAGAATATAATATTAAAAATTAAATTTATAATATTGTTTCGTTTAAGAGGAGATGTAATAATATATACGTAGATAGGCAGATACTTTTAAATAGTTAATACAACAATGTCCATTCAAGCACTTGACGAATTTCGTTCTCTTTGACATTTAGATTAGAACACATGCCTCTACTATAAATAGGTTTTGACAGCAGTAGAAGTTGACTTTTGCAATTAGCCGGTAAGCCGGAACAACAACTAATCAGATCAATAAATCATAATATATAAGAATTATATTTTTTTTATTTACATTAAACTGCATGTGTCCATTATTAAATGTTTAAAGTATTATAACATCAAAGTTGTTAAAGATTTCAAAAACTATTTTTAACTGTAAATTTTTAATAAATGAAATAAACATGGCAAAAATCAATAGGAAACTTCAAGTAACGGTAAGATCACAGAAGAGACCAAATTTACCGAAATCTGCTGTAAACATCTTAACCAGATGGCTGGAAGAAAACTGTACCAACCCCTACCCATCTGAATCTATGAAGAAAACCTTAATGGAAGTAACAAATTTAACTAAAAACCAAGTAATATTTAGAATACATTAAATTTCTTAATAATAGTATTATTAATTATTATATTTTTTTCTTTTCAACATGATGTTTTATCTAATCGTACAGATTTATAATTGGTTTATAAACAGTCGTCGTAGAATTTTACCAAACATTTTAAAAGAAAAGGACATGGACAAAAGTCTTATTCTATTGAAAATTAAAAAGTTTACGTGTTTTAATCGTAATAGTTTCGCTCATCATTTTGAAAAGAAATCGCAATGGTATGAATTTACTTAATATAAATTATAATAAAAACTTTAATACCTAAATATCCTAAACTATTTTAAGAATATCGCAATTTAACCTTATAAAACACAAATAATGGTTCATATTTTCAAATATTATGTAATTTTTAATCATTTATTGATAGTATAACTTCAAACATCATCTTTTTAAATATATACCTATATAATAATAGGTATTCATAATTTGTTTGACCTTATTATTTAAAATTTTGAAACACGTTATAATTTAAAATTGAACGCTGATAGGTACCTATAAAATATAATATTATGTTACGCGGTAATGTTAACCTTAGCCATTATTCGGCCAATGTGTGATTTTATAATAGATGCATAATTTTAATATTATCTGGCTATTTATTGATTAAATTGAAAATCTTGAATAATATTAAATCTTAAATTTAATTCGTTTCTTTTACCTTATATGGATACTCTACGACCATATTAATATATTATACTACTACAGTGATGATAATAATTTCTACATATGAATATTAAACATTTTAAATAAACAACAATATCAAATGCTCGTATTTATAAATCAATAATGATGAACGAATCAATAATAGATTTTATATGTATTTATAATTTATATGATATTATCCAAATCTTAGATACCTAACATTAGATATGTTATAAACTTATAATATTCGGCTATAAATTTTAATAAAACATAATACCTATTATCTAAAATATTTATTTTGGATATAACTATCAAAAAAATTTTAAATTACTTTACCCTCAACTGTCGTAACATAATATATTATTGTAGCTTGTAGGTATGTGAACAAATCCATATTAATATATCAGATTTCTAGTATGTTACTAGAGTGCAATAATATACAAGTACATTTTTAGAGCGATGAAAATAATAAAAATATATATGGCTGCAATTATTGTAACATCACGTCCGTAAAAACATAATAATAATAATAACTAATAAGAGTAATATATTTATTATTATAACTTCCCACGCGTATCTATATATATGGTATACTATGTTAAGTGGTACGATCTGATTTAGAGAAACGCAACATATCTTAACACTCTTAACTTGCAGTAATAATAATTTAAAATATTTCTATTATAACTAATAATATTATACAATCAAAACATGAGTAGGTATAATAAATTACTTAACGATGTTACATTTATTATATTTTTTCTACCAATAATATAATATCAATATAGAAATATATATAATATATTATTAATATTACCAAGTAAAAAAAAATATAATCTAATCTAATCTAGATTAAATTTTATACCATGCTCGCATAGAAAACAAAATATTATCATAATCTCGGTGTTTTTTTAACAAAACATTTAGCCAGACTGAGTATAATATTGTGTCCGAAGCAACACGAATATTTTGTTTTAAAAAACGCCAAGTTTAAGATTAAGTTATGTTTGCTGTGTGAACGCGATATTAGGTACCTACATATAATACCGATAATGTAAGCGTGAGCTTAACTAAAATATGTATTATGTTATTGTCTTAAAAACATTTTAATTTTAATAAAGATATTTTGATGCATCTTGTACAAATGTATAATAGGTTACACCTAAATCTAAATAATTATATTTTATAGCGAATCAAAAAAAAAATTGTCTAATTCGGAGAATAATAACAATAATGCACACTGGAAAAACGAAGATTATAATTTACAATTACTAGCAGAAGTGGCGACGAAACTTCCACGAATTACGCCTACACAATAATCGGTATAAATACGATAAATTAAATGATTTCGCAAGGTCGTATTTGAGAAGAAGGTTTTAGGGGTTCAAACTACAATATTTCACGTACAATTGATGAATAACAAAATATATTTACCTACTTTTACAATAAAATTTAATAATAATAATATTTATTTTATATATATTTTTTTTTGATTATCTACCCATGCCAATTTATCATATTTATTTTAAACTAGTATACTACTTTAGTAAACGGTTATAGGGACTTAAAATATTTATAATTTTCAAAATTTCTTTTTCCAAGTACGGCCTCGTTATTTCGTATACTAATACTATATTAATTATAATATTGTTATTATTGTAATTTACTTATCATATATATATTATATGTATAAATAACATTTAAATTATATATATTGACGATGTAAATAAATATCGAAATTCATATAGTATATAATTATAGGTAGGTACTAATAAACACCCTTAGAGGAGGGAAAATTAATATTTTTATTTTTATTTTTTTATTGTTAAATATATTCATATATTATATTCTGTTTTTTTTTTTTTGTAATGCTATATTTTTTAATATAATACTTTAATGTATATAACTATAATGATTTTGTGTAGAAATAAATAAAATTAATTATATAATATCAAGCTGAAAATTCACGAAATATCACATTCATATTTTTATAGTTTAGAAAAAACTACTAATATTTAAATAATTTGGTAGTCGTTAAAAAAAAAAAAATGTCAATATGGACGACGTATACATATACACATGCACTTATAATAGGTACATACATACGCCGTTTTATCTATAAAATATTCCTTCACTTTTAAAATATTGTTGTACAACATACACAAACGCAATGCGTATTACTATTACGCATATTATATATTAATTTACAAACAAACAAATGAATAAGTAGAAAATATATATGTATGTATATACATATAGGAATACATTATATGGCTATTGAACTAACAGACTGTTATGTCTTATGTTTAAAGGTCTATAACATAATAATTTTTGCGTGATTCGTGTAGATTTAATATATTTATATAGATAAGATAATAATAATATATTATGTATTGTTAATTTTAGCAGAAGCAAATGTAGAAAAAACGTTTAGGGATATATCCTATACATATATTGTCAATAAGTTATGAGTAATACTTTAATCAATATTTTTAAGTTTTATTAATTGTTAAAAATTTAAAAATTTCTAAAATAATTTTAGTTTTTAAAAGGACAATATACACAGTGTTCGCCATTTTTACCCCGCAATTTTTTTTATTGTAGTTGTTAGAATTATTTATATGTAATAATTTTATAAATAATATAGATAAGTGCTATTATTTATTAACTACTATGAATTAATATTATAAATATTAATACTATTAATTGATTAATCTATCATATTTATCTATTTATCTATTGATACTATTAAAATTAATTAATATTCATTAATATGTGTTATATTATGGTCAACAACTTTTTCGTTTATAAATTATAATAAACTGTAATATTATTCCGAATATATTACAAGTTACTTGGTAATACTTATTACCTACTAATTTCTAGTTATTAATAATTATATTTATGCTTATATGCGGTACAATACACGTGATATGTATACATAGGCACGCGCGGTTATACGTGTAATACTTATTCTGTTTTCTGTGATGAACTGAAGACAGACTAAATTATTATGAATAATAGTTATATTATTCTTCGTTAAAAAAACAATAATGAAAATGACGAATAATATATACCTAAATAATATCTACCACCTATACCAACTATTTTTACACAAATTCTATTAGACTTGCAAAGTATGCATGTCATTGTCATATCAAATTAAATATATGCATATCGATTTTTGACTTAATTTTTGTTTTCTAACGTGGAGATAACCACTTTAAATTTTAAAGAAAATGAAAATGAAAAATTTATAATTTATTTTTAAGACGAGAACGAATTTTTTTTATAAAATAAGATTATATTTTTGTGTAGAATGAAATGATTTTTTTTTTTTAATTAACTGTTTTATATTAATTTAGTTTAGACAATTTTTATAATTTAAATAATTACTCTTTATTAGAAAATTAATCACTGATTTTAAGTCAAGTATATAGATACGAAAAAATGTCCTATATCTTATATTATCTGTAGATATTTAAATATTTGTTTTATTTCTCATTTCAAATTTGTTTGAACCCATTATTATTTATGTTTTATTTGAGTAATATACTCGTATTATCGTCCGGAGTCTACTTTATTTATAGATATAATATACACATTTTACTAGGAGGTACATTAAGTAAATACAGACGTGAAAGGTGTAACTAATGTTATAAATATTTATTCGTTAAAAATTTAAAAATTAATAAAATTTAATAACTGTTAATGATAAAATTTTAGTTAAGTATTGGAATAATATATAAAAATTTAATGTTATATTTATAATTTCTACCTATAGGCATACAGTATATTATTAAACATATTATGTATCATATTATGTTGTACCACATTGTTTATATAAAAATTAAAAATAAATAATTTTTTTATATAATATCATCTTATTCTACTAATAATTATATAATTATAATATTATATAATATTATAATATACTACCATTGATTATAAATAGGTACTAAGTAGTATATAGTATACTTAGTATTTATAATCAATGATACTACTTATATCAAAGCATAATTAATAATTATATTATTGGAGTGTTTTGCACTACCTACCTACAGGCTGCAAATTAACATACCCAAAATTGCAGCTTATAATATACGACATTACACGTTAATAAAAATAAATTGTTTTAATTTATTATGATAAAATCATATCAAATTATTTGTGTTTTAACACCCTCAGTTTTTTCACGGAAATTAGTGATTTTTTTATTATATTTTTTTTTATGCATAATTCTATGAATTCTTCCCTATACTAATCCTTTCATTTCTTAAATTGCCCTCGCTAGTTACTCCTGTCACACAAAACTGTGCTACTATAATACCTATATCTCTCAAAAAGTCAAAACTTCATTTATATTTGACAATCGGTATCCATATTTGATTTTATTTGTCATGTCCTACGGTAGAATTAAATATTTATATAAGTATGTAAAGTAAAAAATAAAAAATATTTTTATATTATCTATGAATCTATAATTGAAGCACCATTACCTATATACTATTATAAATTACAATATACTAAAAAAAAAAAAAAAAAACAAGGTTTTAGAGTAGGTATTGAATGAAACATGATTTAAGATATAAATATAGATTAGATACCTATCATACAGCTTAAATATTCTATATAACAATATATTACCCATAATAGACTACAATACTATATTATCTTAAATTTAAATCGTTAGGTGAATATTTTATGATTATTACGAGTAGATATAAATTTTGTAATATCATTGAAAATAAGTAAGTATAAAATAAACGTTATTGAATAAATTATAATATGATGAGAGTTAGGTACCTAAGACCTAACCTATATAGTACGTTTAAACGTCAAATACCTATTGATATTACGTATTTAAATAGAATGTTAAACTTTAAAAAATGCTTTATTCCTGAGTATTCAATTGCAATTATCTATGTATTTAAATAAAAATTATTTAATATTATTTTTCATAAACTATTTTGACGTATAGGTACCTATATAAATAAATTAGGCTTAGGTAGGTATATAGTATACCTAATAGTAATATTACTAATAACTACTTACTTAATAGTCTTCTGTTATATTATATAAACAGAAAATTAATAGACATTAGAAAAAAATAATGTTTACTCACGAGTAACACGACTCACGCGAGATATTCTAGTTTTATGATCATAGCCTCTCGTGTTCAATGTTCATACTCGTATAGTCGTATATCCATTGAAAAAGTTTCACAGTAGCTATGGATCAATATATATGTCTACTTGTATATTAAATTTTGTGGTGGTTAATAAAAAAATAATTAATTAATATCAAAGTGTGATTTAATATGAATAATCAATAATGAAAGAACATTTTAAAATTTTAAATACCTATTCATTTTAAGTACATTTTTAGGTTGGTCTAGTCATAATGGAGATTATTAATCTAAGTTTTGATAAAAGATCAAATAATATTATATTATGCTTTGGTGTGGACGCGCCTGTTTTTAAATTTTGTCGGTGACATTTTGTGAAACATTTGATCACCGAAATGGATGACAAAATCGACGACAAATATGTTTTTTGGTCTGGATCTGGACGCGGCTTAAGCTCTGGTAGTTGTATCTACTATGATATTATAAAATATAGAAAAATCCTTTAAAAAATATTTATAGTTAATGATTTAATGTCAAAAATTCAATATATGAAAATAAGTGCTTAATTATCTGCCAAAATAACAACACACGTACAAATTTACTACTGCAGATTTATACTTTGCTATTACACAATATGTGTGCTATAACACACACAAATAGGCTCTGTTTAGTCAAAAGTATAAACAAAATAGGTACCTACTATTACTATAAAACATAATTTTTTTTTTAAATTAAAATAATATCAAATAATAAAGTAAAAAATATTGAAATTTTTAATACATTTTAAAATATATTTTGTCATGATACAAAGATAAGTGTGATAAGGATAATTGATAATATTGTTAACAGACACCAAAAATAGTAATACAGAATATTAAATGAATTATGAATTGTTTATTTTATCAAAATAAAGGACAAAAGTGCTATTAAATACTAATTAACTTTAATTTTCATTGTTCATAGAGAATAGTTTGATACGTTTATTGCGTCAAATTATCTTTTAAAGTTTTAACTATATTATTATAATTATTATTATTATAGTTATTGGATATCAGTTCATTTAATAACAGTTTTATTTTAAAGTTCAACATGATTTTTAATAAACAATTAATGATCTTTTATAGCATTTTAACAAAAACATAATTCAATCACAATTATTAAATATAACTACAAATTTGTTAAAATGTTAACATACAATATACTTTTAGTAATATTTGGTCTGTTGTCAGTGCAAAGTGATTCGGTTAGTGAAAAATATGCAAATTACAAATCACAGAATCTTATACCTATCGTTGTGAAATTAAATTACTCAGAACCATATACATATAATGTTAATAATACTGAGTCATATCTGTTTCTTTATGATTACATAAAGGTAAATAATTATACACTCAAAAAAGTAAATTCAATTTAAGTTATTACTGAAATTAATTTTTAATTTTTATAATATAATAGGATTCAAATATTATGCCTCCGAGACTAAAGGTAACATTAATAGACTCAAAAAATAATGAAATTGTAGATCCATTAATAGTTGTTGTAAGACATCGTTCTGGAGTAATATCTTGGCAGCTTCCATACATACAAAAAACACAAGAAATTAGGTATATGCATGATAACATTGGTCATCATATGAATAATATTAATTTTTTAAATATAAATTTATTAACATAATATTAGACTATAATTTGAATATAAATCTTTCATTTTTCGATAAATATATAATAATTTATTGTTTTGTTAGTAAACAATTAGAAATTTTATTTTTAATAATTACTCTCTTACTATTTAATAGTACCTAACTAACATAAAATTAATACATACTTATTAATTTAATTTAAATTACAAAGAACAAATTATATTTTAATAATTAATGTTTTTATTGGATTTTTAGTTATTATAAAGCTGCGCATATATTATGTCCATCATTAAATGCTTCTAATAATCAAAGTGAAATAGTTGTAAGTGTATCAACAAATAGTCCATCTAATATTAGTTTCATTTTACGTATGGATCTTCAAAACTCATTTAATGTTATGTAAGCGTGATTTAATTATATTATAATCTTAATAGATATTTTATAATAAATAAATAATTTTCTATATTATATTTTTTAGGTTAAACCATGAAGTTTCTTTCAACATATCTCCATCAGAACCAGTTTATTATTATTATAGTTTTAATCAAAATGCTTCTATAGTGTTACTTCATGTTACATCTTTTGATGATACTTGTATGACACTATCTATACAAAATGCATCGGTATGAATAAAATAAATATAATATACTATCATTTAGGATAATATATGTAATATTACTTGTCTAATTGATACCTACATAAAAAAGTCTATGCTTCTCTTTATATAATACTTACTCATTATTACCTATTATATTATTATTAGGTAATTACCTATATTTAGTTTTTATCTGAATTATCTGATTATCTGGTTTAAATCATATAAATCCTAATTGTTAAATATTATTTTAAACAAATAATTCATATTTGTAAACATGATAAATATTAAAATTAAAATGTGGTCTGTATGTTTTATGTGCATAGATTATGTATTATAAGAATTAAATTATTAATAATATGATTTATTTCTACAAATATAAAAGTATTTAATAAGAAACATATATTTTTATATAATATCAAATTATCAAAGTTCTTTCCTGATTTTACAAATTGACAAAGTTTATATTGTAATTATATTATATTAATATTATAATGTTATAAGCATATATAATAATAATTTAGATTGAAGGTATTACAGTGTAGACTGTACTACTGTAGGTAGATCGTAGGTGCATATTACTTATTATGAGTATCATATTAGACATCTAGTTTTTCTGAGGATGTATTAGATATGTAATAAAATAAAATAAAATAAATAAATAAATAAAAAATGGAAAAATTTATTTTTTCAGTGTCCAGTTTTTGATTCTTTAGAAACTGTACAATACGATGGATTACGGCAAACTGTTAGTAAAACCGGTGGAATTATTGTTTCAGTACGTTTTTTTCTAGTTTTATCTTTAAATTTAAAGTAATCTAGTATTAAATGAACCTTTTTTTTTTTTAAATTAAAATATTACTATAACAATAATTATCCTATCATTGTACAAGTATTTTTAATATTATATATAATACTTATTATTATAATAAATTAATAATTAATAAAATTAGGAAAATGATTATTAATTTTTAATTTGTTTATTCAAATTTTAATTTTACAGCCACAGAAAATGTTTTATTATATACATTTATATAGTACATTGGCTTGGTTATGTTTTATATTTTAATACTACATACAAAATAAATAATTATAAAATTTGCATTAAAGATAATCTTAATAATATATTTATTTCTAAAAAAATATGGATAATGTTAGTCTATTCAATTTATATAGTAAATAATTTTGAGGGACATTATTTTTAATGAAAATTGAATAAATCTGATTTATTAATTTTATATCATTTTTGTAGAAAGATGAATACCCACTTGGATTATTTATAGTATTTGTAGTCCATAGTGATAATTCAGCATGCCACCAAGAAAAGCCACATGTTCAAGTAAAGAATTTTAGAACAAAAAGGGTTAATTTTATAATCAAACCAACTGTTGATTTTAATTACCAAATAATCAATTGTTTAATAGTAATTTTTACTTTTATTCTGATTTTGGTATTAACAACATTATTTTATCATGCTGAGAGGTTAGTATATAATAGTATTAAAATTAATTTAAATTTAAAATAATAATTTTTTTTATTTAAGATCCAAATTACGAAATTGATATTTTTTAATTGTATACATATTTTAACAACTATGTTGTCACCCTCATCGTTCACCAAATAAAAATGCTAAATATTAATTTTGTAATTTAGATTTTAATAAAAAATTATTTATTATTTATAAGTGCTCAATTTTATTTTAAATTATTAAAAATAATTTTAATAATAATAAATTATAATTTCTATATTATGTAATAATTATGTAGAAATGATTTGAAAACACTTAGTTCTACACAGGAAGAACCGTCAACAAGTATTTGTTCGACGCCTGTTATTAGTAAGTATTAAATATTTTAAAATATATAATTTCAATATTTAGTTAATATAAAACAGAAAAACACATTTATATTAGATCAAATGTTGATATTAATTATTTTTTTAAATTGTTATATACTATTGTTACATAAACATAAGCCTCGGTCTTAATATTCGGACCTTTCACATTAAATAAACCATTTAACAATAGGATTAAAATCATAGTGCACCAAAGAATAAATAATTATTGTATTATTATTATTAATTTGTACGGAAATATCTGTTTTTGATTGTCATATACAGCGTAGTTATGCCTAATGGTAGCCAATTGTGCACTACACATTCTGAAGATGGAACCTAAAGTGATTCTGAAACATTAGATGACAATCAAAAATATAATATTAGTTTAATTTATTTATGAATTTTAATCAAGTCATAGTTATTGCAAGTTTTAAATTTGTTTAATTTATTATATTTTATTCTGAATAGAGTAATGTTTTATATAAATACAAGATAAAACATTTCTTATTTTATACAATTTCTATATTAAATAAGTATGGATAATTATTTTATTTATTAATGTTTTTTAATTAATTTTCATTATTTTTAGTTAACCCTGACAATGTGAGTTATGATTCATCTTTAGATGAAACTGATGTTGATATTTTGAAATCACCAGAACCCTGGAAAGACTTGATTAGGTAATTATCTTAATTATAAATAAAATACTATTAATTTGTAATACTTGAGTATAATTAAAAAATTAAAATTGCTATAACTCATTTAATTATTGAGATAAAAAGAGTTTATTTATCAAAATTCTTTGAAAAAAATAGTTATATTTAAATCTTGTATCAAAAATAGATATTGCTACCTGTATTTACAAAAATATTATTTTTATAGCATTTTTGTACACTGAAATAATTAATATTTTTAAAATTATCTCAAAATATATGCTTGTATACTGGGATATTATGAAAAAAATTCTATCTCAATCCAAGATTAACTAATTGTAATATTTTATTGCAAATTGAAAGATAGTATTTATTTATTAATTAAAGTGGATATAAATTTATAGATTTTTTGAGATAGACGAAAAATGTTGAAATATTTAGTATTACTATTTAAGTGAATCATTCTGTATAATATAATATTTATAATTTTTTTAATTTAATTATATTAATTAAAATGACAAATAAAAAACTCATTAAAATCCAATTTTTTTAAATAATAATTAAAATGTTAATAAAACAAAATTATATTTCAGTTTTTTTTTTAAATAATACTATAATATTGTGTTTATACTATTTTAAATAAAATCATGAAGAAATTAAAGTTTTTATAGTTTTAAATAATTTTTTTCAAATGTATTAAAATTCAGATACATCTGAAAAATGATATATTACTTTGAAATCAATTTTATTTTGCAGGACTAAAGCATGTTTATATGTTAGTGATTTGTCAAAGAAAGATCATAGAATTTTAAAAGCTAAATCTAGATTATATTTATGGAATTTAATTACCGTAGCTGTATTTTATTCTTTGCCTGTTGTTCAATTAGTATTTACTTTTCAAAAGGTAAATATTTAAAAAAAAATTAATATTTTTTATTTTAAATTATTTAAAAATTACATATTTGTTTTAATTTTTTTTAAATATTTTTAGGTTCTTAATCAAACTGGAAATCAAGATTTATGTTATTATAACTTTTTGTGTTCACATAGTTTTATTATAGGCTCATGGAAATTTAGTGATTTCAATCATATATTTTCAAACATTGGATATGTATTTTTTGGACTGCTATTTATATTAATTACTTATAAACGAGAATGTGCTATTATACCTGATAAAGTATATTAATTTTTAAAGTAAATAATTACTGATTTGATTCATATTAAATACTTTAATTTTTAGAAGTTCGGTATTCCTAATCATTATGGTTTATATTATGCAATGGGATCAGCTTTGGCAATGGAAGGATTAATGAGTGCATGTTATCATGTATGCCCAAATCATTCTAATTTTCAATTTGGTAATTATTTTTAATTATTTTATTTTAATTTTATAAAAATTAACCAGAATCTGATTTCAGATACAAGTTTTATGTACATAATATGTATGTTAAGTATGGTAAAAATTTATCAAACTAGACATCCTGATATCAATGCTAATGCATATTTAGTATTTGGTGTTTTGGCAATTGTCATTATACTTGGACTTGCTGGTATTATGTATGAAGGCCCAGTAATTTTTATTTTGTTTACATGTTTACATTTATTAATGTGCTTTTGGCTATCGGCACAAATATATTATATGGGCAGATGGAAATTAGGTAAACTTGAAGAATATTTAAAATAATAAATGTGTAGTTATTTATTTTTTAATGTTATTAGATAAAAAAACACCAAAACGAATTATAAACCACATAATGACTGCACCCAATCCATGCATACCAAAATATCCTAATCGTATGGTTTTGTTGAGTATTGGTAATTGTATAAATATATCTATATATTATATTTAATAATTCTATAAATTAAATTATATATATTTTTGATTTAGGTATTTTAATCAATTTAGCTTTGGCTATAAGTCACTGGTTTATAAAGTTTGGAAATTTTGGAAATTATCTTTTAACACTATTTATGATTAATTTAATTCTGTATCTATTATTTTATATTGTTATGAAATTAATATCAAAAGAAAAATTACATTTTTGGCCATTATTATATATTATATTGGCTATGATATTTTGGTCTGCTTCAATGTATTTTTATATACACAAATCAAGTTCATGGACTGTAAGTAATTGTATATCTAAAGTTATTATAAAAATATAAATAATATGTATTCATTTTAAATAAATATACTTATAGTTAAGTGCAGCTGAATCAAGAACATTTAATACTCCGTGTACTTTTATGGATTTCTACGATAATCATGACATTTGGCATTTTCTTTCAGCTATTAGTTTATTTTTATCATTTATGGTTTTATTTACATTAGATGATGATGTTGTAAATATACCTACTGCAACTATTCCTGTTTTTTAAGTATAACTTGTAATGTACATTTTAAGATTTTTTATAAAAACTTTATTAATTTATGTGAGACTAATTTTATATGTATAACTGATTATTTTGTATTATTAACATAATAAAAAAAAAAAAGATAAAATTTGTCAGAATATAAATAAATCCTATTATACTACATTTATTGTAATTATATAAAGTAGGTATTTAAATATTTATTTATTGTTAGTGAAATACAAATAATTTAATTTTGGTATCAAAAATTGCTTATGTGGTAATAGTATTTTGTATCTTTTATTGTAATTATATGAAGTAGGTACTTAAATATTTATTTATTGTTAGTGAAATACAAATAATTTAATTTTGGTATCAAAAATTGCTTATGTGGTAATAGTATTTTGTATCTTTTATGATCACGTGATAAAATATATTCATTAATTTCATAGTCGCCAGGATTTTACCAGTGGTGGTGATTATATCAACCAGTATACTAGAGAGGAGATTGAGTGGATGTAAAACTGTTTTTTAATATATCATAAAAATGTTTCATTTTTTTTAACTATTGTTAAAAATATTAATTATTTAGTTAACTAGAATTGTCTTGTAGTACATTGATATAATATATTAAATCAATTACATACTTATTTAATAAAATGTATGCAATAATTAAAGAAAAATCGAATAAAATAGTTATTAACATTGTAACTGACTTTCAAAAAGTAGCAAAAACATTTTTTTTTTTACAAAAACTTAATTTTAACTTAATTTTAGGCGTAACATACTAACTAACGTGTATTACATTAAAACCACAATAAATTGAGAGATTAATAGATTATTCATTAATTTATGACAACATTTAGTTTTTCGTGATTGATGTATACTGTCATACTGATATCAAATGTAGAACGATATTAACTTCAAACACAATAGAAAAAGGTGCCAAAAATACAAAATTATAAAAATATTCAAAAGTTTTTGGCTCAATTAGTTATCAGCCTAAAAATAGTACCCGTGCGATGTAAATAACGTTTTTTTTTTTTCGCTCAAAATCTCCGATGGACGTTGCTCCGAATGGTTATCACTTTTTTTTTTATCGCTCCAAAGACCAAAGTTCGTATATTTGTTTTCTAGTTTTGTACGCGATACGGTCTTGAGTTTTACTTTTATTTACTGATTTTTACAGAGTGTACCGTATCAAATATTAACAAAATACAACAATGAATTGCGAACCGAGTAGTGAGTATTGAAAAAAAAAAATGTTTCTTGCAAAAGTACACTATCGCGGAATGAGGACAATATTATTATTTCTCACGTTCGACAACACTGATCATATTACCTTTTTATTATTATTTTTTTTTTTTACTCTACTATTTTGGAGTGTGTGTGTGTGTTTTTTTTCACTGATAATGGTCATCACTATTCTGTATTCTACGGTAGCAACAACAGTGGTCCGAGCCACCGAGTTCTGACTTCTGATTGTTCACCGTCGTGGTCTATAGTTTTCTCGACCCCGTTCGATATTTTTCAAAATTCATGTCAAACGCTCGACTGGCCGATGTGACCCAATAATTTTAACGTCTAATCTCGTGAAAATCCGTCCGCCCGGCGTGAATAGATTGTCACGTTTGGCCAGCGACGAGTACCGCGGTTATTGTACGTGCTCCGTGCATGTTAAATATGTTAGCCGCGAATATCCTGTGGCAGCATCACGCGGCCACTACAATAATATTATTGTAACGGACACAGTCGGTGCTCTGTTCCTGACGGTTGTCTGCCGTCGTTATTGTTGTTCCTTTTTACGCGGCTGTATGTGACCCGTCGTACCATGTCGGCGTTGTTCAAGAGAGCCGAACAGTTGAAACGATGGGAAGAATCTGACACTAATCGTGAGTCTCATGTACGAAAGAACATAAAGACTGTCTCGTTCCCTATCGATTGTGCCTTCTTGGCATCCGTCTCGTCTGGCGATAAGAACGAGGTGAACAGTCTACTGTACTTGGCCGCCGACATCAATGCTGCTAATGCTGATGGCCTTACGGCTCTGCACCAGGTAAGAGTCATCCATGATAACACTGCTAATAGTTAAAGAGTGCCTACTTATTTTAAGCTCTACTCTAGGCACTCTTTGCCCTTTGTACGTTTATACTAATCAATGTTCTTCTGCCCATTATCCATACTGTTGGTAAAAACATTGTTTATATTTTTCACTTTATTGGTAATTACATGGTTTAAAATAGTTAATTTTTATATTTGATTCAATAGGTATTAGATATCTATAATAATAATTATTTAGTAGAATCTCCGTCCTCGTTTGTATCCTTATGTAGTTATTAACACTAATGAGTATCTGTAGTGAGTAATATTTAATAGATAATATGTGACAGGTTAAAAATAATTACTAATTTAAATAATACCATAAGGTATTTGTTATTTTTATTTTACACATTTTTTTTTTCATACTATTTTGCTATCATTAATAAATAATTAAAATAGTTTTACTTGTCGTTTTTAATATATTTTATTTTGAAAATGCAGTGCAATTGTTTTCTCATTAGAGTGGAATCTATGTATAGTAATTTTTAACTAGATATCATTATTTATTTTTTAATAGACTGAGACAGGTTTACATAAAGAATACATATTTAGTCAAATGATTAGATTTAATGACAAAATAAAATAATTAATAACTGTCGTGACTTGTTCAAATTGGTTTTACTAATAAATAGACTTTGATTTTTGGAAATGTTAATCAGTTATTGTCTCATATATATATATTATATTATATTAGTATAAATATACACCTACCAATATGTAGGTATTTATTTGTTTATGTCCATTAATACAAATTAAGAAAATAATTTTAATTGACATTTTTATTGGTAATTTGTAGGTATGCTTTTGATAATGTTTAATATTTTTATTTAATATACCTTATATGTGCATTTATAATCTATAAATTAAAATAAAACAATAATTAAATAAGATAATTATACAACAATAATAACAGAATGATTTGATTTAAGGGGACATTAAGCAACACTACTACAATGTGAATAGGTATTAATATGATTAATATAATTAAAAATTAAATTATAAAATAATAGGTATCTAATTGTTTATTATTCAATTATTAACGGACTCCTTGTAAACAAAATTTGAAGATAAAATGTATAGGTAGATACTTTAATTAATGTTACTTATAAATTAAATTTTGTAGTTTTTAAAATTAATTAGGAATGTTATTCATTCTTATTTTTTAATTTTATAAATAGCTATTTACGAGACTATTTATTACCTATCAACTTATTCCCTATAATCTATATCAAAAGTAGGAACTAAAATAAGAACATTTTTAATATACTTATATATTTACTATATATATTTTATTTCAATTCTTATCTGATGTTACTTTGTCCATTTATGGGCACAACATTGACCTACACCTACCTAATTAGATTTCCATTCTTGCTCTATTTGGTGATGTCAACTAACTTTGGACGCCACTGAATATCGTTAAAATGCTTATGTAGGTTAAATACAAGGATACTCATATCATTTAATTATTTGAATAATATAAAAATATAGGTAAATAATATTATTTAATATAAACAGTTGTTACTTATTAATCATTTGACATTGTTATCTATATGTTTATAATAAGATTCTAACTATCATTAATTATGTTAGTATAGTATAGTATATTCTATATATATTATATTAAATATAATATATTGTAATATTGTAAATTTGTAAGTATAAGATGAACATCACTTTATCAAAAATGTACATTAACATCTATAATACTAATTTCACATTACAATTCACTGTAATTATAAATTTTAGATATATTATTATTAAAAATAATTAAATATACATTATAAATTTATTATTAACTATTACCTATTATGCATGTATAATTTGTAATGATATAAAAATTATAAAATTGGTATCTACAGGAACAAATTCTAAATTGTACTTTACCACCTGTGCTTTATCTTTTATATACTTAATAGATATAAATTGAGATTTAAATAAATATACTTACCTTATGATTAAATAATAATACATTTTTGTATACACTATATTACCTATTTATATATAAACAAAAAATTTTAAATTTTAAAAACACTTTGTATGATAATTATTTTGTTATTTACGGGTATTAGTTATTTTTATTTAGTAACACATCATCTAAATAGTAATTCTAAATAGTAATTAATTATTTAATTTCTAAACAAAGTAAAAAGTTAATGTAAATTTTATTTTTATTATTTTATATAATCTCATTCCCTATAAAACGAGGGGTAATTCACGAGGAAAATAATTGTACGTTGGATTTCTGAATTCTTAAAGATTTCCTATATATTTCTTAAGATTTCCCTATGAATTCCTAAGAGTTCTCAACTAATTTCAAAGATTTCCTACAGTTTTCCAGTGTTTTATACACAGATTTCATGTCTAATTTCAAAGATTTCCTACAGATTTCCAGTGTTTTGTACACCGATTTCCTGTCGCAAATTACCCCCGCTATAAAATAATAAATATGTCACTGATCTTGTCGTTTTTTTTTTTTTGTATTTATTATTTAGGTATATTGAGGTTATACCTAATATATATATTTAATATAGTTTTAATATATAACTATATAAGACGTGTAGAAAAGTGTATAAATTAAGTATTTTCTTTTCTTTTAAATATAGTGATTTGTTTTGTAGTTTTTTGGGATTGTAGCTATCTGATTAATATACTTTGTTTCCTTTAGGTACTTATTTATTATAATATTCCTTCAATCATCAGTCACAGGTTAATAGTGCTAACACTATTTTAAGTTAGCATTATAAAATAAATTTTGGAAATGAAAAACTATTATTAAATTATTAATAGGTAGGTATATATAATTTATTATTTTTCATAATTAAATAAATTAAGTCTAATTATTTTTAATTTTAGTTAAAAATGTAATAATATTAGGTAGGTAATTAATAATTTTATATAAAAAATTATGAATAATTTATAAAAATATAATATTAAGTATATTAAGGAAAATGATACAGGTGTAAAAAGGATAGTGTTGAATTTTAATTTGAATGTAAAGATATTTACATTTAGATTTCAATATAAGAGTTCCAAAATTATATAACATAGTTATAATAACATTTATAAGTATTTAAGTTCAATTTAATTTCCCATAAAATGAGTCCCCTAAATGTCTATATCTGACAGAACTTCGCTCAAAATCGTTTTCTTCAAATGATTTATCATTTCATTCAAATTTTAATCAAAATTCAACACAATCCTCTTTACACCTGTATCTTTTCCACAGCAGTATCAGCTCATCTTTTTATACTTTAAATAGTTCTTATATATATAGTAAATGTAATATCTCAATAGCTTATAACAGAGTTAAGTAATGTGAATTTTAGCTTTAATAAAGTTTTACAAATTTTTTGTCAATTTTATTTAACATTATTATAAAATATTTAGAAATAATAAGAAGACACATAAATATTAATTTATTTACTAAATATTTAACTAAAAATTCAATTTTATTGAATTCAGTTTTAAAACCAACTAATAAATAGCCTTACAGTTTATTTTCCTGATTACCATTATGTATATACTTATTGGATTTTATTTAGTTTTTATAAAGATTATTATTAGTATTAATAAAAAGCAAGAGAAGGGATACAGATGTAAAGAGGATAGTGTTGAATTTTGATTAACATTTGAATGCAATGATAATTGATAAATCATTACATTTGTAAAAATGATTTTGAGTGAAGTTTATCAGATAATGTATGTACCGATTACAATTTTTATTTATCAGTCTCTACGTTCAATTTAAATAATTTATCATAAACCTCTAAATGAGTCACCTAAACACCAAAATCTGACAGTACTTCGCTCAGAATCGTTTTTCTAATATAATTATTTATCATTGCATTCAAATTGTAATCAAAATTCAACTATATCCTCTTTACACCTGAATCCCTTGTTTTTTATACTTTAAACAGCTATAAAAAAAAAAATCATATGTAATAATTCACAATTAATTAGAACTGAGTTAAGTAAAATTTATTTAAACTTCAATCAAATTTTCAAATTTTATTTAACATTATTGTTAAATATTGAAATAAGAAAAATCCCCAGAAAAATCAATATAAATACTTAAAATATTCATTTTACTGAAATTTAAACTTTAAACACATATAAAAAAAATTGAGACTTGAGATTTTTAAATTTTTTGAAATACGTTAATATATTTATATCAGTATGCTTCAATAAAATTTTCCAAATTTTTTGGCTTTTTTATTAATTTTTATTGTAAAAGTATTGAGAAATAATAAGATTAATACTTGTATGGATTCTAAGATTTCTGTTTAAACTACAAATATCAACTTTAAACAGTATAAATAAAAAAATGATTCTTGGGATTTTTCTAATATTTGAATATCATGTTAAGTAATATTTGAGTATACATCAGTAAAATTTTCAGATCTTAAAACCCAAACTGCTAATTAAAGGGGAATGAATAATAATTATTATACAATATAATATAAAAAAATATTTATTTATAATTACGTATTGAAGAAGTGGGAATATAACATTGTATGATGTTAAATAACTCACTTTAAACATATTATCTTTATAAATATTATTTATTATTATTAATTATCTACCTATATCAAGTTATTTTAAATTAATATAAATATATAAATAAATTATAAATAATTATAGGTATCTATTTAATTAAATTGATAGATAAATAATAACTTAAGTAGAAATACTTAGTAATTATGATAATAATTAATAATTTTAAGTACAAATATTTTTTTTTTTTTTGGTTTCAATAAACTTATATTTTAAAAAGTAGGTATTCTATAATAGGTACTAAAAAGATATATATGTTTACCATAGTCTTAGTGTTCAATAATTTAATACAAATATTTCCTATTTACTATGTTATATATGGACATTTTTAAATTGTTTTATTCATACTTTTACTTGTAATATTTTATTACCTATTTAAAATGAACCAATGTTGTAATCAATTATTTAAATACAAAAAATTTAAATAATATTAAATAATAATTTTTATATAAATTTAATTCCTAATAAATCGAGTGATAAATCTTTTGATGAATTAATAGTACTTACATAATTAATTAATAATTAATTATTAATTAGGTTTTATAGCTAAGTTATGATTAGGGATATTGCTATATTACCATTGACAACTCGTGTTTACCTATCAATTTTTATTCACATAATTATAGATAATAGTACTGTTATTGTATTAGTTACTTATGTATTTTTACAAAACCATAATTAGGTATGTAGATACATCTTACCATTATTAAATTAAAATTTGTCTAAATGTTCTGTATAAATTATATATATATATATTTATATATTATATAAAATTTTTAAAAACAATTGCATTTTTAATTTTTAACATTATTAATATTTGTTTGAAAATGTAATTTCTAATATAATTTGATATACTTACCAATATAAATTAAATTTGTATGTATTTTCTATGTAATTAAATAAACATATCAAAACATTATTTTTACATAGGTAAAAATATACTACCTACATACCTATGCCTTATAGGTATGTAAAAAAAATATATTTTGAACTTTAATATTATATTGATAATCTATAAATTTGCATAATTTATAGTACCCATTACTAAAATATTGTCAATTACCTTATATGATTTTATGAGTATAAAATGAATACAAAACAAACTATGTTATTATTTTATACGATATTTAATATTTTAGACAAAACTATGATGTCTATTATTTATAATCTATTAAAAAAAAAAAAAAATTCTTTTTTTTTATTCCTATATAATATGTTGTTAACGTTAAATTTATAAATTTTATTTTAGGCTTGTATTGATGACAATCTAGACATGGTGGAATTTTTGGTTGAACATGGCGCTGATGTAAATAGAGGCGATAAAGAAGGATGGACACCATTGCATGCGACAGCATCTTGTGGATTTGTTAGCATAGCAAAGTTAGTGATGTACTTAATAATTTTAAGCATGTAAATATTAAGATTCTATTTTATTTCATTTTATTTTATTTTATTTTGCATTTTGAGGATTTTTTTATATTTTTATACTTTTTTTAATAAATACTTAGGAGTTCTGGACTATGGAATATTTAAAACATTTGCATTGTAATTATTCAATATTCAAATAGAAAATTTACTACTCATGAACCATCAGTCATAGTTATTTTTAGATAGCTCTTCAGAATTCGATTTAAAAATGGGATTGTTACTACTGTTAGAAGCTTTGTGGTGTTTGTAGACTTTGCCAGCTGGCTCAACTTCGTATTTTAGACAGTTTATACATTTTTTAAGAAATTATGTTTTCTACAAGAATTTCAATAGGTATACATTATACATTATGTTTTTCTGAATATCAATGTAATTCTTCAGCTCTTATTTTGCTTAATAAGTTTTGCTATCTGCAATAAACTAATAAATCATTTAAAAATATCTAGATATTAAATATATATTAAAAAAGTTTATTTTGTTTAAAAAAAGGTTATAATTTTACAATTATATGTGAATGATTATAATAACTATTAGGTATATTTGTTTATTTTACAATAAACTGATATCTACTAAATTTGAATGAAAAACTGTATAATAAAACTGAATATAACTTATAAAGAATAACTTTCAAACCATAATAAATATTGTACTAAAATCATTATTTCTTTTTTTGATATTTATGTATCAATTATTATGAGTTATAATGCACTTCCTTTAAACTTTAATGTAATCAAAATTCATAAGTTTACTTATTCAGAAACTAGAAACATGATTTAATATAAGTATGGATATAAAGTTTAGTACCTATAAAAGTAGGTTTAGATTCAATGTATTTATAGATATTGAACTTTTATCAGTTGGCTCACTCAGTTTACTTTTAAATTATTATAGAATATTTGTTTATACTTTAGATATTTGTTAGAACACGGAGCAGATGTGTCAGCAATTAATTGTGATCAAGAACTAGCAACTGACATCGCAGAATCTGATGATATGAGACAACTTCTAGAAAAACATTTAAGAAATATTGGTAAACTCACAATTTTTTAATTTTGAGTTTGATCAAAAATTATATTATAATTGATGCCATTTTTTTAAGGTATTGACTGTGATGAAGCAAGAAATAAAGAAGAGAGACTGATGCTAAGAGATGCACGGGAATGGATTAGTACAGGAAAATTTAAAGATTCTCCTCATGCTACAACAGGTGCAATGGCAATACATGTGGCTGCTGCTAAAGGATACATCAAAGTCTTAGAGTAATATAATAGATAAATTAATTTTAATAAAATAGTTCAATTTAATACATATATATATATATAATGAAATATTTATTCATTAGGCTTCTTATTCAAGCTGGCGCTGACGTTGATTGTCAAGATTACGATGGATGGACACCGTTACATGCAGCAGCATATTGGGGTCAAAAAGAAGCCTGTGAAATATTAGTTGAACATTTCTGTGATATGAAAAAGAAAAATTTTGTGGTATTTATTTTATTCATATTAAATTAGTAATTATAATATATAATAATTATAAAATATAATATATTTTATATTTTCATAGGGTCAAACAGCATTTGATGTTTCTGATGAAGAAATGAAAGATTTATTAGATGAATTAAAAAAGAAACAAGCATCTCAAAATAAAGATATATCAGATAAAAACTACCTAATAAGTAATAAATTACCAAATTCTCAGAACCAAAAGAGAAGGTTAGTCACTTAATAATAAATATTGCTTTTGGTTAGCTTTTTTAGTAATTGTTTTTTTTTTTTTATTATTTTAATTAGGTTGGTTTTTTTTACCTTGTGTTTTTATTGCTTTTTTTATTCTTTGCTTGTTTGCATGTTTTTTATGTGTTCTGCTTCTGTTGGATGCTCTGTATCATAAAACCAATGTAGATCTTCAATCAGCAGGCTTTCGGGTAATGATAAATCAACATTGAAAAAGGACAAGGAAACAGTTTTAGATCGAAATCGAATAATCAAAGAGGAAGAAGATGATATTAAGATAAAAGATGAACCAACAAAAAATCAAAAAGTAGAAATTGAACTTACACCTATTGAACCAATGAAACATGAGAATAATGGTAAAAATGGTAAAAATTGGATTATTTAATATTTTTATAAGAATAATATATCTATAACTCTTTTAGGAAATATAACCAAAGAATTTAAACAACCTACAATCCCATCATCAGACAATAATGAGTTAAAGCCTCCAGAAGTTATTTTGCGTAGAACACAAAGTTTTGAGTCTGATGAAAAGTTAGTATTTATGCTATTTATCTTTATAGTATATAATATGTTATGGACAAAAGCTGAAAATAGGCAAAATTATAAATATTCAAATTGTTTAATATCTTAATATAAGATATTGCTTAGTTTTGGCTTTTATTTATAATATATTTGATACAACAATATATATTGTTAAATTTTGCATGATTTTTATTTATTCTTTATTAATGCTTGAAAAATAATTTATTAACTGTAATTTAAATATTTAAAAATTTCTAATTTAAAGATTAATCTTTTTAATATAATAATATAATATATATATATATATATATATATTTATGTATATGTATATATAACGTGTGTTTCAATAAGGACGCTCGATGTTTAAATGTAAATAAAACAAGTTGTGTGTGAGATATCCATTTTATTTTTATTTTTAAGAATGTTATATGGAAATTATGTATTGAATATAACATCGTTTAAATGTTGGCCTTGCAATTAAAGAATGGCTTGCTTAGTGCACATATTCGGGAGGTCCAATTTCTGACTTTATAGCATAAATCAGATTGAATTTGATGAATGACATTGGTTATGTTGACTTTAAGGGCATCAATTGTTTGTGGTTTATTTGCATAGACTTGCAATTTAAGATAGCCCCAAAGAATAAAGACTAAAGGCATTAAATTGTACGATCTCGGTGGCCAGTTCATATCACCGTTGCAGGATATCACCATACTCTCAAATCGTTCACACATAATATACATCAATGCATGCGCTGTACGACACATAGCTCTGTTCCGTTGGAATCAACATGTCCTCAGTATCCATATCATCCAGCTTTGGTTACAAGAGGTTAAGAAAATTTGTCAATTTGAAGTCACAAAAGTTCTTGTGAATGACGAGAAATGGACTGCCTTAGGTTTTCCCGTACACTATCACGCACAACAGCAATGTTCTCAATGGAGCTTGCATTTCGGTAACGTGTGGGTGTATTTGCTAATAATTTATTGAACCGGTTGACTCAAATACCAAACATTGAATATTCAACTCAGCAGGATGGTTCTGTCGAGGATAAAAATCACGTTATGCACGAAACATTTAGCTAACTGAATACTAATTTTGATGATTAAATTTAATTATACATACATGTTGTTCTATACTATTACCGTTTTTGGTGATTTGTCATACAGTACTGAACAATTCACAACACATTAGACAGATAAAACTTTAACCACGTTCTCGATATAATCGATCAAAGTTCAAGCATTTCTATTGAAAACCTTATTATACTCGTATATATGCTTATTTATTAACAATTTTTATAAATATGAATAATTTAATAATATATTACATTTTAGGAGTCTTTTAATAAAACTTTTATTGTAAATACTTTCAATTAAAAATAATAATGCTCTCTAATTTTTTTATGGTGAACTAATTATAACATGTAATATACTTAATTCTATTTCTATGATATAAACAATGATTTTTTTATTAATAAATTTGAGACTACTTTAATTTTTATTCAGTTTAAGTTAAGTAGGTAATTCTTTATACAAATATTTGCAGATTGAAATTTTTAATGAAATATTACTACTTGTATAAAATTAATTAATTTAAAATAAGTAATTAAATATTATAAACCTTAATATGCATATATGGAAATGATGCTATTCTTAAATTTTGAGTTCATTGGGTTATATTTAGAATTTAACAATCTCTTTTTTTTTTTTTTTAATTGAATAGATTTTTATTTCATTCTTTTATTAATTATATAATATACAGTATTGTATACCTACTTGCATGTATGTTATTAGAATAAATAATCTAATATATGTGTTAAAATATGTTAATAATTTATATAGTTCAAAATTTATATGATTTAAAGTTCATAATATTATGTAGAATGAGTGAATTAACATATGATTTTTATTATTTTATTTGCATGCTTTGTGTGTCTGTATGAACAGATTTTATCGTCGTTATTGTGAGCTGCGCGCTAAAATTAAAGGTAACTTATGGGGAGTTATACATCCTTCTCCATCCACAGCAAGTGCTTCTCCTCCTATGAGAACGGCTTCACTAAAAGAAAAGCCATTTTCAAGGTATTACAAATTGTTAAAATAAATATGGTAACTTAAAAAGAATTAATAATACATATTATTTTATATTGTTATAAAATAACAATATTGTGTTATTAAATAATATAAATTTAATATATTTTTTTTTACTTATTTTTGTTTTTAGACGGAATAAAAGTAATTTTAGAGATGAACAAACCAATTTAGCAACTGCAAATAGTAGTATAAATTCAAATGATTCAACACAACCTCCTCAAAATATTCGCAGGTATTTATTAAATAATTTTTATTAGGGCTGGGCCGATATCTTTTTTCTGATAACAGATATGCCGATATTTTTAAAAATCTAAATTTTTCTAATTGCATATACATATTGCATATTTAAAAAAACCGATTTTGCTTTCCAATATTGAACTGATAACCGATATATTAGAAATTTAAAAATTGAATACCTAATTAAACAAACCACACATTTTCATATTATAAGTTTTTGGGTCAGTAATAGATGATAGCGTACTAGTTAAAAAAATAAAAATACCAATATCAGAAAAACCGATATTACAAATATCGTTTTGTATATCAGCCCAGCTCTAATTTTTATACTTCAATTACCTAATTAAAGTTTTGGACAAATAAAAATAAAATTATTTTTATTCGTCTTGTTACCATTTATAATTACGAAATACCTTAATTAATATTACAAATTTAATGTCATTGCTTAGAATTTGGACTACATTATTAGGTTTAAATTTTATTTGATTAAAAAAAAAAACTGGTATTAATATTATTTTACACATTTTGATACAATCTAGTTAATACATATACAATTTGTTTTCATAACAAATTTGTATTTTATAAAGTGATAATATAGATAATATTTTCAGTTTGTAGTATATTTCTAAGCTAAATAATTTTTGGATTTGTATATTAAACATAAAATTAATTTAATTGTAAATTATAATATTATAAATAAAATATAAATAGAATTTGTCAAACTTTGAGTTTTCGTAAAAAATGCCGTATTTACGTCATTTTTGGTCGTTTTTTCTATCGCATAGGATCAGTTTTGTGAAATTCGAAAAATGATCTAAATTAAGTAACTACTACATCCACTTTCCAATTAGAAACATATGCTATTCGTGAAAATCGGAGCATTATTTCGGGTAATTAAAGTGTCTTCAGACATAAAAAAAAAAAAACAAGACACATCATTGGAAAGCCAATACATTCTTAGCTTCGCTCAGAATCTAAAAGAAAATTCTAAATTTAATATTCACAACTAATTGAAATTTTATTAAAGTATTTTATTAAAATTTAGTAAAAAAAATTTAGTATTTTACTCAAATTTCAACATTAAACGCATATAAAAAAAACATTTTGTACTTGAGATTTTTCTAATACTTAGGAACACAATCAACCAATATGTAAGTATGCTTCAATAAAATTTTTGAAAATTTCATACATTTTTTGGCTTTTTTATTAATTTTTATTGTAAAAGTATTAAGAAATAATGAGAAAAATACTTGTGTATGGATTCTAAGATTTTCGTTTAAACTAAAAATATCAACTTTAAACAGCTATAAAAAAAATTGAGACTTCGGATTTTTGTAATATTTCGATATCAAGTTAATTAATATGTAAGTATACTTCAGTAAAATTTTCATACCTTAAAACAAAACTGCCAATTTTATCAAATATATACAGAAAAAGTAGAATTTTAGGAAATATTCAAAATTCTATATTTTATTGAAAAATTAATATAACGGTTCCAAAATTTTATCACATATATATATAGTACATTTATGAACACCGCCGAAAAATTCAAATCTCTAAGTTCAAAATTATCTGAGTTATCGTTGTATAATACAATCTAATTCATCGAAATTTTAGTTTTAATGAATATTGCCATTTCTCATCATTCTTTGTTCGTTTTTCCTATCGCATGGAGTCAATTTTGAGAAATTCGAAAAATTAACTAAATAATGTACCAACTTTAACACTTTTCAAGCGGAAACATATTATGTTATTTGTGAAAATTGGAGTATTATTTCAAGTAATAAAAGATTCTTAAGTTCTTTGACAAAAAAAAAAAAAAGACGCATTGTAAAACCAATTGATTTTTTGCTTCTCCCAAAATCTAAAAGGTAATTTAATAAAAATAAATAAATTTGCATGAATTTTTTATTACCATCAAAGTTATATTTCATGTATTATACTATTTAATTATCACAATAATTATTTATTTTATATTTATCCAAAAATGTATTTGAGTTTACAATATTTTTTATTTAATGCATTTTTAAAGCATAATATTATTTTATACAATTACACTAACTTTTTAGGGAACTATTTTCCCATTTATAATGATGAATATTTAATATATTTTATATGACATTTACTATTGTTTTTTAAATATTTTCAGAATATTGATCATTGATCAGATATTGTCATTTATTTCCATTGTAAATTAATTAAAATTACTAAAAAGTTATATTATAATTGTGTAATTTAGTTGGTATTTTATTTTTCAACACGACATATTTAATATTAATAGTGGTGTCAAAGCATTTATCAGCGGTTTACAAATGCAACAGAAACAATCAGAAACAACTCACAAGATAGTCCCTGGAAACATCTTTAAAAACTTTTTCAAGTTTGTTCTTGAAATAGTAATTTGTTTGGTTTTAATCATAGTTTTATAAAATAACATATTTTTTATTAAAACTGCTTATTGGTATAATTAATTTTATAGTACTTGACATGTATGTTCAAATATTTAATTATGAATTATTATATAGTTACTAATATATGTATTTTAAGGAGTAATTCTACAAAAAAAGAGATAAAAAGTTATATACATATATTGTTATTTATTAAGAAATAAAATATATATTATTTGGTATAAAATTTAAATTAGTAATGACCACCAAATTGTTTCATTGGACTTAAATTTTGAACTAATTTAATTATGAAACAATAGCAAATTAATAGTTTTAAAATTTATTATTATTTTCTTAAATTTAAGTTACAAAAGTTCAATTTTGAAGTGTGTGTAATTATAATATATAAATAATATAATTGTTTTGTTTTGTAACACTAATATTAACTATTCTGTCTAACAATATTATCAATATTTGTTTTGGTAATAAAACAAAAACAGAGTGTGTTTATTATAATATTCATTAATTAAAAGAAAAAGCTAAATATTATTTTGTATTATTTTTTCTGTAATTATATGAATAATTTGTTTTTAGGTCATTTGTTCCTCCTGTTAGGGACGATGAGTCAGAAACTCAAAGAAAAGCACATGCTAAACGTGTTCGAGAGACTAGACGTTCAACACAAGGTGTTACATTAGAAGAACTTAAATCTGCTGAACAAATTGTTAAACAAAAAAACCAAGATACAGGGAAAAGCAAGTCAAACCATTCTATAGAAACAAATAATAACTCTACAATTAATATTGGAACCCCTCAGGTTGGTATTATTTAATATTTATGTATTAAAATTTATTAGTTTCACATTTCATTTTGTGGGTCTTTAATTTAATGTTGCAGTAAAATAAAATTTAATTTAGTATAATTTTAATTAAAATTTGCTTTCTATTAATTTATTTAAAATTATTCAATATTTTTTGTATAGTTCTTATATAATGTTTTACATAGTTTAAAATACTATTTAATCTAGATTTAAATTTTTCAAGACTAACAGATTAATTGATTTATTTCATAGAATTTTATAAAATTAGTAATATATATTCTATTAATTTAAAAAAATAAGTATTAAACATTTTTTTATTTATGTACAAAAAATAAATGACTTGTATTTAAAAATTATTTATTTTTAAACATGGAACTATGTACTGCATTTATATATAACTTATTTAAAAATCATGGAAACACTTAAAACTTAAAATTTAAAGAAAAGCTTTTTCATTTTATAATAATACTATATAAATACTGTATAATTCACAAATAAGATAAAAAAAAAAAAAAAAAAATACGTGTAAACTTAAACGCACTACGTTTGAAAATAATATGTTTTAAAAAATTTTAAATCTAAAATCTTTTAACCGCTTTACATATTATGTATAGATTGTGTTTCTATTTACTTATTACTTATTACTTAACATATCAAAATATTAGAACTCATGTCTCATTTTTTTTTTTTTTATCACTATTATAAGTTAAAATTTTTAGTGTAATTGAAAATCTAAGAATACATAATATGTATTGTGTATTATACATATTATGAGTGTTCTTCTCATTATTTCTTAATACTTTTACAATAATGATAAATTAAAAAAACAAAATATTTTGAATTTTATTGAATCATACTTTCATATTTGTTTAACGTATTTCCCAAATATTAGAAAAATCTCAATTATCAATTTTTTTTATAAGTGTTTTAAGTTGAAATTTGAGTAAAGTCAATATTAGAAGTATTTATATTCATTCTTCTTATTTATTATATTTCAATATTTTACAATAATGCTAAATAAAATTAATAAATTAATTTTGAAAATTTTATTGAAGCTCAAATATATTTTACTTAACTAAGTTTCAATTTATTGTGAATATTAAATTTACGATTTTTTTGATGTAGCTCTTTAAAGTATAAAATGCAAGGATTGATGCAAGTGTAAAGGGTATAGTGTTGTATTTTGATTAACATTTGAATGCATTGATAATTACATTCGAAAAACGATTCTGAGTGAGTACTGTCAGATTTAGGTTTTTAGGTGACTCATTTAGGTGTTTTATAATAAATTATTATATATAGTTATATTGATAAATGTAAAAAATTTAATCAATGTATATATTATCTGATGAACTTCTCTCAAAATTGAATTTTCAAATGTAGTTATTTATTATTACGTTCAAATATTAATCAAAATTCATTTGTATCCTCTTTACACCTGTATCCCTTACTTTGTTTTTTATAATAAATAATATGAATTTAGTAAAATTTCCAATTTTAATAGAAGAGCATGTACGTGTATTATTACTTAACCTAATATTTAAATATTTAATTTTTATTTTATAAAACAACAGTCCCATTTTTTTCTATACATGTCTTTATGTTAGAATGCAACTAAAACTGAAATCTTAATTTTATAAATGTATCATGGGTTATAGACATAGTTTTAAAATTAAAATTTGCTTGTATGCCTGATTTGCTAATATATTGTTGTAGTTATGATCTTGAACAATAGTAACTAGAACTTAAGTTATTATTATCTAGTTTAATAATTTATTAGGCTAAAACAGAAGAGCATGTAACTGTTACGGCTACGATTACTCCATTACCCCGAAATATTCCATCTAATATGCCAGAGAGCTGTTTGGAACGACGGCCATCTTGGAGGCTTAGGGTCGAAAACGGCAGCAAGGTTTGTTGACATTATTGTGTGTAAAGGAATTTAAGGTCCCATTTAAATAATTTAGTTTTGTGTTTGTTTGAAATACTGGAGTTTTATTGTTTTTAGCTTTAGTGGTGATCATTGAGTAATAAGCATGTTATGGTTTTGTATTTAGTACTTATATGGAGTTCATTGTTAAACTTATAAATTGTAAATCGCATGATTATGAAACTTTTGCAGTTTTTACTTGAAGATGCTCGATCTAATGAAGCAACTCAGAAACCTTTAATAAAGTCACACATTCCGTCATTTCTTGACGCAAGTGCTGATACAACAGTAACGTTACCATTAAGACGCAGTTCACCTAAAGAAATTGATGATAAAGGTGAGTTGGATTAACATAATGTTTATTCAAATATCTTTCTATATTGTGTTAATATTATTATTATTTTCTATAATATATTTTTACATATTTTTAAAAATTATGATCAATACACAATATGCTAATAAATAAAAAAGACAAGCTAATACTCCTGCCGCAGGGATATAGGTGTGCAAATCATAGTATTTAATTTAACCATCGCATTCGAAAAAAAAGATTTTGAGCGAAGTTTAGTCAAATAATGTACGAGTAGGTATTGATTAATATATTGCCGTTTATGGTCTTTTTTTCGTCGTTTTTTTAACGCATAGGGTCAATTTTGAGAAATTCGAAAAATGACCTAAATAAAGTACCAAAAACATCCACTTTCCCACCGAAAACATTTGATACTCGTGAAAATCGGACCATTATTTCGGGTAGTAAACGTGTCTTCTGACATAAAAACAAAAAACTAAAAATATAAATTTTAAACAAAAAAAATTGAGACTATGGATTTTTCTAATATTTTGATATGATGACTTCAGACATAAAAAAAAAACGGCGGTCACCCATCCGCTGTCAATGCCTGGCTACGGTGCTTAACACCTAGGTAGGTTTCGGGAATGTTACGTCAACTACACCACGTCTCCCATAGTTTTTGTGAATGCCGTTTTTTCATCATATTTTTCATATTTTCGTTTAAACTAAAAATATCAACTTTAAATAGCTATAAAAAAAATTGAGACTAGGGATTTTTCTAATATTTCGAATGAATGATAAGTAATATATAAATATACTTCAGTAAAATTTTCAGACCTTAATGCCAAAAATTAATTTTATCAAACATTATCAGTACACAAAAATCGAGAATTTTACGAAATATTCAAAGTCCTATATTTTGTAGAAAATTAACGTAACGGTTCCAAAATTTTACCATATATATAATACCAAATACCTTATGTAAATACCCAATAAAATTTTGAAGTCTCTAACTTCAAAATTGCCCGAGTTATCGTGATATATTGAAATCGAATTCGTCAAAATTTCAGTTTTCATCGTTTTTTCTACCGCTTATGGTCAATTTTGAAAAATTCGAAAAATTACCTGAATAAAGTACCAACTACATCCATTTTCCTATCGGAAACATACTATGACTATGCTATTCGTGAAAATCGGAATATTATTTCGGGTAGTAAAAATGTCTAGTGTAGTAGTGTCTTCATACTTAAAAACAAAACAAAAAAAAGACACATCATTGTAAAACCAATACATTCTTCGTTTCGCTCAGAATTTAAAACCCAAGTCCACCAAAAAATTACTTTATTATATTAGTAAATACGTATTTCAACAATAACGTTGTCATTTTCAGTACTAAACGTAAACGTTTAGTATATAAAATATTTAAATATCCACAAGAACTCTTCTTATAAAATTAAAATACACAATAATTGTTTTCACAAAAAATAAAATATCTTAATTTACTTTATTTAGTTTGAGGATAATTTAAATTTTAAAGGGTAATGTACAAGTATATCAAATTGTTTTTTATTAATTATATAGATCAAGATAAAGAAAATGAATTTCGTAATCATCAGGCTACACAGGGAGTCATACAAAGAAGGAAAAGACCAAAGCGAAGATCTACTGGTGTAGTACATGTTGATTTAGATGAAATTGACCCAGACAGACAAGATACTTCTTCTTGTGGTGGTACTGATGATAGTATCGGAGAGGTGAGTTATATATTTATACTTTTATATTTAACATAGGCATATTTGGTATATTATATATTACATAATTATTAATTATCCCAAATATATAATAAATAATGTAAATGTTCTTTGTTTGTGGTTTGGGCATCATAACATCAATAGAAATATTGCATTTATTAATGTGTTTACTGTTTAGTAATAATAATAATTGGTGTTTTTCCAAATATTATTTTTCTGTGTATTATGGTGAGAAGTTGGAGAAATAAGCACTTGATATTTTTGGCAACTTTTAGGTTTTTTTGATCATTTATTTAGAACGAACACAATAAGTTACCCCTCCTCATGGAAAATAATGCGTTTTCTATATACATACGTGAATACATCACATTCTATTTTTGATCTAGCCAATGTTCTCTATAGTAATATTCTATTCTTATATCAATATTGGCTTTCTGTAAATCAAAGCCATATTAAACAAATAAAATAACAGTATGCTATTTCTAAATTAGTAAAATATCTGTGTATCCGAATATTTGAAATTTCAATGATTTATCCTGAACTCCTGAATCTTAAAAGTCATCGACCTTCCAGTGATTTGACATTGTAAATTTTCAAAGATCATAATAACTATTTTTTAATGTGCATTACATAATATACATAGATAATGTGTTATGTGTATAATATAAATATTTATATATTATATACAATTTATTTATGTAATATAACGTATATAGGCGCTAAGGGCTAGTTTTTTTTAAAAAAAAAAACCAGGACGACTAAACCAAAAATAGATCACGGTCATTACGACTACAACGATTTACGTTTATCCACGCGACACGACGACGTCAACATTTTTCTCCTCTCTTTAATAATATTTTCTATAACATAATACTTCAGTTCTTCGCATATTGTGCGCGGATAAACTTGTGTATTTTCCGATACCAATTTGGTTGTACTTGTTATTATAATATATTATACAGTGAACCGATCATCTCGTGTCGATCGAGTTCTTATTTCTTGGCCATGAGTTCTTATCACAACAATAACAGTATTCGAAAATCTCGACCATCGTCGTCATATGCCCGACCTAGGAGCGTTTATGGTTCTCCATCGCGGTCCGGTTCCATATATTCGTCCATTGGACTGTCCATGCCGTCTTATCTAGGCACGTCGTCGTCATATTCGTCAAGTATTCCCTCGTATTCCACCACGTCTACTTACGGCGGTACTGCTTCCGGATATGGTGGCTTGACTTTAACTCCGTCATCACCGTCTTCAAGTTTTTCTTCATATACTGGACGTACTGCTTCACCATCATCCCGACAATCGCATACGTCCCCAGTATCCCGTCAATCACAAGCTTCCCCATCCCGACAATCACTTACGTCCCCAGCATCCCGTCAATCACAAGCTTCCCCATCATCCCGTCAATCACAAGCTTCCCCATCATCCCGTCATTCAAACGTTCCACTGAAACGAAATTACTACCAGAGTCCATTGTCCAGATTTGACTCGTCTACTTCGTTAGCGTCCAGTAAGAGTTATGGATCTGAGGGTTACGCGGTAAGCAGATAAGATTATAAGAATGTATATTAAAATTTGATAGACATGCCATAATTATCACGATGAACTAATTCTTACACGTTTAAATATTACATAAAAAAAATGGCAGAATTTACTCTTTAATAAAAATTGATCATTTCTTCAATTTTTTTTTTTTACAAAAAAAAAAGTATGCGAAGTTTGGTAAAAGTTATACAAATATTATTAATATTATACTTTTACTTTCCTTTGAATAACAGAAGTCAGAAATCAAACACAATTTTTTTTAAAAAAAATATCATTATTTCTTTATTTCATTTAGGCATTACACATAATGTCTGATGTTTGAATTTGGATATTTTGTACATTTATAATCTTATCTTAGCTTATAATTATTTTTCAGATAACAGTGTTTAATAATGAGTAGGGATATTCTACTTGTGAATTATGATGCTATCTGTATAGGCTTAGGGCCAACTCGAACTCATAGAGTAATTATTCTATAGGACAACTAGGCCATTGCTAGTTATAAATAAAATTAATAATTAGTATTTTGTTGATATATTATTAATATTTATTACTTTATATTATTATCGAATATTGGTTAATCATATTTCTATATTATTTTAAGTTAAATTATAGTGGTTCATCTTATTATATTAATCTGGTATAATGTTGTATTATATATATTTTTTGATTTTCTAACATTAAGTAAAATCTCAAATCATAATTAAAAAAACTATTTAAAATAAAGTTTAATTATGCATGTATTAATATAGGTGTACTTTTTCAAAGTTTTTGAAAAAACAAAATAAAATTATAGATAAAATTCCATTAATTGATAAAATTTTAGTCTTTCAGACTATTAAATTATTAATTACTAAAGTATAAGTTATAATTGAAATGTTAAATATTGTTGCATTTGTTAAATTAGCAGTTTTGTGTTCTCTCCCATAAGAATAATAATTGAAGAATAAAAAAAAAAAAAAAAGACTAGCTGATACTCTTGCCACATGGGATATAGATGTTCAAATCATAGTGTTTAATTTTAATTAGAATTTGAATGCAATGATAAACCATTGCATTCGAAAAACGATTCTGAGCGAAGTTCAGTCAGATAATGAAGGAATTGATTAGACATTTATTACACATATAGGAACCATATAGGTACACATATAGTATATAAATGAACACCATATAAAATGTTCAAGTCTCTAACTTCAGAATTGCCCGAGTTATCATCAAATATTGAAATCGAAATTCGTTGAAATTTTAGTTTTCGTGAAAAATGACGTTCTTTCATCATTTTTTCTACCGTAACGTACCAACTACATTCGCTTTCCAACCAGAAACATATGCTATTCGTGAAAATTGGAGCATTATTTCGGGTCGTAAAAGTGTTTTCAGACATAAAAAAAAAAAGATGTACATCATTATAAAACCAATACATTCTTCGCTTCGTTCAGAATCTAAAATTAATAAAATTTGTATTAATTTATTAATCTATTAGTTGTACTTGTAGATTTGATCTGCAATTTTACTTTAAAGAATTCAGTAAATTGAAAACATTTTAAACAGAAATATGACTATAATATGTAAACATAGTAATATATTATATATAGTTAAACTTATAGGTAATTAAAGATGTTAGTATTGCAGTTTGATGAGAAACACAATAGCATAATATTCGATTACAGTTTACCTTAATAATAATACAATATTGTAATATCAATCACAAACTTAATATTAAAGCACCTACTTCATATACTTATTATTAATAGAATATATAATTATTAATAATTTATATAATTTAATACAATATAATATATTATTAATACTAGCATATGACTGGAACTAGATCAAATAAAATATAATTTTAAATATATTTCATATTATTTGATTGTATTTAATCTAATTGTAATGTGATGTTGAAAATTTTTTATATAACTATTTATTTTAGAGTGGTGGTGATAATAAAACAAGTCCATCATCACGGCTCTGTTCGTCATCAACGTCTCAAGTTAGTAAACGCAGCAATGCTACAAATTCTCCTGGCCCATGCTTAGAAAATGGAGATATTGATTACAAAGTTGTTAGTACCTATTTTGTATAAACAATTTATTTTATTGTTATTATTAATTATATTGTTTTGTTTTGTTTAGTTATATGAAGAAGTAGTCATAGATAATGAACGATTGAGACGACAGTTACAAAAGACTGAAGAAGATCTACTAGAAGCCAGAATCACTATTGATAAACAGTCATCTAATGTAAAATATTTATCTTATTAGTTATTATAATTTTTTTTATTTAAATCTTAACTGAATAAATATACTGAAATTATGTAGGGTGGAAAAAGTCAAACGACATTATCTGAAACAGAGAAACGTGAAAGAAGGGCTATGGAGAGAAAATTGTCTGAAATGGAAGAAGAACTTAAGGTAATTATTTATACTTATCTAATTTATGTCGACAATTAAAAAAATAAATAATTAGACAATACAATAATTAAAAATAGTTTATATCAATGATGCTCTATGTGTTAGAATATTTTAGAACTTACACTTGAGTTTATGTTCTTTAGCAATTGCAAAAGTTAAAAGCAGAAAATGAACGGCTCCGAACTGAGAACAGAGCCCTTACCAGAGTCGTTTCTAAACTTACTCATACTTGATTATGTGAACACTTCGTTTTTTCTGATGTATGTAGATAATGTGCGACATAGAGTATTGTGTGGATTTTTTGAATTCCCATTGAAATTAAATCAATTATCAAATTTAATTTGATTGTGATATGTTTGAGCTTTAATTGTATATTTTATAAGTTCAAGTTTTATAATTAACATTTAACATCCAATACATACTCTCTACTTCATTAAAAAAGGACCTCTGTTAAATCAATTTTCTTAATAGCAAATAAATGATATAATGCTGTGTTGTAGCTTGTAAAATGTCTGCAATTTGTTTAGTTGCCTGCTTCTAAGGTTCCTTATTATCTTCAATAAAGTAAATTTATTGTTTTTATTAATACCTATTTAACTTGCAACATGTCCTTAGAGATAAAAATAGAGATGGTCCAATATCGTTTTTTACCGATAACTGATACTCTGATATTAAACCGATAACCAATATACTTAAAAATCTGAATTTTTTTAAATACTTTCCAATAAACAATAAAATGTTTTACTTCAGTAGAAATAACTTAAAAGTAGACAGTTATAGGTAAATTTCATAGCATATAAACATTAATAAAAGTAAAAAAAATAATTCTACACAAACACAACTAATAGCAATTTGTAACTTATCATCGTATCATTCCAAACTCTTGTTCTTGGTTATAATACTATAAAATGTTAACAACAAAGAATTAATTACCATTAAAGTAAAAATATTTTTACAAGAATACAGAATTTTTTTTATATTGGTTCAAATCTCTCATAGTAAATAAACCGATATTGGATATTGGTTTGTGTATCGACCCAGCCTTACTTATTAATAATAATATACCACCATAATGTCCGATTTTATTAGCAGTTTCATGATAAATAATTGCTATAAAAATAAAATATATTAAAAAAATACACACGCATAATATGTAATATTATATACTTATTATAATTGTAACCTATAATAGCCTACTAATTATAATTTTATAAACATTTGAATAAGTTAATATTTAAATGAAATATATATATATATATATATATATATATTAACATAAATACATAATATAACTATGTTAAGAACAATGTCTTTTTCATATTTTAGGATTTAATAAATCACTGTATATTGTGATTTAACTACTTCATTATATGGGTTTTCTTTTTTTTTTTTTTTTTACTAAACTTAACAAATTTTGAAAAGAAGCTTATGTTTGTTTTTTATTAAATAATTTATAGTTATTTATAATATTTAATTATAGTTAATATTCTGGTTTACAGCAAATGGAGCAGTTACGTCAAGAAAATCAGAGGTTAAAAGATGAAAATGGCGCTTTGATACGAGTAATAAGTAAACTTTCAAAATAGTGATAATTTTATTAGACTATTCTAAATATTAAATACCTACAAAATAACTTGCTTTTATTCATACATTATATATATATATATATTTATATCTATAGCATTCAGTATTAATTAATTTTGACTAGAAGCTATTTTTTATAATATATTCGTATCTATATTTTATTTTATAATATATTTGTTTTTTTCTTTTCTTTTTTTTTTTTTTGTATTTGCTACTCAAACAGATCTGATTTATACTTTGTATTGACTACGTTAAACGAAATAGCAAAAACTAGTGATTTTGTAAACAATTAACCCAAATTTCTTAAATTTCTATTATTTTAGAATACATATTTATTATTTTTAAATTATTTAAATACAAATATTAATATTTTTAATGTATATACTACATACCATTTTTTCTCGTGTATACTATTTTATATAATTATTGTATTTTGTTATTCTGTTATATGCAGATGTTTATTTTGGTATACCATTAAAATTAAAAACGACTTGATCGCATTTAAAACTGTTATTAAATTATATTTATATATATCCATTATCCACCTACATCCTTTTACTCGAATCTTATTACATCGTTTATCTAACAAATAACGTATTACTGTTCAGTAGTTTTGAACTTTTAATATTTGTGTACCACCCACAATGTGATGGTAATATAATGTTTATTCATTTAATTCGTTTAAGTTATTACTATGAAATTATTTCATAATTTAATTAATTAATGATAAAATTTCATAGTTTTGCTATAAATTATAATGTATAGATATGAACAGGACTCGAAACTTCTAGCACTTGCATATTTGTTTGTAATACATTGAAAGGTAGCAGTCTAAGCTATAAATTTATTTAATACTAAAATAAATTCAATTATAAAAGTTTTTAGTGTTTATTTTAGGGTTTTTGTATTTTACTATTTATTGCTAATTATTAATTTATCTGGAATAAAATGATTAATTTTTACGATGTCCAAATAATCAAATGGTAATGTTTGTATTTAATTAACAATATATTTATTTACTAAAAGTAAAATGTAAAAAAAATATGATACCGCTCAGTGATCAGTTTTGATTACTCACTATTGAATGTATGAATATACATATACGTATGTGCCTTGAAATTATATTTTATGTTTACCTCTCATCAAATCATTCAAAATAAACTTTAATGCACGGAAATATTGTGTTTATTGTATCTCTTAATTATTATTTTTACGAACACCAATACGGTAATATCTGTATAAATATAAATACATATACCTGCATAATTAACCATAGAGTAATAATTACTCTAAGTATGTAACCCATAATGGAAATTATTTAGTTAACGTCGACTATGATTTAGATAGTAAGTGCGTCTTCACTTTTATTAGTGCTATTATTTCAAATAAAAAATAAAGAAGTTAAATTTCAATTTTGTAGTTAAAAAAATTATAATACAATTTAACAAACAAATTATATAGCATATAGTGCATTATTTTACATTTTTTCGAGACATAGCACATATTTTGTAATATTTTAGTGCTATAAGAGTCTATGAATAATGGTATTTCATAATTAACTATTTAATTTTATGAATATTTCATTAATTATTAATTAAGATAGTTAATTTAGATATAATTTTTTGAAATCATTTATTAACAACTGAAATCAGAAATTTATTAGAAAAAACACAAAAATAATGTTCAAATTATTCAGTAAATCTAAACATTAGATTGCATTTGGAGTCTGGACACTACTGGTAACATATAAATATACGTATATTTTATAAAATAATATATAATACACTACACACCCAACAGGTAACTTTCGAGTAATTAAACCAACAATTTCACTAAGTGCACCAAGAAGTATGATAGATAAACTAAACATTTTAATGTAAAATTAATTGTAATCAATCGGACATTAAGATCGACTAAATAAATATCAAATAAGCTAAACAAAAGAACTAATATAAATTTTTTTTATATACAATATTTTCAACAATTTAAAAATATCACAATATTAAGATTAATCTAAATAATAATAAAAATAAAAACAAATATATATGTTAAAAACATATTATGTATATATACAAGTATATTTTTTAAATATATGATTCTTGGTGTTTTGAATTTGTAAATTATAAAAAAATTATTTAACTATTGCAACACCAACGAGATGATCTCTCAGATGGTGGAGCATCTTCATCATCAATAATTATGGTTCTTCTTGTACTTCCTGAACGATTTAATGAAATTATATTTTCAGCATTTTGTTTATCAGCTTTTTCAATCATCATCCGACAAAGACTTAAAAAAAGTTCTTCAATGCCCGAATTCATTTTGGCTGATGTATGGAAATGTATAGCACCAACTAAATGTGCATAACTAAAACAAATTTGTAATTAATTAAATTTAATAAAAGTATTAATTATGATTTTATGAATATTACTTTTCTGCATCTTCTACTGAAACAGTACGTTCTTTTTCTAAATCAATTTTGTTGCCTGCAATAACAAGACAAATCTCACTTCCCAACATTTTTTTTAATTCTTTAATCCAATTTTTTACCTAAAAATAAATTTAAAATATTTATAATATTTGTATTATACTCACTCTAAAAATTAAATAATTACATTTAATAAAATATTAAAATACTATATACTCTATAGTTCTATACTGACTATAACCGTAAAAAATAAATAGAAAGAAGTAGTAGCTTATACTTAATAGAATTATGCAATAATAACTAAAATTCAAAAAAGATGTATTATAAAAAATATTAAGGCTCATAAACGTATTATTCTTGAAATGCTAGAATATCCATTGTATAAAAATAAATACCCTATTACTATTATTATAATATAAAAACTTATCAATAAAATAATGATTATAATAATTAATAAAATAATAATCTTTGTACAGTGATATAAAATATGAGACCTATTTAAGTTATTACAATTATTGCTATTTGAAAAACTATAAAATGGTTGGAAAGTGGATGTAGTTGGTATTTTATTTAAGTCATTTTTCAAATTACTCAAAACTGAAGCTATGCGATATAAAAACGGTATTTTTCATGGAAACTGAAATTTTGAAGAATTCAATTTCAATAACATAGGCAATTTTAAAGTTAAAGACTTGAAAATTTTATTGATGTTCACATATGTACTATATTATATAATGTGAAAATTTTTTGGAACAGTTACATTAATTTTTCTACAAAATATAGGACTTTGAATATTTCGTAAAATTCTCGTTTTTATGTATATAATGTTTGATAAAATTGGCACTTTTTAGTATTTAAGGTCTGAAAATTTTACTGATGTATACTTACATATTACGTATCATATCAAAATTTTAGAAAAAACAAGAGTCAATTTTTTTTTTTTTTTTAGCTGTTTTAAGTTGATATTTTTACATATATACTAGTATTCTTCTTATTTCTCAATACTTTTACAATAAAAATTAATAGAAAAGCTAAAACATTTGGAAAATTTTATTGAAGGATATTGATATATATCTTAACGTATTTCCAATATATTAAGAAAATCTCAATACTCGAATTTTTTTTTATAGGTGTTTAAAGTTGAAATTTCGGTAAAATCAATATTTAAAGTATTTATATGGATTCTTCTTATTATATATATAAGATATTTATTTTATATTTCAATATTTAACAATAATGTTAAATAAAATTGACAAACATTTTTTGAAAATATTATTGAAGGTTAAATACATTTTATTTAATTCATTTCCAATTAATTGTAAAATATTACATTTACGATTTTTTTTTTTTTATAGCTGTTTAAAGAATAAAAAAGAAAAGGAAGGGATACAGGTGTAAAGAGGATAGTATTGAATTTTGATTACAATTTGAATGGAATGATAAATCATTACATTCGAAAAACGATTCTGAGCGAAGTACTGTCAGACAGGCCCGTGGGGAGGGGTCAAACCCCTCTCCATTGTTATTTGTTTTTGTACATATTACATAATAAAAACAAATACTTACAAGGAAATATTCAATAAAATATTTGAAAACCCCCTTAAATAATCCTACACACGTCCTGCTTTCTGATTTGGGTATTTAGGCGACTCAATTAAAGGTTTTATGATAAATTGTTGATATTGAACGTATAGACTGATAAATGTAAACATTTTAATTGGTACATATATTATCTGATGAACTTCGCTCGAAATCATTTTCACAAATGTAATGATTTATCATTGCATTCAAATTGTAATCAAATTTTAACACTACCCTATTTACACCTGTATCCCTTCCACACCATTATCTCTTCCCTTATTTTGTAATTAAAGGGGTAAAAATTGCTTATTTTATTTATGTAAATATATTTTTAAGTGTCATTGAATATAACTGATTAAATAAATTTGCACTCAATGAATGTTGTATAATATAGGTAGGTAGTATAATGAATATTATACTAAATAAAATATTACTTTTTGAAAAGAATCTTCATCAGTAATATCATAAACTAATATTGCACCATTAGACATTCGATAATAGATCGGCCCTAAAGCATGAAATCTTTCTTGGCCAGCTGTATCCCATATTGCTAAATTTATTCTTCGTCCGTTGAAGTTGAGTTTCTTTTTGACGAATGACGCCTGCAAAAAATATGCAAAACGATAATAATATACGGATAACACAATTTATTAAGCATAGCTTAATTTAACAAATTATCATAATGCATGATGGTTATTAAAGACTGCCATACCTGTAAGGTGCTAACATGTTTGTCATTGAATTTATCTTCAGTATATCGGAGTACAAGTGACGTTTTACCTACACACCCTTCGCCGAGTAAAACTACTTTGAAACTTTGCGAAACAGTCTTACCGGCTTCGGGTGGACTTTTAATCGAGTCGTCCATATGTATGATGGTGGTAATAACGCTGTTGCTGTATACGAGATGTTACATTTGCAGAGATAGACGAAAAAACGTTTTTTACGAGCTTACAGTTTTAAATTACAATTTTTTTTCACGTATCCGCTTCACACGACACATACCTATCATATTTTTTACGCGTTATAATTATATACAATACAAACTCACGTAAAGTTAAACGAAGATAATAATATAATTACGCTGGATTGTTGTAAAGTGAAATAGTCAATAGTCAATAGTTTAAACTGTAATCGGCACTGGGAAAGTGGGAAGTCGAAACTCGATATTCGATAACGACATTACAGAATATTTCATACGATAAGATACGTAAACGGACAAACGGGTAAAACACTTGTCGTCCGTACACCGTACGACGCATAAGCACAGGTGCCCATCCAAATCCAAAGTCATATTCATATTATGTTACAATACTTTAAGAAAATGGACTTCGATCCTACTGCTATCTAGTTGTGTAATATAACGAAGCGATAATTTGTAATGCAATCCGTGAGAATTATAGAATAGTTAATATTTTTATTTTTTATTATTGTCCGACGTCCGTAATTTTTGTAATTCAAAGGTGAAAACAAAAACAATAACAATGAAAAATTTACCCTCCTATTAGGTAATGTATCTATTAATAACAAAGACTTAAAAAATTAAAAAGCAATTTCCCATGTAGCTCTAATCTTGTAAAGTTGTAATGTAACCTCGGGCTTCGCCTTCGCGGTACGACAAAAAAGTAAAAACGAAAACGACAACGTTTAATACTTATATCGTATCACTTATCTATATCATGGTAATTAGTAATTACTAATTAATAATTTACTAATTTTATATTACGAGTAGGTAATTAAAAATACTTTATTACTTTAAACAACAATACAGATGACGGGACACCTAACACCTAAGGGAACTCAAAAATATACCAAAACCAATAAGGTGCAAATAAGCAAACGAATTAACGAATACATTCTCGGGGGGAAAATTAATAACAGTTCGCCACTTTTTGTATGCAGTGTCCCGTATTTATACTTTATAGTATTTGCCATTTGGTAGGTACCTAATTACTAATTACTAATTAATAATATTAGTAAAATAGTAACCTACTAACAAGTAACAATTAGGTACCTATAGTTACCAGAGAAAATAGTAGAGATAGTTACTCGTCCAATTTTCTGTGCAATACTGCAATGCGCGTTTAGTATAATTAAAGACCAGATTTAAATGCAGTGAAAACACACAAAATTTGCATAATAAAATTGTATAAATGCTAAAATGCACCAAAAAATACATAAGAATTGCATAATAAATTGCACTATAAAAATTCAAAAATTATATAAAAAAATTAGATAAATGTTACTTTTTTGAATTAAAATTGATAATATTAGATACATAACCAAATTAAAAAGTTCATTAAAATTAAATCTTCTGCTAACTTAAAATATGTTTGTTCAAAGAAAAACTACGTTCTACACTTCTACGTCTACACATTGGTTCATTTCATATTTAAAACAATTCAATAAGGTACCTAGGTGTTATACTAAAATAACATGTTTTTTACCTGATATGACTTCATAATAAAATTTAAGTTTTATACTCTTCAATTTTTTTAATTACATACATAAATTTGTCTATTTTTTTTTTCCATCTGGACCAGGAATATTTGTTAAAATATCTAATGTTTTCTAAACATATTCATACTTTCAAGTACCTAGTTCACTATTCGATTTTATAAAATAAATTTAACCGAGTTAAATGCATTGTTCATTTAAACACACAAAATTGTAAAAAATTGCATTATAAAATTAAATAGGCGTAACACATAAAGTATAAATCAACTATACATTTGATCAGACTTGGTTTATCTTAACTTCAAAAAAAAGTTGCAATATCAATTAAATCTGGTCTTTAGTTATAATCTTTACGTCTTTATTTTACGTTACTTTTTTAGTTGTTACTGGCGGACAATTATTAACCCGTCATTAGTCGCGTCTATATTTATAACACGGTTAGTCGCGTATGAGCGCCGCGCTCACTCTTCTAATTTTTACTTTCAAAAATGGTATAATTAATTAAAAGTAAGAATTTTGTTATTAATAATTAATGAGGATCGTCATATTATTAAATATCATGTATATCTGGAAATAGATATATAACACGATACATGAATAATCACAAATAGTAATACATATAAAATACGTGTAAAAACGTATTACAAGGAAGTGTTGCATATGAGTGCCGCTCAATTTATTGAAACTGACAAGTTCAATCTATAGTAATTACAACAAAAGATTACGGATTGGGTTTTCCAATTTATAAAAAAATTCCCAAGTATGGTAAGACAAGGTATACAATGGTATCTAATATTTTAAAATTAAATAATAACCAGAAATAGCTAAAATAGTAATTGAGTGAGCGCCGCGCTCATACGCGACTAATGACGGGTTAAAAAAAAACTACGATTTAATTCATTTTTTTTTGAAGTTTTAGGCAACGCCGTTTTGTAATTTTTATTCATTTTTATTATTTATTGTTAATTTCAAATTAACATATTGACAATTAATAAATTAATTGACCATGGTCCATGGTCAATGATTGTACCTAATTATTTATAAATAATAAATATAATATACCTATGTTTTTTTTTTTTTTTTTTAATATCCCCTTAGCCCTTACTGATAAAGTGATAAGGATAACACAATTTTCATCGTTTTCTCTACTTTTTTACGTTTTACTCATTTCAGTATTGAATTTGCTGTTATGTTTTACTATTTGTTTTTACGATGAGATCTGTATTCTTAATAGTAATGAATAACATTCTATAAGACATTCTTAGTCACTTAATATTAATCAGTTTTTATATAGTTAATTATCCATTAGTAATATTATTTTTTAATTATAAGTTTCGGTGCATTAAATCATCATTGTTGTTGATGTTACTGTTGATTGTTACTTACTAATTGCTATTTTTCTGGTATTAGTAAATGCTGTAAAAAAATTTACAATATTTTATATTAGCCACTAGTTGTTCAAATTCCAGAATTCCATTCTCTAGTGAACTTGGTGTACAGCATTAAAAATGGCTCGTCATAGGAACATAAGGACTACAAAATATTCTGATGGTAAATTTTTGTTGTTTCATGTTTACTAAATTAATAAATTATATTATTAAAATAATATATTTGGATGTTTAATTTAGGTGTATCTATATACTGTCATACTTACTTTGTACTCAGATGCTGTTATGAGGAATAAAAAATTATATTAAGCTAAATACATACCCACAATATGTTTTTATTTATATTAAAGTATGATATTATGTAGGTACATGAATATGTATATTTAGTATTGACCAATTAGAACAAAAAAATATTTTGTATATAATTTTATTACATTTTGTAAAATTATTTTAAATCTATATTTCAGGCCTAGACCATTATGAATCAATTATGAATAAATAATTAATAAATTTCTTTGATCATAGTATTATTATTTCTAATAATTTATTTAAATTATGAAAAAGTAAATCTTATTTCTAAGTAAGAAAATATTTATTTCAGATGAATACTATGATGATGATAATTATTCAAACTCATTTGAAGAAGATTGTATTTCTCCTAGTGATGGTATTTATGAATCAATTTTATATTTATGTAGGTATATATATATTTATTTAAAATGTTTAATATACATAATATGTTTTAGAATTTTATTTAATCAATCACAAACCAAAATTTGAATCTGATCAAGATTTAAAAGATGCCAAAATAAATTCATGTTTACAAAGGGTAACTGAAATTTTGGGCTTTGAACTTGCCAAAGATGTTGTGACTGAACATTTAATTAATAATGAATTTGATATTGATAAAACTATTGACCAAATATTAAATTCAAAAACTAGTAAATTCGATATGATTTTATTACTATAAACTAATTAATTTAATATTATTGTATTATGTAGATGCTACTAAAATAAAAGATTTACAAGGTAGACTGAATAGGCCTCCTTCAATTGTTATTGCTTCTTCATCAAAAAATAAAGACAATATCATTGTTGGTTTTGGAAATGCATCAATATCAGGTAAATATATATTTATATTTATATAAATTTGATGCTTAAATTCTTAATTCTTAAGTATTCAAATCTTACATCATAAGTGTTTATAATCAATAATAGAAATTTTGTTTATACATATGTGGTTTATATTAAATGCGTATTATATGATATATGAGTTCTTTAGTTTTTTCAGGTACTCGTTTAATATGTTACCAACCTGAAAACTGTACTCATTTAGTATGCTACCCCGTGTTTCTTCACTTAATTATTAGTATTATATGCTGTACAAATAGCGCATTGATTTATTCATTATGCATAATATATTGAATAATATTATAGTATGTAAAATTAAAAAATAAAGTAAAATTCACAAAACAATAACACACGCGTAAATACAACATACTAAAATATTATATTTTAGTTTTCTTAGTGGATATTTATTAATTACTATAGCAAGTTATTATAATAAATTTTATAGTATGCATGTATATCTTAATAGTCACTCTTTTTCCATAATAAAGTTAAATAAAAATAAAACATAGAAAATATTATCACGTTTTTTGGTATGTAATAATTTACTGGTAAATAGCATACTACACCAACAAATTTGTGGTAGGTAGCATACTAAACGAGTACCTTTATTTATTTAAATTTTTAGGTTCAAAAAACAAGAACTTAATTACAACACCTAAACAGACACCATTTAGTACACCTATATGTTCACCAGCAGCAACTCCTCGTAATCGATCACCACAAAATACTCGTATTGGATCACCAAAGTATTGAAACTAATAGTTTAATTCGACTTTTTAATATAAAATGTAAATTTTTTTAGAGTTAATAAAGTCAGAGATGATCTTGGATTATTAGCATCAACTCACAAAGATCAACTTTATTTAATTATAATTGGTCATGTCGATGCAGGTAAAAGCACATTAATGGGTCATTTACTTTATAAATTAGGGCATGTACAACAACGCACCATACAAAAGTATGAACATGAAAGTAGAAAGTTGGGTAAACAAAGTTTCATATATGCTTGGGTACTGGATGAAACCTCTGAAGAAAGGTAATGTAAAAAAATGAAAATATAATACCTATGGCTAAAATATTTATAATAATAGAAACCGTGGTATTACAATGGATGTCGGTCATTTGAAATTTGAAACAAAAACAAAAGATGTTACATTATTAGATGCACCTGGACATAAAGATTTTATACCAAATATGATTACAGGTAAAAAAAATAATTAATAAAAATAACTGATTTTATGTTGTACTTATGTAATATCATACATGTTATATACTCAATGGAAATATGTATGCATGGGTAGGGTTGACACTGCCGGTATAATAGTCACTAAGAACACAGTTATGTATACAGTTAGTATATGGAACTCTTTTTTGAGAAATAATTATATTTAATATTATTAATTTTATGTTATTTAACACTATAATGATAATAAACAACAAATAATATTAGATTCTGAGCGAAGTGAAGAATGTATTGGTTTTACAATGATGTGTGTTTTTTTTTTTTTTTTTTTTTTGTTTTTTTTTTATGTCTGAAAACACTTTTACTATCCGAAATAATTTTGACGAATAGCATATGTTTCCATTTGGAAAGTGGATGTAGTTGGTACTTTATTTAGGTCATTTATTGAATTGCTCAAAATTGACCCTATGCGACAGAAAAAACAACATTTCTCACGAAAACTGAAATTTCGACGAATTTGATTTCAATATTTCACGATAACTCAGACAATTTTGAAGTTAGAGACTTGTAAAAAAATTTGGTTGTTGACTTAAGTACTAATATATGTGATAAAATTTTGGATCCGTTACATTAATTTTTCTACAAAATATAGGATATTCAATATTTCGTAAAATTCTCATTTTTATGTATATAATGATTCATAAAATTGGCAATTTTTTGCATTAAGGTCTGAAAATTTTACTGAAGTATGTCTACATGTTGAACCATGTATTACATAAAGTTGATTAAAAAGTCCTATTCATTATCTATATCATTTTTGACTGCTGTAAAATTAATATAAAAATTATAAGTGATTTATTAAAAATATATGATCATTTAATAGATGTTTTAAATTATCTGGTACAATTATACTGGACAGATCTTTAGGTTTTGGATGCTCAAACATTGTTATTTTCCTTTTAATAATTATTTTTACAGAATACTTTTGAATGGTAGTTAATACTTATTGATATATTGTAAACATAGTACCTTTTTGAATTTTCTTTTTATTCATTGTTTATTTTTTTTAATTCAATAAAATGAATTATAGGCTGATGACTGGTCACTCAATGAAAACATCTTACCTTTAAGATATATTTGATTTATAATAAATAATAGTCTCACTTCTTGCTTCTCAATTACACACTCAATATTAGATACAATTATCATCAGTTTTCCATATAATATAATATATTATTACACATTTACACAATATGGTGTTTATATATCCTGTTAAACGTATATAAAATCTATTAATGGGCAATTTATCACACTTTTCATAAATTGTACAAATTATTTGTATATCTATGAAGTTTTATTATATTATAAAAAAAAAAAATACAAAAAAATATAACATTTGGTAGGTACATTATTTACTAAAATAATTACAACACGCGTGGGAATTGATATTACACTGAAGTATAATTAAGGGGATTAAAAGAGGTATATATTTTAATCGATTTAGACTTAATTAATTGCCTGCCAACAATTTAAGTACTTTCCGTGGTTCGATTTTAAAAATTTTAAAATACTTGACTGCATTAGGAAGTTTACTTTGCATCGGTCGGAGCATATTTTACATATTTTAAATATCATTTAATTATTAACCATAGATAATTGAGAAATTTATACAATTTTCTACCATTTTATTTTCGTAATTAATTAGATAAATTTAAAAAAGTGCTCCTACCAATGCATAATAAACTTGTTTAAAAATTCAAATATGTATTCATTTTTAAAATCGAACCACAGGAAGTACCTAAATTTTCGGAAGGCGTATAGCTCTAATTTACGTTCATAAATTAGTTGAGAAATTTAGTTGACATGTGCATGCGTGTGCTGATAAGTCAAGAGGAAAGTTGGGGGGAATTCACACATACTAAAGAAGACAATTTACTTCTCACACACTAATACTATAACGTCGTAAATTGTATATATTGCCTATACAATACTCCTTACAAAAGAAAGAATGTAAGATTGAAGATAAATTTTAAATATTTGTGGTTTTAGGTGCTTCTCAAGCCGATGCAACTATTTTAGTTGTAGATGCAACTAAAGGAGAATTTGAAACAGGATTTGACAGTGGAGGTCAAACAAGAGAGCATGCTCTTTTAATACGTTCTCTTGGTAAGTAATATAAGAATAATAATTATTATGTAACAAGAAAATATAATATCAAATATAAAATATTTTTTTTTTTTTTTTTAGGTATTGCCCAGCTTGGAGTAGCTGTGAATAAAATGGATACTGTTAATTGGTCAAAAGATCGTTTTGAAGAGATTAAATCAAAACTTGGACACTTTTTAAAACAAGCCGGTTACAAAGAATCGGATGTCACATTTGTACCATGCTCTGGGTTAAGTGGTGAAAATTTAGCTACAAAAGCAAAGGAATCATTATTGATCAGTTGGTATAATGGTCCTTGTCTAATGGATGTTATTGGTTGGTAATCTAATATTTATATAGTAGTTTCTAAATTATTTAATGATATAAAAAAAAAAACTAAAGAATACATTTCTTTTAGATTCATTTAAACCACCAGAACGTGCAATTACTCTACCTTTAAGATTGTGTATTAGTGATGTTTATAAAAGTTCAGGGTCAGGATTCTCAATTGTCGGGCGAATTGAAACTGGTCAATTAAAAATTAACGATAAAGTATTGGTACAACCACAAGGAGAAATTGCACAAATTAAAAGTTAGTGTTTTCAACAATTAAAATTAATTAAATAAAAGTATTTATTATTATTTTTAGATATTGAAATTGATGAGTTGCCACAACCAATTGGATTAGCTGGTGATTTCATCCGTATTTCCCTGATAAATTATGATTCACAGACTATATATCCTGGGTGTGTTTTGTGTGATCCATCATTTCCAATTCCAGTAACTTCAGTATTAGAAGCACGGATAGTTGTGTTTAATATAGATTTCCCTATTGTACGTGGACATCAGATTGTATTACATTATCAAAGTTCTTCAGAGTCTGCAGTTATTAGTAGATTATTAGCAGAATTAAATAAAAGTACTGGAGAAGTAATAAAGAAAAATCCACGAATAATCAAGAAAAATACTCATGCTCTTATTAAAATACAATTAATGAGAACAATTTGTGTAGAGGTATATTCAGATATTAAACAATTAGGTAGAATAATGTTAAGGTCTGGTGGCACCACTATAGCTGCTGGTCTTGTTACTAAAGTAAATTTTAATAAATAAATAAATATATTATTAAATGTATTTTGTAAATAAATTCATGAATTACAATTAATTATGTTATATGGCAACAAAATTAATAAAATCAAGTAAAAATTAAATTGGATTTTTCTATTTGCTTACCCAGATTTAACTAAAATATTTAAAAAACATTAATTAAAATTTACAATGAAAATATAATAATGCTGTCTTTGTAATTTAATTGTTTTATCTTCCTATTTTCACAATTAGATATTTGTTATAATTAATATTAATATCTTTTTAATTTTTTCTATTAATTTATTTTTACCCTATATTCTATTTCATATTTTTAATTTTTTTTGTTGTAATGTATATTTTTTTAAAAACAAATATAATATATATATATATATATATATTATATTACATAGTTTATTTTATTATATACAATTTATAGTTATATATTTTGTTTAAAAATATTGGTTATTTTTTAAATTGAATTTGTTATAATATATGATGTATCATTTCATAAATAAAAACTATATACCAAGATATATAGGAATAAACATGACCATAAAGAAAGAATAAAAACAATTTATTAGAAATACGAGTATTAACTTGATGAAAGTATCTTGAAAACATTTCTAAAATAATTTTTTTTTCTTTTACCTATTGTTTCCAGACTTCTGACCTTTATTCTCTACTTCACATAATTGTCATAACCCATAATAAAAAAGAATACTTTGGCATATCCGCAGTTTTGTACTTCTCTTGAAAGAGAAAACATTAAACAGAATAAACGGTCGAGCTTAACAGCATTCCAAAAGATGCCTTCCACTAATGTTTCGAATAGTGGCAGAAAAGCTAGGAGAAGTGTGTGCATCACCAAGGAGACTACTTTAAAGGGGATTTAATGTTTGTAGCTCTTGTTCAATAAATGCACTTATATAAATACTTTAAATATTAATTTTACTGAAATTTCAACTTTAAACAACTATAAAAAAAATATTGAATCTTGAGATTTTTTTAATATTTTGGAAATATGTTAATATATAAATTAATAATTATAAATCAGTATGCTCCAATAAAATTTTCCTAATTTTTTGTCTTCTATTAATTTGTATTGTAAAAGTATTGAGAAATAATAAGAATACATGTGGATTCTAATTATTTCGTTTAAACTAAAAATATCAACTATAAACAGCTATAAAAAAAAATTGAGTTTTGGGATTCTTCTAATATTTTGATATGATATTAAGTAATATGTAATGTTACTTGATACATGTAACTCCACTTGTATACTTCAGTAAAATTTTCAGATCTTCCTGCCCAAAATTGCCAATTTTATCAAACATTATATATTACATAAAAACGAGAATTCACGAAATATTTAAAGTCCTGTATCATGTAGAAAAATTAATGTAACAGTTCTAAATTTCATCACATATATATATAGTATCTATATGGGTAACACCCAATAAAATTTCAAAATTGCCCGAGCTATCGTGAAATAGAATTTGTCAAAATTTCAGTTTTCTTGAAAAATGCCATTTTTTCTATCGCATAGGGTCTATTTTGATAAATTCGAATAATTGTCTAAGTAAAGTACCAACTACATTCACTTTCCAACTGGAAACATATACTATTCCTGAAAATCTGAGCATTATTTCGGGTAGTAAAAGTGTCTTCAGACATAAAAAAAAAAAGACACATCATTGTAAAACCATTGTAATACATCTTCCTCTTCCCTTCGCTCAAAATTTAAAATTTTAATCAACAGTATAAAATATTATATTATCTGACAAACTTTGCTCAAAATTAATGATTTATCATTACATTCAAATGTAAAAATTCAATACTATCTTCTTTAGACCTGTATTCCTTCAACACATCAGTTCTTCTTTTTTTTCTCTTAATATATTTTAACATTACTATTTAATTATAATATTAAATCACTAAATCCTTCCACTATCTAATCCTCCTAGAGGACTAAATTAACAAAAATAAAATTCATTAAACTGCAATGAAGTCTCTTTACTTACAAAAGCTAAAATATTTTATTTCTATCTTGTATGGCTATGTATTATATTTAGTATGTGACTATATATCAAAATATAAGTAAATAATATCTAATACCACTTATTATACATATCTATAATTAATGCTAATACCATTTATATTTTTTAAATTCTGAATTTCTACATTTTATAACTAATAATAAAAAAATAATGATTACTATCTAGATTTTAATACATTTTATTTTTTATCCTTCAATTTGCATTCATTATATACAATATTAAAAAAAAAAAAATAGTATAAGTATATAAAATATTTAATTATTATGTTACAGTTGTAGGGTTATTTTGAGTCTTTGTAATTCCATTAGTTCCATTTGCAATCAAGACTACAGGTTCAGGACTTGATTGATTCATACCTTCGACTTCAGCTAAACTCAGTTGAGTAATAAAACGCAGTTTTTTTTGCAGAGGCAATCTAAGGCGATATACAATACCCTCTACTTCAGATTTCATTAAATTTCCTACATACTGATATTTTATATGATATCTAAATGTATTTATTAAGGAATTATTTTATCAAAATATGTAAAAGTACTCAAAATTTTAAATTAAATAATTTAAAAAGGATACAGTAGGTCACATATGGGGTCCATATAACGAAGAGTCTGAACATGTTTATCCATTCTTTCCAGTGTATTAAATAGTTCAACAGTAATGTCCAATATAGATGGCGATGGTTTATCAAGATTATAACGAGATAAAAATGGAGATACTAAATGGCATAAAAATATAAATTGTTCTTCGCTGTAAACAGATGGTCCTAGTTTCTCTTTAACAAATCTAAATAAATATTAGAAAAATGTGAATAATTATAAAAATTAATAAGTTATTAAACAACTCACAGTGGTATAGAAGCAATGTGACCAACACCAGCATGATGCCATGTAGCATGGGCCAAAGCTAACATATACACAAATCGATTGTCAAGCATACATCCATGAACAAGATCAAAATTAAACAGCTGAAATGGTGTATGTGCATACTGCCATGTGACTAAACCAGGACTTTGCATCATTTGCATTATTCGATCTTGTAAAGTTACCCAGAAAGGTTCTGGTAATGCTGACATTATAAGACCGATACTGTTTATCCAACAGTGTATTTCATGAGATGGTATTTCTGTATATCTATAAATAAATAAAATTATAATACATTAAAATAAAAATCTTGCTATATAGATAATACAATTTTATTACCTTTGCATCACAACATCAATTATAGAATTAGCTACTGTAGATGGAGCTAACGGTAAAGCCATAAGTTCTGCACAAGTCATGTAGAGAGCGTAAACTGCTGGATTTGGAAATTCGTTAAATCTCCAATCTATGTTTGGGAATTTAACATTTCCACTCATAGCTTTAAAAATTATGTCAAGAAAAAAATAAATGTATAACAATACTCTCTTTAAAAGTAGGTTCAACATTTATATAATTATTTAATAATAAACTATTACTATAAAACCTGTTTAATTTAATTATCATAATATAAACCCTATTAAAAAATTTTGTGATATAAATAATTTTAAAACTTTTTCTAAAAATAAATTAATTTCAGAAATTTGACTTAAAATCAATAAAATTGTGTATAAAACATTCTTAACTAATAATATTATTAAATTATTAGAAACTAATATAGGTATCCATAACTTAGCTAATAAATAATTTATAAATTGGTAAAATTTTATTGAATAATAATATAGACATTTTACATACGTAATAAAATTTTGAAATAGTTACATTGATTTTTAAGTATAACTTTAGATATACATTATTTATTTATTTAATGTTTTAATATTCAAAATAGCAATAAATAATTTATTATCAGTCATCTGACTGAACTTTGCTCAAAATTATTTTTTTTAAATGTTATAATATATCTTTGCATTCAAATCTTAATTGTATTGTAACATTATACTTTTATGACCAATATCCTTTCCACAACTATATCCTGTCTTTTTTATTTTTTAAATCAATAAAAATTTTATTTGTTATATTATTAAGGATACTGTCTGTAATTCGTTTGACGAGCATAACATAATATTCAAGTTCTGGCACCCATATAGGAGTTGAAGGTGTAACTGTGATATCCGTAGTAGTACCCATCGAGTTATTTGTTGTTGTTGGTGCCTGCATATTATACCTTTGATATGATTCGGACAATGTCCAACATCCACGTGTTTCACAAAGTGATCCAAGAACTGCAAATACTAATTTTCTTTTTAATGATGGCCGATCACGTAACTTAGATTCATAGTAATGCAATGTATTATATAAATAAGTAACAGGTCGATCTATAAAAATAATTTATTAACATATATATTTCATTAATTACATACTAATATTTATAAAATACCATGAAACTTATACAAGCATCCCAAATGATCCAATAAAGTTTCCAATGATTTAGTTACTGGTGGTAATTCAAGATATCTATGAATCACTATATCAAAAACCTATGAAAAAAGAAAAATGTTTGAATATAATATAATAATATTATATTATATTATATATGAATAAGTACCTAGATGTATTTACCATGTATCCTATATTAAAGACCTTGGTTACCTTACTCCCACTCTTTCTTATGACCATCATATAAATATTACTATTGGAAAAGCTCTAAAAGTACTAGATTTTATAAAATGTAATACCAGCCATTTTTCTTCTATCTCTTGTCTTTATTCCCTCTACCTTTCTTTGGTCCGATCCATCTTAGAATATGGCATCCATATTTAGCCAAGGACCAACTATACATTGGGCGAGTTCAAAACCCATTCCCTTCCTATACTGCTTTTGTCATTAAGATTGCTTATCCTCTTCATGGCTATTCTCCTATTTGTATTAGATTAAATATTCCCTCTCTTACTTCTTGCCATCTTAATGCTAACATTAACTTCATATCCTCTCTGCTAAATGGTGCAATAGATTCTTCCTACCTCCTATCTAAAATCTCTTTTCATATTCCCCTTATAATACTAGAGAACATTTCCTACGTTTTCTCTCATCATGCTAATTTTACTCATAACCACCATATTTATAGAATGCTCAGTCCCCTCAACAATATATATATATATATATATATATATTATATTATTCTGTTGCTGATCTTGTTACTTTAGTTTTACATGTCACTTTTCTTATTATTATTGTTAGATATTATTATTTTAATCAGTATATATAATATATTTCTTTTATATTATTTATGTTTTTATAATTAATTTTTACTGTAAAACATAATAATTTTATTACCTTGTAAATGCTGATTGACGTTAATTTATTAAATAAAATAAATTTAAAATGACAACATTTCTATTAAAAAACTTATCAATAAATACTAATCCACATCTGACCCATGTTAAATAAACACATAATCTACTTTTATAATTTAAATATATTATAGTATTTAATTGATAATTTAAATGTTTACATTTACACATTAACATACCGGTAAAAATCTAAGGCATACATTTCCAAAATACACAGGTAAAGGCTGATACGAAGCAGGGTCCAATATTCCTTCAGGAGCAAATTTTTCAGGGTATTTTCTATGAAATGCTAAATGTTTTTCATGCCTATATAACATTAATAATCAAATAATCAAACTTATTCAAGTATGTAGATATGATTTATATTTAAAACAAATGTTATTTTATTTACCAATTGGATTGTTTCCAGTGTTCAGGTGAATTTTCTTTTACAAATTCACACACTCTAGCTCTAAACTCTGCCCCTTTAAATAAAAGTAACTGAATGATAAAGAAACACACTTGAGCTTCACTGCCCTCTTGTGTTCGAAGTGCCTGTAATTTGTATTTTGTATTTAAATTTATTTATTATATTTATAATGTAACATAAATATTATTTAAACATACAAGGCAAAGAACAAGTCGATCAATTGTTACAATATTATATTTCCAAATCATACTATTAATAGCGTCAACACATTTATTCACATGTTGGCCTTCTTCTGATACAGCAAATTTGAATACTAAATAATCACAAAACTTTCTAAGATGTGCTGACAGTGCTCGAGCTCCAATTCGTTCCAATATTCTAAAAATATTTTAATTTAAATTTTATTATTTTTTGTTGGTAATATCTATGTTTTTGATTGTTGCTTGATATTTTGGAACCACTGTAAGTATGAGTGTATAATGAATTTGTAATAATATTCATAATGTGTAATACACAACAATAAAACAGTTTCGAAATGTCAGGTAACATGAATTGTAAACATGAATTTTTCACAAAAATTATTAATACAGGTATAATCAATGAAATTTTTATTTATGTCATACATATATTATATTTTTTATTTTATTTATTATTCAATAAAATTTTAATTCTAAAATTTATTTATTAAATTATATGTACTAAATTTGTACGTAAATAATTTACTTTATGAATAATACTTAATTTCAAATACCAGAAGTATTTACTAATAGAAATGTCCAAAGAAAACAAAAAAATAGAATGATGAGTTTGGAGTCTTGCCATAACTGTATTAATAAGAATAAAAAATAAATTTATAATTTCTAGTATAAATAATAGTTTAAAATTGTATTGATTTATTTGTTTTATATTTTGAGCAAAGTGAAAAATATATTGGTTTTACAATGATGTGTTTTTTTTATGTCTGAAGACACATTTACTAACCAAAATAATGCTCCCATTTTCATGAATAGCAAATGTTTCTGATTGGAAAGTGGATGTAGTTGGTACTTTATTTAGGTCATTTTTCGAATTTCTCAAAATTGACCTTATGCGATAGAAAAAATGGCATTTTTCTAGAAAAACCCGAAATTTCAACGAATTTGATTTCAATATTTCATGATAACTCAGGCAATTTTAAAGTTAGAGACTTGAAACATTTATTAGAAATTACATAGGTAATATATGTATGTGATAAAATTGTGTAATAGTTAAATTAATTTTTCTATAAAATATAGGACTTTGAATATTTCATAAAATTATTTTTATGTATATAATGTTTGATAAAATTAGTAGTTTTGAGTATTAAGATATGGAAATTTTACTGAAGTATACTAACATATTACTTAACATGATATCAAAATATTAGAAAAATCCCAAGTCTCAATTATTTTTTATAGCTGTTTAAAGTTGATATTTTTAGTTTAAACGAATTCATACAAGTATTATTTCTCAATACTTTTACAAAAAAAATTAATAGAAAAGCCAAAAAATTTGAAAATTTTTGAATATTTTATTGAAGCATACTGATATATATCTTAATGTATTTCCAAAATATTAGAAAAATCTCAAGACTCAATTATTTTTTATAGGTGTTTAAAGTTGAAATTTCGGTAAAATCAATATTTAAAGTATTTATATGGATATATGGATTCTTATTATATTTCAATATTATACAATAATGTTAAATAAAATTTACAAAATATGCATAAATACATTTTACTAGCAGTTCCAAATAATTGTTAATTATTACATTTACATTTTTTCTTCTTTTTTTATATAGCTGTTTAAATTATAAAAAAGCAATGGAAGAGATTCTAGTATGGATGGATACTGGTGTAAAGTGGATAGTGTTGAACTTTAATTACAATTTGAATTCAATGATAAGTCATTATATTGATTAAATATATTAAAACGATTCTGAGCAATGTCTGTCAGATTTGGATATTTAGGTGATTTATTTAGGGGTTTTATGTAAAATTATTTATATTGAATGTAGAGACTGATAAATGTAAAAATTTTAATCGGTACATATATTATCTGATGAACTTCACTCAAAATCGTTTTCAAAAATATAATGTTTTATCATTGCATTCAAATTGTAATCAAAATTTAACACTATCCTCTTTACATTTATATCCTTTCTTTCCCTTGCTTTTTTATATATAATAATAATAAGTACTAAATAAATAATGTATTCTTCCACACTAACTTATAAGCAATTGGATTGATTCTATCAGTTTCTATTATCATTTTCCATAGAAGACATAAAAATAGTGGATGAGCTGTAGGTACTGAAAAATGAGCAATGATATCATTTTCATTTGTCATAGAAGCCCAATTCCTATATTCTTCTTCTACAGCTTTCTAAAAATATTTTTAATTCTCAAATTATTATAAATAAAATTATTATTAAATAAAATTTCATATACTTTAAGTTGTTGCTTATTTTCCTTAGTAATAGGATTATGGACAAAGAAATCTGCAAGTGCCGGCGGAAAACATTGCAATGTGTGTGGAGCCCAAGTATGTGGTGTATTGGCCATTATTGTAGTCAATAATTCTTTACACCATGACCCTTCTTGTGTAGCTGAAGTACCTGTAATATGCATCGACCTAGCTAATGTTAAAACAAGAGCACGGTTAAGTTCTTCACATTCAGCTGACACCAACGTTTTGGGTTCACTTAAAAATCGAGATAATTGTGGTTGTACTTCATTACTACCAAGGCCAGTAATCAATTTTAATGCAGTACTTTCAACACTAAACATTGTAATGCATTAACATATATTATATTTATTAATAAGTACTTATTAAAGAATTCTACCATAAATGAAGTTGAGTTTGATTAGTTTGAGGCACTGCAGCTAAACTGTGTAAATGAGAAAGTAACTGAACTCGGTAATGTGGCTGAATATGATGCATTCTATAACTAAACATCTCTAATAAAGTGTAAAGAATTCCCCATGCATGAGATTTAAACACAGTAGGTAATACTTGACCTGTAACAAAAATTGAATAGTTATAAATCATTGCTCAAATACCTTTTAAAGTTTTTCAAAACTATGTACAAAATAATGTAAATTTTTCAAGAATTATAAAAATATATAATTTTTAATAATAATAAAATAGTTATGTGTAATGTATTGTATACGTTAAAATATAATATTTAATAAATAGTACAAATAAAAAGTATAAATCAATTTTAACTTAGTAACTTAAGTTTAATCTATTGGTTTTACAATGATATGTGTCTTTTTTTTTATGAATGAAAACAATTTTACTACCCAAAATAATGCTCTGATTTTCACGAATAGCCATGGCCGTATTTAGGGGGGGGGGGTTCCAGGTTTAAATCCTTCCCAAAAATTTTTCATCATTTAAGATATTTTAGAAAAAATAATAAGGTTTGAAATTTGAATATTTCGTAAAATTCACGTTTTTACGTATATAATGTGTGATAAAATTGTCAATTTTGGGTATTTTGGTCTGAAAATTTTACTGAAGTATACTTACATATTACTTAACATCATACTAAAATATTAGAAAAATCCATTGTCAAAATTTTTTTCTATGGCCGTTTTAAGTTGATATTTTTAGTTTAAACGAAAATCTTGGAATTCATACGTATAAATATTCTGAAAACACTTTCACTACCCGAAATAACCCTTCGATTTTCACCAATAGCGAGTTTCAGATGTAAAAGTGAATGTAGATGGTACTTTATTTGCCACCCCGTATCGGGGGGTTTTTGGGGGTTCCCCCCCCCCCCCCCCCCGAAATTTTTAAAGTAGTTTTATATTTATAATATAACAGACTAACTACATATATAACTACGTATAATCGAATCCTTTTTTTTTCTTCATTATTAAAAATTTTTTAACCCCCCCCCCCTGAAAATTGATCCTAAATACGTGCTTGTTTATTTGGGTCATTTTTCGAATTTCTCAAAATTGACTATAAGCGGTAGAAAAATGAAATTTTGACGAATTCAATTTCTATATTTCACGATAACTCGGGCAATTTTTAAGTTAGAGACTTGAAAATTTTTTTGGGTGTTCACATAGCTATTATATATATGTGGTAAAATTTTGGAACCGTTTTTAAATTTTTTTACTAAATATAGGACTTATAGCTGTTTTAAGTTGATATTTTTAGTTCAAACGAAAATTATAATCTGACTGAACTTCGCTCAGAATCGTTTTTTCGAATGCAATGGTTTATCATTGCATTCAAATTCTAAGTAAAATTAAACGCTATGATCCGCACACCTGTATCCTGTGCGGCAGGAGTATCAGCTCATTTCTTTTTTAATATTTATTATTAATATTTAATAACATTAAATATATTTCATCAATAAATATATATTTATTATAATAATTTACTTACTTATAAATCCTTTAATTCCCAATGATTCTATTTCCGTGTAAACTAAAAGTCTGCTATAAGTTTCTGCGAGTGCAGGCGCAAGTGCTAAATTGGATTTGGACTGTGCCAACTTGAGTACATGAGTCACTATACTATGAATTAGGCTCATTTTTGCATGAATTGTCAGTGAATCTAAAACAGCCATGCTGAGTGGCGTAGTAGGACCCATAGCATTTGAAGAAGAAGCATTCCCACTAATTGGACTTGTTGTTCCTCCAGAACCTGGCACTGATGATACTGGAGATGTTCCTCCAACTGCAGGTGTTATAACAGGAGACTGAGTCGACTGTTGAGTATTAGAAGCTACGCCAGATATACCTCGATTACTACCACTACCTAATACAGCTTCAACAAGAGCAGCCATTGGGCGAGATAAACATTCATTATTTGTAGAAAATGCATTACATAATAATGGCACACGATAATCAGTACCCATACATAATGCTCCATTTGAAGGTTGTACTAGCATCTGTAAGTAACTAAACAAAATTGTTTGATATAATTATATTTTTACTTGGACATTTAATATCTTACTCATGGTGAGCTTTCAAAGCTAATGGTATAGGTCTATGAAATTTAATATTATCCATATGAGCTTTACGCAATAAATGAATCCAAATACAAGTAATAGCCATTTGATGTGTACAAAGTGCATTGCTGGTATCAGGAACAGGTAATGGTTCCTTTTCCGGATATAACAAGTCATACAATTTTAAAACTGGTAAAATATTTTCAAGCTAAAATATAAAAACCATCATTATACTATATATTTTCTATTTTATGTAATATTTAATTGATTTAGTTGACTGAAATAACGTGCTATGAAGCAAATTGTAAATTATACAATACCGATGAAAAACAACAATAAAATTATGTTTTCTTAAATGTTATTTAAACTATATGTAATATATTTTTTGCATTCTTTCACTAAAATGTTTTCATAATTATATTATAAAATAAAAATTAAATTATGGATGTATTATATTATTACTAACCAGTAACCACAGATAAAGGAACTTTAGTTGAGACAAGCTTTCCCCTCAGAGATGCATAAATGTTAATACTATTTCAAAGATTTTTCTATTCATTTATATTAATTTTTTGATTACATTTAGTATTTAGGTGACTTAATTTATTATTCGAAATTATATTGTATTTTTTTATTTTCCATGGTAAACATTAATCAATGTTTGCACGTTCTGGTGTAAACGTTCAATAACATAACACACAGAGACTGTTTTAATTGTGAGCCATCACCAATTTACATGTTTATACATAATTATAGACAATTCAAAATTTATGATTTTAAGAATAAGTTGAAATTGCTTCGTAGCATGCTATTCCACAAAAATAAATGAAATCCAAAAATGTGTTTCAAAACAGATTATTCTAATCAATCCTTCAATTAAAGAAAATTTTAAATACTTACGGAATTTCGTTGAATACTTCCTGATATGTATTGCAAAAGTATCCACATTAAGCGATCCCTTGATTTGTGTAAATCTTTTTTCACTAACTATAAACAAAAAATTATAATATATAGTTTAAAAAATAAATATGTAATATAAAAGTTAAAATATTTTAAATTTGCTATACTTTTTCATGAAGAGCATTAACAATATTTGGAAACACAGCAAATTGAAATAGAATGAAATAAATTAATTGACTTGAAATATGTAACCAAAGCCAATGATTTTCTTCAGGATCTGCACCTTCTGCCACTTCTTTATCACTTCGCTCCATTGACCTAATAATAAGCTCTACAAACTGTTCTTCTAACACAATACACCTTTGTTTATTCTAAAAAATTACATATTGAAAAAAAAAGATTATCACGGATATTATTACAACATAAATAATTTTAAATAAATAATAAATATAATTATTTTAAAAAATCTTGCCATTTTCTGTAGACCAAGCATTGAGCAAACCATATCCCTAGAATATGGCTGTTCAAGAACATATCTTAATAACTTTGTTTGTGGCTGTAACAGTTGTTTAGGATATGGTATATTCCCCTTTAATGTTAATTTTAATGTATTTGGATCTAATTTCCATGGTGTAATCAAATGATCTCCATAACCAGAATGTTCTACTACGGGTAACATAGAAGAATGACCAATCATTGATGTCATTTGTGCAGCACCTCGAAAACTCTCTACAAAGTTTGATACCAAACAACCAAGTTTCTTTAAATAAAAATAAATAATATGATACTTGGTACACAATATAATTGTTTTATATAGAATAATTATTTACCCAATGAGGCCATCCCTTATTTTCACTATATACTCTTAATATTTCATTGATTACAAAATAACCAGGAAGAAGACAAGACTCTCTATCAAATATATATCGAATAACTTCTTCTAGTGCAAGGAACTGAGGTAATATAGAAGCAGGTAATGCTTTTGGCATTGCGACCACTTTTTCTAAACATCCCTAAATATATTAAAAGTATTGATATTTTTAATTTTAAAAAATATATATTCAATTATATTTACCTTCATTATTTCTCTAACTCCTTTATAGTCAACTGTTGCTAATATGGATTTAATAATATGAAAACACTCTATCCAAAATTCAGAATTTGTATGTACAAGATATTCAGAATTAATTATACATTCACACATCAACCTGGAAATGTGTTGATAGAAATACAATGATATACATATATTTTAAACATTGACAAATTCATTTTTTTTGTATAATAAACTTTACCTAGAGGAGACACCATGTTTTTGAACCAATTTTTGAAGCATATTGAGAAAAACTTTTTGGCGAACACTAACTGTTTGAGTAGAAGCAACTTTCAATATAATTTTAATACTCATACTTAATTGTTCATCATTTAACCGAGTTAATATATTAGTTAACATTATAAATAGTTTTTCTATTTGTTCACAGTTTTTTAATGAATCTTTTTGGATATATCCATTGAATGCTTCAACTAATTCATCTACTTTCTAAAAATACAATTTCTATTAACACAATGTATATTGTTAATTATATGTAATTTTACTAGTTAGTTCAAATACAAAAAAAAGTTATGCTTATTATATAATAGGTGATCAGTATATGTGTTATTTTGTGTCTTTTATATGTAAAATTAATATATAATTGAAGAGTCGGTGGAAATAACGTGCTATGTAGCATTCATAAATTTTACAGTATTAAGCAAATACAGTATTTGGACTGCACGTAGCATGTTCTTTCAACTTTAAATATAATCATTTTTATATATCATATAAACTTTTAACGGATAATAGAAGTTGATCGCAATATCAAGAAATTGCGTGTCAATTGACTGTGACGGACAAGCACATAAAAGTATAGTACGTTTCAATTATCAACAAATCACCAGTTTCTAAGTTTATAGTGTTTATACACAATAATTGTGTACGATAAGAATATTCTGAGAATTTTTTAATTTTCTAAATATATTTAGAACTATACAAGAACTAATGTAACTTCACGAATTTTCAAATATGTTTGTAAACATTATATGGAATAGGAATATACAAGAAGTCAAGAAGAAAACTTATGAAATTAATATTTAATATATATATATGTAAGTCGGCAAGTGTTAAGTTTTTAATCATTGATCTTTCAAGAAACACAATTCACTATATTTTTTACCTAGGTATATATAAATATTATAAATATTTGTGATACACAAAAATTATGTAAAATTTAATATTTACTGCTATTTCGTCAAGTATTTGATTAAGCCCGGTTTCTGCTGTCATATTATTAGAAGTCATGTTTGAGATTTGTCGAAGTAATTACGAATTAGTAATTATTAATTCAATTATAAAATACTAATTTTGAAATCAAATCGTTGAAACATATTAAAAAAAATAATAATAAACTATATACAAATCATGATACCGTCAAAGCGTGAATTAAAATAAAAATAAAATTATTAATTTAAACATTTAAAAATTCAGTATAATATTAATAAATTATATAGTAGTTTTAAAAATTGTTTACACCAGCTCTACAGTTTAGTAGTTTACTTTTAAGTTTGATCTAATCTGTGTTTTTACCGAGTATGATTATTTATATTGATAATGAAAAATAGATAATTATTATCATTTACATATATTGATAATTAAATGTTTAATGTTTCTATTAAACATATAAAATATTATAATTATAAACTAAGTTTTTTCTACATACAATAACTTTAATTTTTAACTACTTAATTATTATTTATTTGAAAGAACTTTATGTAATTAAATAAGTTCATCAATAATAAATTATTAAAATTTCTGTATTTTTATTATTTTTATTTATTTTGATGTTTCAAAAATATATTATGACTTATAAAAATCTTTATTCTATAGAAATTTAAATATGATTTATAAATTGTATTTATTATAACTATATTATATATTAGCTTATAATGCTTATATATTATTTTGGTGAGAGTCACTTGTAGAAATTTTATTAAATAAAATAAAAATACTCAATGTCTACAAAAAATTTATATTTTTTTTTGTATTTTTGTTTCAACAAATTTTTTGTAGACATTGAATATTTTATTTTATTTAATGCTTAATATAATTTATAGAACCACGATTCATATTATCAGCTCATGATGAAGAAAAACAAGGTAGACAGCAAACAGCATGACAAAATAAATGATTTTGTCATGGTGGACAGGTGGTTAATAGGTTAGGTTTATAGAATAACGTTGCCGGTATTTTATTTTCGAATTTTTGTTAGTTTGACTTTTGACTTCAAACTAAATAAAATAGAAACTAATTATACAAATAATTTGAAAATATTTAAACATGATATTTTTAATTACATATTATATAATACCTATATAAATATATAATTATTTAAAAAAACGTTTATTTTTAATAATAATTATTGCTATTTAATAAGAAACTTAGGTATATAATTTTTAAATTTAAATTTTTATGCAAATCAATAATTACATTTATTGGACAATCATTAATAAATAATAATTTTATATATTTTAATATTGGTGTCAATATTACAAATTTATTACCATCTATCTGACGATCCAAATCGTCATAAACCGTAATCTACTTATTTTTGATAAATGATAATGTTAACACTTAATAACACCAGATATAAAAGAAAAAAATATTAAATTCGGAATATCCGTTTTAGGTTCTTTATTTGAACTTTGAAGTAAAATCCTTTAACGTATAAGTATAATAAAATATTTATATACAACGAAGTTTAATTCATTAATAATAAAATTAATAAACAATATTAAATAATTTACATACAATGAATGAAGACCAATTGAATACAGATATCACGTTCAATTATATTGCAACTAATGTTCCTCGACATTATTCTACTTCATTAATAGTAAGTTAAGTTCATTGTAATGATACTACAAATTTTATTAAGTACATAAAATTAAAAAAATATATTTTTTTTAGATATTTGTTAAAAAGGAAAAAAATATTTTTATATTAATTTATAATAGGCATTTAAATATAAACATGAAATGAACTATAATGTTAATATTTTATGTTATTTTAAAATTATATTTTTTATTCTATAATTCATTAAAATTATTTAAAAATAAATTTGCGATTTTAAAATTGAAATTAATATAAAAACAAAATTTTTAATTTTAAATAAGTATTCAAAAAATAAATTATAATGTATAATATAAAATGTGTTTATAGATAGATTACAAAATTCAGATTTTTAATATATGTGATAAATCAGAAGTTATAGACAGAGAGAACATCTAATATACTATATTGATGAGTACAATAAATATATACGTATATTTCAGCCATGAGTAAAGTCTTACAAATGTCTGTTTATTGACAAGATTAAATACCTAATTAATAAACTAATATTACTCAATTTTAGTAGGTAGGTATATTCTAAATATTAAACTTTACATCATAAAGACATAAATTGTTCATTGATTTTATGATTCTTATGTTCCGACATACCAGTAACTGATAATGTTTACTTTAAATTTGAAAATAAATATTAATGACATATAAAGCATATTTGAATTTTTAAGAAATTTAATTTAAAATAAATATGATTATTAATTATTATTAATATTATATTAATATGGTACCTATATATATATATTTTATTAACCATTAACCATCTATTTTCTTCTAACCTACAGGGCCGTCCCTAGGGCGGGGCCCTCACCCCGGGCCCCGCGCTTTTCCGTGTTTAAACAGGCCCCGCATTTTTACCTATAAAGGCTATATATATATAAATATGAGCCCCGCAAAAAATGTTTGCCCTGGGCCCGCAAACTGAAGGGACGGCTCTGCTAAGGTTAGCTAAAGTATACCTACTTTTTCTTCATTATTATAATTTTTTATATATAATATATATTATTGAATATACCTACACATATTTTTGAAATTTTTATTTATGTATTAAAAATTACTATATAAAATTATTATTTTATAGGCAGGTGCTATTTCAGGCAGTATAGTTGATGTTGCATTATTTCCTTTAGATACATTAAAAACTAGGTTACAAAGTCAATTTGGATTTATTCAATCTGGAGGGTTTAAAGGTATTTATAAAGGACTAACTCCAACTATTATTGGTGCTCCTTTTACAGGTAATTTTTATTATTTTATTATTATTTTGTGAAAAACTAAAATTTGATATTTACCGTAATGTGTTATCAGCTGGATTATTTTTTGGAACTTATGATGGTTTCAAAAATCTATTTCCTAATGTATCTAATAATACTGCCCCAATAGTTCACTTATGTGCTGGGATTGTTGGTGAAGTGGTATGTAATTATTTTATATAAAAATATTAAATTTAAATATGGACATTATTAATTATTTAGGTTTGTTGTACAACTAAAGTTCCCATAGAAATAGTAAAACAAAGACGACAAGCATCACCAAATCAAGAATCAATTTTGAAAATCATGAAAATTGCATATGCTAATGAAGGTATTTTTGGTTTTTATCGTGGATTTTGGACAACTGTTATGCGTGATGTACCATTCTCTATGTTACAACTCCCTATATGGGAGTATTTAAAAAAAGAGTATAAATTATTTACTGGTAAACCAATTACTACATTTGAAGTTGCTTTATGTGGCTCCATAGCAGGTTAATAAATCATTGTTTTTTATTAAATTAAAAATGATTCAAAATTGGTACTTTCTCATACATTTTATATTACAGGAGGCATAGCTGCTGCATTAACTACACCCATTGATGTTACAAAAACTCAAATTATGTTAGCTAATAGTTCAGTAAATCAAAATTTATCAACAGTTTTTATTAACATCTACAAAACTAAAGGAATCAATGGGTAAACATTTTTATTTATGTATATTATCTATTTGAGCAATTGTTACTATATGACATACATATTTCAACAACTATGTTGTCATCTTCAACGCTCATTAATCACTGAGTATAACTAAGTAATCAATAAATATATATTTTGTTGTTAAAATACGTATAAACAATAAAAACTGTATTAATTTTATGATCTGGGTGTTAATAAATAATTATATTCTATAATTTAATCAAATTTATATATTTTAAAAAATTCTTGGAAAAATAATGTTTAATATGTATATTTAATATTAATAATTGTAATAAAATTCTTTCTAATTTACTAGATATTTTAATTAAACCGAATGACATTTATTAAATTATGTGTATAAATAAATATTATCGAGCATATTATAATTATTAATTAAAACACTTTTCTGCAACAAAAACTAATCATTATTCTAGAAGAAAAATAATTTATTGCCATAAAATTCTTAAAAAAATGTTCTCCAAGCTTCTATTTTATCTAATATGTTTTTATTATAACTCTTAACTTAAAGAAATAATTATTTTAATCATTGTTTTTATTTTTAATATAATATAATATACAATTCATATTAGGAAGTACTACTATTATTTCAGTTGAATAACTTTAGATTGAGGTGAGAAATTTTCAGGATGGACGTACATACATTTTTCAAAATTATAACTCTTTCAATATGCACATGCGTAATAAAGCTTGTAATTTTTTTTTTTTTTTTTGTAATGGCAATATCTATATTTTTATTAGATTTTAATGGAACTAATTTTTTTAAGTAACTTTGATTCAAGTTATATCATTTATGTGCATACTGAAAAAGATAAACTTTTGAAAATTTATGTAAAATATGTGCTGGTATACTTTTGAAATTATGAGAAAATTTCAATATTCAATATAAAATCATCTACTTAGTTGAAATATTTAATGGTACCTCCTAACATGAATGCACTATATATTTATTTAATATTTATATAATTTATTCATATTTTTCAGATTGTTTGCTGGTTTTTTACCAAGAGTTGTCTTAATAATGATAGGAGGTGCTTTATTCTTTGGTGTTTATGAAAAAACGTGTAGATTAATTGAAGATAAACATAATGTTGTTAAATAATTTTTAATAGTAGATTTTTGTTATACCAAACTGGTGTTTTAAAATTTTAAAGGTTTATATATTTATATGTGATTATATATTCTATTGACTATTGAGTGTAATAAAATATTTTAATTATAAATAAATAACTAAAAATTCTGTGTAATACTTTAAAACAAATTAATATGATAATCTATACAGTGTCTCACCAGGTTTGTCCACCCCAATTCATTTTTGATCTATTACATATTTTTAAAATCTGACTTGTAACTTATTTATGTATAATATACAAGTCAGTTTTTTTTTTTTTTTTTTTGAGTACTTAAACCAAAATAAAATCTTTGTTTCCATATTAATTAAAATTTTAAGATTACCAATTTGTAATCTTGAATTTATTCTTAAAATTAGAAAATTGAATTGAAAAAAAATAATATTTGCCAAACAAATGGATAATGAAAAATTAATTTTAAGCTAATTAAACGGAGAATAATATATCAGCAAACATTACATTTTGATCGTTTCTTGGCAATTTCACTATCAATTAATTATTATCATATTAAAATGTTACATTGTTATTTATCAATTAAAATATAATTATAATAAACGTGAATTGATACCAGGCCGTGCGCAAGATTTCATAATGGGGGGGGGAGGTTTGAAAAAAGATATATATAAAATAGATACAAAAGTAGCAAATGTCCATTTTGATGTTATTGCGAACGGCATGTTTGTATAACTATTAAAGTATTAACTAACGTCTCACACATCGATGAACAACTTTTGAAATACGTGATTTAGATAGGAATGTAGATATTCCTATTGTAGTATCTTAATATAATAGTACTATAATACCACAAAGAAAAACTCAAGTGGATATTTATACATAAAAAAAAAAAAAAAAAATGTCATATCAACTATATTACTTCAATTAAAAGCTACTTTTAATTCATACAAATGATAAATGATCTTTTGAGAATTTAAAACTCATAAGGCATACTTATAATATAAGTATAATTGCACTTATATTATGTAATATAAATGTTATAATACAAATCTACACTATCCATGTTTACTAATATTATAAACTGTTTTTATTATAAGTCAAATTATAAAAATCAATATATACCATTAATTTTATTAAGAATAAATATTTTTTTTTTATATAAAACAAAATATAAATAATAATAAGTAATTTAATATAATAACTTAACATTACTATAAATTTAATCTGATGATGATTCATAATCACAAGACACAAGTGATGTTGATTTTGTAGTATTTGATGTAACAATTGGTAATGTTTCTTTTTGACATGGAATACTTGATTGAATGATTCCCAAATTAAGTAATTTTTTTGGTTTATTAGAGTCAAGCTTGGGAGTTTTACGTAGTCCATTAATAAACTTTTTCTGTCTTGTTTTTGTACCTAAGCAATTAAATAAGAAGTGCCAGTTATTAAATAATAAGAAAAATACTTATGTGGATTCTTAGATTTTCAGATTACATTAAATATAAATTTTAAATAAAAAGAAATTAAGACTTGGATTTTTCTAATATTTTGGTGATATGTAAGTATATTTGAGTAAAATTTTCAGGCCTTAAAATTCAAAATTGCCAATTATATCAAACAATATATAGATAAAAACGAGAATTTTAGGATATATTCAAAGTTTTATATTTTGTAGAATAATTAATGGAACGGTTCCAAAAATTTTTTACATATATATTTTCTAGTCAAAAAATTTAATATTGCTCAAGTAATCATAAAATATTGAGATCAAATCCATTGAAATTTCAGTTTTTGTGAAAAATGTCATTTTTTCATTATTTTTGGTCGTTTTTCCTATCGCGTAGGAACAATTATGAGAAATTCAAAAAATAAAGTACTAACTATATCCACTTTCCAGCCGGAAACATATGCTATTCATGAAAATCGTAGTATTATAACAGATTGAAAAAGTATCTTCATACATATATATACATAAAATATGTCATTGTAAAACCAATACATTTTTCCCTTCACTCAAAATCTAAAATTATTTGTATATTTTTATTTTACATAATACAATATTTGTACTTTATAATGATTATTTTATTATAAATTATATATACAATAATTTTTATTTTCATAAGATTTAGTTAACATACATTTTTTATTTAATTCACACTATCAAGTAGTAATTTGTACAATCTATGTTAAATCTATTTGGGGCTAATCTTCAAAATTTTAACATTAGTCATAGCCCATAAGTTAATATTAACATTAGCCAATCTCCAGAAATTGCCCGTAACATATTTATTTATATAATAAATACTTATTCATTTCATAATGTACATTTTATAATTTAAAATAATATTAGTATATAATATATACATTAAACTTACTATCAGATGTTTGATAACTTAATAGTTTAGCAATTTTTACATCCTCTTCAACTTCATCCACCAATGGGATACTTAACGACAGCCTTTCTTTTAACTCATTATCATGTTTTTCTTTCACAGCTAATTTCTGTTTTTTTGTCTATGAAATAGATATAAATACATATGTTATATAATTATATTTACTATTCTTAGATTATTTAAAATTATCCTGATTTATATCATAAAAAATATAAAAAATAAAATAGAACCATTACGTTAATTTATATAAGAATTTGAATATTTCCTAAAATTCTCGTTTTTATGTATATAATGTTTGATAAAATTGGCAATTTTAGGCATTAAGGTCTGAAAATTTTACTGAAGTATACTCACGTATTATTTAACATGATATCAAAATATTAGAAAAATCCCAAGTCTCAATTTTTTTTATAGCTGTTTAAACTTGATATTTATAGTTTAAACGAAAATCTTGGAATTCATACAAGTATTCTTCTTATTATTTCTCAATATTTTTAAAATAAAAATAAATAGAAATAGAAAATTTTATTAAAGCATACTGATATATAATATCTTAACATATTTCCAGAATATTAGGAAAATCTTAATTTTCAATTTTTTTTTTATAGGTGTATAAAGTTGAAATTTCAGTAAAATCAATATTTGAAGTATTTATATGGATACTCTCATTATATTTCAATATTTTATAATAATGTTAAATAAAATTGACAAAATTTTTGGAAATTTTATTGAAGCTTAAATACATTTTGCTTAACTCAGTTCCAATTATGAATTATTACATTTATGATTTTTTTTTTTTTATATATATAGCTGTTTAAAGTATAAAAAGAGTATACAGGTGTGCAAATCATAGTGTTTAATTTTAATTAGAATTTGAATGCAATGATAAACCATTTCATTCGAAAAAAATATTTTAAGCAAAGTTCTGTCAGATATGAGTATTTATATTAACTTAGAGACTTGAAAATTGTATAGGGTGTTCCTTTATGTATTTATTTGTATATCTATATGGTCTCTATATAATAAAAATTAATAAAATTTTACGTTTCAAATATTTAATAAAAAATGTCAAAATTTAATCAATACCTACATTATCTGACTGAACTTCGCTCAGAGTCATTTTTACGAATGCAATGGTTTATCATTGCATTCAAATTCTAATTAAAATTAAATTGATTTGCACACCTGTATCCCTGCAGCAGGCGTATCAGCTCTTCTTTTTCAACATGAATATAGTTATGCATTTAATAAAAGATTAAGTACAATAAAACGTTTTAAATAAATATTGATTTACAGTTAATAATTTATGAAGAATCAAACTTACTCTTAGTTGCTTTCTTAATAATGAATTAGCAGCAAAATCATCATTCCATTTAACATCTTGTGCATCATGAAGTTTTACTAAAGCAGGTGCTCCTTTTTTAGCTTTATCAAGATCTTCAGTACCATGTTCAAGTTTAAACATAGCATCATCAAACAATCGTTTACTTGTATCTTTGTCTTCTGGTACAATTTGTTCATTTTCAATAGGATCCCATCGATTTTCTTGTCGGCGAGCACCATTTACAATAACATAATCTAAATTCTATTAATAATTACAAATTTGTTTTTTAACATTATATATTAATATTCCAAATTAATATATTATTACCCCAGGATCAGTTTTGATTTCAAAATGGTTATTACAAAGATGACATTTCATTCGAAACTGATAAACTGGTGTTGAGTAATACATTCCAATTTTTGTTTTTTCTGCATTGTATCTTATTAATTATATATTATTAAGTAGTTTATTAAATATTATAAATATTTAAATAAAAATATATTTATTTATTTATTTTACCGAACACCCATTCCAATATGATTATTACATCCATCACACCATATATTGTATGGCATTTCAAAACGAATTATTAAAATACCCATATGAAGTTTTCGAGCGCGTTCCCTGAGTGCATGAGTTCCTTGAAATTTATTCAAACCTCCAACTGCAGGGTTATAATCTGGTGGGTAGTATTTGTTTTGTCCTTTACGTTCACCCATTTTGATTTGTTATAATTAAATAAATATTAAATCTGTAATATATAATAATGAACACAATATTTTAATTACAATTTTTTTAATCTAATTTGTGTAAAATTAATAGGTATTGTTCATTAATTTATATATTATATACCTATCAAAATCAAAAAAATTAAGCAAAATAAAACTTTAAATAATTTAAATATATATTATAATAATTTATGGACTAAAATATTAATAACTAGTCAACATACAACTATTATAGAAAATACAAATTCATTACTAATTTAAAATTTTTGAAATGTAAATATGTAATTATCAATTTTGATCAATTTACATCGAGATAGATAAGAATCTAGAGATCTATAGATTCTTATCTATCTCGATGTCATTTTATTCTTAGATCATATAATACATATTATATATAAACGTATTATATGATCTAAGATTTTATTATCTGTTATCATATTACATATCACGGCCATAGATCATATATCAGCTGTGGATTATGCACATCGAGATAAAGAACACTATTATTCTTTATCTCGATGATTATGCGATGATTTAAGATCACGAATTCACGATTTAAGATATTCAGGTTGAACGACGGCATATAATAAGTAATGCTTAATAATGACCAGTGAAACAACTATCTGAATGAGCTGGTACCTCGAACAACTAGCGAACCATGTGGACAACTTCCAATAGTTTTTACCACGATTTAAGATGGTTCATGGTACAATCACAGATAACATAAATTTTATGTTATCTGTGGTACAATATTGTTTTTATGTAAATAAAATAAGTAACCACTTATTTACTATTATTGAACATATTATTTCTTTATTTATCAAATTGTAATTGTATAAGTTTTAACATGAATAATCCAGGTTCATTTGCTGGTAAATACATTATTATTAATTTTCATAAAAACCATAATTAATAAGTATGTTAAATACAATAACTTTTAAAGCCGGACGGGGACACATACCAAAGTAGTATAGATTTTATTTGCACGGCCACTACAACACTAATACCGCCAATGATGGCATATCATTTATTGGCCACTGCCACACTACCATCACACTTCAACAGTGTGGGTATTTTCATTAGAATACATGCGTTTTATGTGTATATAATTTTTTATTATATTAATACTCCATAAAAATGTCACCTCTACTACAGAATAAGTTAAAATTTAACCTATACTGTGCTTCTATACTGCTTTGGTATGCGGTGAACGTGAAGTAACTACTAATGTTGACAAATTCTGTGATACTTAGATGAATTTCGAAAATTAAAAGATTCTGAACATTACAAGTCAATTAGTTCTGTTGGTGAACCGAAAGATCCACATAATATTAATCAACCAAATACAAGTGTAAAACAATCGCCTGTCAAGTCCAAAACTCCTGCTGGTGTATTAGTTAACAACAAACAAGTTCAGTATATATTTAAGTGAATAATGATTACAAAGGCTTGGAACTTTATGCGCATACATATACATTAAAATATGTGGTATAATATGCAGTAAGAAATTAGAAAATATACAAAACTGAAATTTATTGAACTTATTTATATATATATAAAAGTTATACAATTTATATAATGGTACAAAAAATTTATATAGTGGTAAATTTTTATAAAAATAAATACAGGCTGGTCGGTGAGTTCTCAATACTACTGAGATTAAAAATTATTGTCCAGTGCATTGTGAACTGGAGCAATACAATAATAGCCGTTGATGAATTAATTTATTTTGTAAAAGTCAAATGATATAAATTTTAGAATTTGGGTTGTCATATATCTAATATCTAATATATATTGTTAAACTATAAATTTCTAAAAAAAATTTGTTAAATCCATGAAATATTCACATAAATGTTCTTAAATCCAAAATATACGATTTCGTACAAAAAATAACAAAATATGCAAAATTATGCAACAATTTTTATATTTGAAATGTACATAATATGAATCGAATCAGAATTACAATATGCACTTTCTAGACAAATATGCAAATGCCTAAAGTTCTGAGCCTTAATGATTACTTATCTGTTAAATATTAATTTTTATTTTTTTTAGAGAGGAAATCCATTACTTAAATCAATTGTTAATGTACCATGGGAATATTCAGATAACATTGTACCAGATTATGTGTTGGGTCGTACAACTTGTGCATTATTTTTATCTCTACGTTACCATATGTTAAAGCCTGACTACATATACAATAGAGTAAAATCCTTAGGAAAATTATATGAATTACGTGTGTTGATACTTCAGATTGATGTTAAAGAGCCGCATACAGCTTTAAAACAATTGACTAAAATGTGTTTGGTAGCCGATCTTACATTGATGTTAGCTTGGAGTTCTGAGGAAGCAGGCAAACTTATTGAAACTTATAAAATAATTGAAAATAAGCCAGCAGATAATATAATGGAAAAAGTAGAAGGAGATGATTATACTCGAGTAAATTTTAATAATAAAACTATATACTAAATCTACACCTATGATGTGTAAATTGCCACCAATTAGTTATTATCAACAGCCGTTATTGTCTATCTTCTTATATTACTCTTCAAATATTTTATCATGCATACTCAGTGATATTTTGCCAAATTATTTTCAATGTATACATTACCCCTTAGTTACTTAGTAACGTATTGGGGGAAAGAGATTATTTTAAATACATTTATGTTTAATACAACACATTAAAAAAATTGTATTACCTATATATGTGTATATATATACGAGTATATAGGGAGGGATAAATCCCTATTAATAAATAGAGGATAAATCCTCTATTTAGATTTGTAGGACCTTTAAAATTAATATAAGAAACAATAAAATTCTACAATTTATAAGTTTATTTTTAAAATATTTTTCTCACTCTGCAGTCTGTGATCACATGCAGGCTTAAGTGTAATGCCAATGTCAGATACTCAGATTTAATTTTTGTACTTTCTGTAACACATTTATAAAATTTTAATCATTCGCATTAATATTTATATTATACATAGTTAATACATATATTTTATATTTTTAACAGCTATACATTGGTATACATACATATTTTCATTTTTTTCTTGGTATACAATAAATCATTAAATTGTTGAATAGGCATAAACCATATACCCTCCAAAACACCCCTGTGCATATGTATAAAGTAGATTTATTTCTATTGATACATATAATTGCTATTTACACTAAATTAATCTATTATAATTAGTCAATATTTTATTATGGTCTTACTATTTTAGATGAAAAAAAAATGTGAATTTTTTAAATTATGGTAAAATTAATAATAATAATCTAATCTAAACTATAATTAATATTTATATTAGTAAAGGAGTAATACAAAATTTGCAATTTTACATATTTTTATGTAATTCTGTATTTTAGTTCACTTCTATTTCTTTATTTTGGTATTGGTACATTTGCCAGACATCACTTTCTCGGCAATATGTTTGCCTGACAGAATCATTGCCCAGTGTTGAGATAATATTGCCGAGCAATTGAAGTCTCGGGAATTTGAGTATCGGACAAATATATTAGACTCTATATTTTCTATATTATTTATACATATATATATATAAATATAACTAAGAAAAAATAATAATAATTTATTATATTTCAATTTTCTATTATAACTTATAAGGGTGACAATTTATTGTTTATCCTAAGATTTACATATATATTTTAATTATTAGGTAATCAATGCTCTTACAACCATCCGTGCTGTAAACAAAACTGATGCTGGATTATTGCTTTCTACATTTGGATCAATAGAAAATATTTGTAAAGCCTCTCAAACATCTTTGGCATTATGTCCAGGGTTTGCACAGCATAAAGCAACACTGTTATACAATACTCTTCACAAGGATTTCCTTAAAGAAAAAGGAAAAGAAAAAGACTTATCATTATAATATATTATAATTATTAAATTAATAAAATATATCATTGTGATATTCTATTTGTATAACCTATAGAATATTTTAGCTGATCATTGTTAATCTCTATTATTTATTATATATAATTTTTGCATAATATATTTATTTATTTTATAATATTAAATATTTTTGATAAATTATAAGTATTATGAATTAGGCCCTCCTCCCACTACGCGAATCACACGCGACGGAATAGAAAAGCGACACGTGCAATTTGAGTGATTGAGGTCCACCAACACGAAACGATATTCAGTCGATTGTACAGTGTTAATCGCGTACTTTGTTTTGAAAAACAAATTGAAATAATTTTCTATATTAATAAAAATTGAAAAATTACATACAAGATACAACACGTGCAATACGATTCCCAGGCGATCAGCACTGCTAGTCGCATGTATCGTCCGTCACTCGCGTCGTTAGTGGATTCCCATTCACTTTGCTTGGATATCGCGCGTAGCAAATATCGCCTAGTTTTCGGAGAACCATAAATTGGAGTACATATATGAAAAACTTTATAGAATAACTATATAACTAATATACTATAGAACTATAGTAATAAAATATATATACTAATAACTATATTCTATAATATAATGCAGTGACCTATTTACGGGGTGTCTTGGGAGTTAACCCCCCCCCTTTTCTTTAATGTATGTAAACACTTTTTTGACCCGAATAATGCTCCGATTTTCACGAATAGTATTAATGTTTCCGGTGAAAAAATGGATGTAGTTGATACTTTATAATTTATATAATTATATATATAGGTACCTACCTATATAGTCACTTTTCGAATTTTTCAAAATTAAACTTCTTCCGTGAGAACAACTACCAAAAAATGACGAAAATATGGAATTTTTCACGGAAATTAAAATTTTGACGAAATCGATTTCAATATTTTTTACGAGAACTCGGGCAATATTGAACTTAAGGACTTGAAAATTTTATTGGGCGTTCATATAGATTATATAGAATATAGATACTATATATATATGTTAGCGTTAATGTATGAAAGTCCGGTAATATATAGAATAACTAGGTATTTTATAAAATAACGAGCAATTTTAGTTAAACTATAGAATTCTTGTATAAATAAATACTTTAACTAGTTATTCTGTATAATAACTAGATATTATATAAAATAACTACGGCAATTCAGTTAATATATAAAAATTATTATATTTTAATTAATTATATTATAATTTACCTAAAAAATACATTATAAATTTTAAAAAAAGATGAGCTGATACTCCTGCCGCACAGGATACAGGTGTGCGAATCATAGCGTTTAATTTTAATTATAATTTGAATGCAATGATAAACCATTGCATTCGAAAAAACGATTCTGAGCGAAGTTCAGTCAATTATAATTTTCGTTTGAACTAAAAATATCAAATTAAAACAGCTATAAAAAAAAATTGAGATTAGGGATTTTTTCAATATTTTAGTATAATGTTAAGTAATATGTAAGTATACTTCAGTAAAATTTTCAGACCCTAATACCAAAAATTGTCAATTTTATCAAACATTATATACGTAAGTAAAAACGAGAATTTTACGAAATATTCAATGTCCAATATTTTGTAGAAAAATGAACGTAACGGTTCCAAAATTTTACCACATATATATAGTAGCTATGTGAACACCCAAAAAAATTTTCAAGTCTCTAACCTAACCTAACCTCTATCTTTAAAATTGTCCGAGATATCGTGAAATATTGAAATCGAATTCGTCGAAATTTCATTTTTCGCGAAAAATGCCGTTTTTTCTACCGCTTAGGGTCAATTTTGAGAAATTCGAAAAATGACCTAAATAAAGTACCAACTACATCCACTTTGCTACCGGAAACATACCCTATTCATGAAAATCGGAGCATTATTTCGGGTCGTAATTTTGTTTACAGACATAAAAAAAAAAAAAAAAAACAGAAAAAAAAAATCACACATCATTGTAAAACCATTACAATTCGCTTCGCTCAGAATCTAAAATTATAATTAAAAAATATAATACATTAAAAATATCAATTATTCATATCCTTTTTATACACGTCAAAATTATAACTACGGTTAGGTTATTGCCAAGTTGTTATAAGAATAGTAGATATTTTAGATTCTGAGCGAAGCGATGTGTGACGAATGATGTGTGTCTTTTTTTTATGTCTGAAAACCCTTTTACTATCCGAAATAATGTTCTGATTTTCACGAACAGTGCTTATGTTTTCGGTTGAAAAGTGGATGTAGTTGGTACTTTACTTAGATTATTTTTCGGATTTCTCAAAATTAACCCTAAACGGTAGAAAAAATGACAAAACGGCATTTTTCACGAAAACTGAAATTTCGAAGAATATAGGTCTATGACTATAAGACATAAGTATAATTCTATAATGTAACATTGTAACTATAAATTATTAAATTATTAATTATAAATAGCCAATAGGTATTAGGTATAATGAAATAATAAATAATAACTTTTTAGTTTTTAGTATTTCTAATTACAATATAATATAATATTCGTTTATTTTAAAGCTTTGAAAATCAAAGTATTGTGACTCGGTCAGTGAGCGGACTAGCACGACGTACATTTTTATATTTTTTGACAGTGATGATCTTTGGAAGGAATTTAAAAACAAATTATTCTATTGTACTCTTGTACTTACTGGCTTTTGAGCATTTCTTCCATGCTTCATATCATTCAACAAGCAAGATTTGATCGATTATGATTATCACCTCACGACTATCGCCTATCGGCTTGTCGGTATAATACAATTCTTTCGGTAAAAGCAGCGTGGAAATAAATTTTCACTTTGTTATTTGTTGTTAATTATTTAAGTACTTAATGTTAATAATCATCAACTGGAACATTAATTTTTCTTTTCATATGAATTATTTTAATAATCGTTTACAATATTCATATTGTTTGATGTTTTAAACTTGATTTCCTAAAATATTGGTACCTACTTTCAATATATTTATTAAAAAAATTAATTATGGGCAACGTACATGCTTCTTCCAATTTACCACCAATGCCACCTAATATGACACCAATTCCACCACCTACAACACCACAAAAACTACCTCCTGAAGAGCGCATTGAAAATCCTGGTTCAGTGGAGGAATTACACAAGAAATGCAAAGGTACATTTTATATACATTTATTGTGGTTTTGTTTTTATTTTTCACCTTTGTACAGATGTAATAAATCGTTATTATCGTTATAGAATTATTTCCAATGACATTTGAAGGCATTCGACTTGTTATTAACAAAGGACTGAGCAATCATTTTTTCGTTAGCCATAGTCTACTCATAGGACCAACTAGTCAATCATCAAACTACAAATTTGGTTCCACGTTTGTAGGCACGAATCAAATAGGGCCTGGAGATTACAGTCCTCTTTTGATGGGAGACATTGATCCACGAGGAAATATATCAACAAATGTCAATGTACAACCTTGGGATAAAATCAAAATTAAACTCAATACTCAGGTATGAAATGGCATTAAAATTATTTTTATAAAATTCAAATACTTATCTCAAAAAAATATATTACTTATCTTCAAATACTCTTCATAATAGTTTCAAGAGTTCAAAACTAATGGAATTCAAACAACTGCCGAATATAAGGCAGAACGATACACAGCTTCATTGTGCCTAGTAAATCCAGATTTATTCAATTATACAGGAATATATATATCCCAGTTTTTATATGCCTTGAATAATAAAACATCAGTTGGAACTGAAGTCATTCACCAACGTAGTCCACAAATTCCAAACGGACATATTACAGTTTTTAATGTTTTAGGAAGATATATATGTAAATACCAAAAATAAATTATTACTAGTAATAACTATAACAAAAAAATAATAATAATAATAATGTAAATGTTATAATAAAAACAAATTATTATAATTTTTTAGATGATGATGCTACAACAATCAGTACCACTTTAAGTTTAACCGGTTTACAATGTTGTTATCATTATAAAGCTAGTGAGCAACTCCAATTTGGAGTGGACTTGGAAGGAAGTCTTTTACAACGAGATATTAATGCTACATTTGCATATCAAGCACAAATTCCTAAATCAGATGTCAATATTAAGGGTAATAAATAATAATTATTATATTTTTTATTATGAAATAAATCCATAGATAATAAAAAATAATTAATGAAATACATAGATTATACAAAGTCATACAATAATACTATAATAAATATTAACATAACTTTAATACTACACTATCTATAAAATACTGAAATAATGCATTGTAATTAGTTAATATTTTATCCATATTTATTAAAGGAAATTATAATTTTAGATTCTGAGCGGAGCGAAGAATGTATTGGTTTTACAATGATATGTGTATTTTTTTTAGATTCTGAGCGTAGTGAAGAATGTATTGGTTTTACAATGAAGTGTGATTATCTTTTGTTTTTGTTTTTTTTTTTTTTATTCTGAAAACACATTTACTACCCAAAATAATGCTATGATTTTAACGAATAGCATATGTTTCCGGTTGGAAAATGGATGTAATTGGTACTTTATTTAGGTCATTTTTCGAATTTCTTAAAATTGAACCTATGCGATAGAAAAAATGACGAAAAATAGCATTTTTCATGAAAATTGAAATTTCGACGAATTCGATTTCAATATTTCACTATAACTCAGGCAATTTTGAACTTAGAGACTTGATAATTGGATCGGGTGTTCACATAGGTACTATATATATGTGGTAATATTTTGGAACCGTTACTTTAATTTTCAGTTATTGCAATTTGAAATTTCGTAATTAATATAAAGTAGAAACACAAAATTAAATTTTACAATCACAATTCGCAATAAACAAAAAATATAATGAATTAAATTTTAAATTTTAAATAAAATACATTCTTATCTTAAAAATCTATTATCAAATTTTGTATACAACCACATACCAGTTAAAACATTATTCTATACAGAATGGATAAATTATCGATTCAATACTTTACAGAACTGTTTTCATGCAACCGGTCATAAGTAATCGTATAAGTAGTATTTATATTTTTCTATTAAGGCCATCATTTTGAATTAATATGCCCGGTTGCATGATAACAGTTCTGTAAAGCATCGTTTCTCAACATTTTTATAGTTTTGACCCCCAAAATAGGTTTAAAATACGGTCAATTACTTTGTGACCCCCCTATATATTAAGTACAAATTTGAACAATAAAAATGTTATATCATTATTCAAATGGAATGTACTATTTTAAATATCAATTTATGAATACCATAACGTAGTAGTTTAATTTAAACTTATCGCAATAGTAAACATTATAATATTACATGTTTCGTGTGGTTGGGAAATCCATTAACGGTAGAGTGCTCGTATTGACAAAATATCTACATTTAATTGACTGATTGTTATTGTTATATTATTTTGTGTTATGATTTTATGTATCGAATAATAATTTTACGTGTACCCATGACAGTCGCACGTCGTTTATTTTGTAAAAGTCGTGATATTGTATTTAAGTAAATCAGCGTTTTATTATTTTTGATTTACGCGTCCCCCAGGTTGAGAAATGCTGCTGTAAAGTATTGAATCGATAATTTATCCATTCTGTATAATAGTGAATTAAAGGAACCGATTGCGTTTCATGAAAATATTGTAAATTGTACTAAATAATGTTTTAACTTATTAACTGGTATGTGGTTATATACAAAATATAATAATACATTTTTTTCAAATTGCCATAACTTCGAAAATAATCGATTGTGCAAAATTCTGATTGCACCACTATTTTTTTTTTAAATAAAACAACATAAGATTAAAAAAAAAAATTGTAAAAATGTGATAACAACATTTAAATTAATTATAAGGAAATTATTAAACGGTGCTGTAAATTTTACTGAACAAAAATCTGACCTATAAGTTTTCGAATCAATAACTTTTTATTTGTTTAAATTTATTAATTTTACAGAACGGTTCCCTTGTTGTCGGTTCTATAAATTTTTATGCAACCCGGCAATAATGTTCTATGTTACCTTAGCATAATTATGAATTTACATGAATTTTATGTTAATAGCAATTTTAATTGAAACAATAACATCAATATAAGTGGTTAAAAACTTTTAAATCAGTAAAAAGAATTATGTTTGTTTAATTAATGTTAATCTAAAAAAAAATAAGCGAATTCATTGTCTTGAACCCTGTTTATAACTGAAAAAATGTATCAACATATTTTTATCAGTTATCACCACAGAAAATAAATATTATTTAAATACATTTATTATTTATAAAAATTAATAATATTTATTATTTAATATATTTAAAACCATATTTTTTCTTTTTAGGTAGCATAGATAGAAAGTGGAATATATGCACAACATTAGAGAAACGACTCCATCCAATGCCATTTACATTTGCATTAAGTACTATGTTTTCTCCTGCTAAACATCAAATAAAAATGGGAGTTGGATTTTTAGTTGGTTAATTTATGTAACATTCAGTAAAATTCATGTAGTCTTATACATTTTGGACCTTTTTTTATTTGTATTTGTTATGAGTACAATTTAAAATTTAAAAACAAAGTTACTACTATTTCATTTAATTTATGCGTTTTTATGAATATAATATTTACAAATAAACTAAATGAACTACAAACTACAAACATATTGTGTATAATAATATTTGAACAAAAAAATCTTAACTATAAGTGGTCATCAATGAATATAGACAGTTTTAAAAGTCGTTGCCAGTGATAATGGATATAAATATTAAATAATATGTAACATATTATAACGTTTGTAATAAAATGTATAAAAATGATATACATATAAAGTAATTTTAATTTTAAATACTTTATAATTTAGTAAAACATTTAGATTATTAAATTTTAAAATGATGTTATAATAATATAATCATTTAATAATATGTTTATAACATTACAATAGTAAAATTTATTTTATCTAAGTAATTGTATTAATCTTCAATCCAAATATCTTCATTTCATTTTCTATTTCTGGTTTTATTTCACACTGAAAAATAATATTTTTACTTTATACATAATATATTTTATGTTATTTTTCTTAGAGTTGATTTTTTTTAATGTATTGGCTTTTCAGCTAATTTAAAATAAATACTTTTTTTTATATATATATAAAGCATTATTTTTTTTTTTTTTTTTAGCAATTTATGATATTTATGTTTTAAACGAAATGAGGAATGTATTGATTTTAAATTTGTGTATGTGAATGATTTTTTTTTTTTGTGGCAGAAATAATTGTTTGTGCTATTAGATTAATGTGGAAAATTTTCTGATAAATAGTGCTTCTCATTTATGTCATTTTAAGAATTTCTTAATTATTTTAGCTCTAAGAAAAACTTGACAAAATCAATTTAAATTAGTTTATATTTAAATATAATTTATATTATATAGGTTTGGTTTATGAATGGTATCTTGGTCACGTCACCACTAACCACCCAAAAATCAAAATCGAAATGAGTATTAAATATCTAGGTATTGTGACATGTAAAGAAACCACTAATTTAATTTTTATTAGAAGTGATTTTAAAAACAAATTAAATAATCATTGCAAATGACACATTGTGTCGATCTTATGATTTAGACATTATAATATTGTAAAGGTAAACAATAACATTATACCTCGAGTGCTCGTTTGTAACAAATTTTCGCTTCTTCGGTGTATCCCAACTTGATGTTTACTACCGCCAGGTACGCCCACACTTCCCCATTGTTTATGTCCATGATGTTTGCTTCGTTCAAAGCAACCTCTGCTGATTTAATTTCATCAATCTGAATAATATAATGGTTAGTGTTTAGTCAAACCACAAAATACCTATTAAGTTACAGTTGAATGTATTGGCGCAATTGGGTGGTTGATTACCCCGTATTTTTCATATAGATAATGTTTTTGTAGGCATAGACGTAGGTATAAAAAAGATAGACTTTCCGAATCAACAACCAGCTAGAAGGGAATGTTTAAAAGCATTACAAAAACTCACAAACAAAAAAATATTAGAAAAATCCCTAGTCTAAATTTTTTTTTATAGTTGTTTTAAGTTGATATTTTTAGATTAAACGAAAATCTTAAAATCCATACGAATATTCTTATTATTTCTCAATATTTTTACAATAAAAATCAATAGAAAATCCAAAAAATTTATATAATATATATCTTAACATATTTCCAATATATTAGGAAAATTTCAAGACTCATTTTTTTTTTTTATATGTGTTTAAAATTGAAATTTCAGTAAAATCAATTTTTAAAGTACCTATTTATATGTTACTTTTCTTGTTATATTACAATATTTTACAATAATGTTAAATAAAATTGACAAAATTTTTTGAAGCTTAAATACATTTTACTTAACTCAAACTCAGTACCAATTTAATTGTGAATTATTACATTTACGATTTTTTTTTTTTATGTAGCTGTTTAAAGTATAAAAAAGAAAGGGAAGGGATACGGGTGTAAAGAGGATAGTGTTGAATTTTGATTACAATTTGAATGCAATGATAAATCATTAGGTAGGTACATTCGAAAAACGTTTCTGTGCGAAGTACTATCAGATTTGGGTATTTAGGTTACTCATTTAGGGGTTTTGTTTTATGATAAATTATTTATATTGAACGTAGAGACTGATAAGTATAAAAATTTTATGGGTACCTAAAGTACAATCTGATGAACTTCGTTTAAAATCGTTTTTTGAATATAATGATTTATCATTGTAATCAAAATTCAACACTATCTATCCTCTTTACACCTGTATCCCTTCCACACCTATCAGTGGCGGATTTACGGGGGGGATATGGGGTCGTATCCCCCCGTAATCTTAACCTACCCGGAGGTTAAAATAAAGGATTTCTTTTATAATTCACACGAAATGCTTGTGAATTGTGATTAAATTTTTGTAATATGAACCACGATAAAATAATCAAATATGTTTAAGATTCAAAGCGAAGTGAAGAATGTATTGGTTTTACAATGATGTTTGTCTTTTTTTGTTTATATCTGAAAACACTTTTACTACTCGAAATAATACTTCGATTTTCACGAATAGCATGTGTTTCCGGTTGGAAAGTGGATGTGGATGTAGTTGGTACTTTATTTAGGTCATTTTTCAAATTTCTCAAAATTCATCCTATGCGATAAAAAAGGACATTTTTTACGAAAACTGAAATTCCATTCAATATTTCATGATAACTCAGGCAATTTTAAACTTAGGGACTTGAAAATTTTATTGGGTGTTCACATATAAGTAGGTACCTACTACATATATGTGATAAAATTTTGGAACCGTTTTATTATACCGTATTACCTATTATCGTCTGATATTTCGGCGAGGGGTGACTTGAGCCCGAAAGCCCCCTGGCTACAACACTGATAGGTGTAGTCTAATTAGATATACCTACACATATTTATCGTTATGGGTTTACATTTAAATAATTATTGGAAGTCGCACCCTTTCATAGATCGATAATATACAAATCACTAATCAGTGTATATATAGTCTCAATAATCAATATCGTATTGGATTCTTTATTTTGGGTACACTCCCCTAGACACATTATATTTAATAGTATTCGTTATTCACGTCTCGCACCATCCCTCTTACGCAAAATAATGCACGTTTTTACTAAATATATTATATAGGTATAATATATGTGATACCTACATCTTCATAGAATAATTTTAGAAAAATTTCATAAATCAAAAATGACAGAAAATATTTTAAATGTATACAAAATGTAATAATGGTAATAATAAATGGTTAGTAAGGTGTTTACTCATAAATTTATTCATAATACCATCGTTCATCATGCCAATGGTATTCGACTATTCGAGTACCTATATCATTAATAAATCGTAAGTTAAAAATTCTTAAATTTCTCTAAAATTTGTTAAAAACTGTACCTATAAATTAAAACATTACCTAACGTCCTAACACTACTATTACACTACTGTACAAGTTATACATAGTATTATGTATAATAGTTATATATTATTTATAACTCTATTTTTATTTTTTATTTTTTTAAATTACCAGTGAATAGTGTGTATTTTTTAAAAATTTCAAAAAAAATTCATTCAATATCGTATATTTTTGGTGATGCATTTATAGAGCAACACATAATATAATATATATAGTTAAGAACTTTCAAATTTAAAACTCTCCAAATATAATATTAATATTATAATTAGAGATATCATCCCTCTTACTTATTATGCTCGGAATAATCCATTCCTCGTGCACATTATAATCAGTAGGTAGGTATATTAGATTAAAAATTATATAGGTATTTTCAAGTTCGTATTTAATTATTTACATAATACGAGTATACAATATAATATATAAACTATATAACAAATTGCAAATAGAACGATATAGAACTCTTTGTACAATTATAATTTTTAATTTTAAGATTTTACCATAAGTATATTGCAGTATATTTAGGAATAATGCTTTGGATAGACCTATAAGTGAAATTATTATGATGAAAGGGGGCGAGCCCCTAATGTAATGTTCCCCTACGTTCATATCTGGTCCACCCTTCTATAATATATACTTATTTTTACCCATTTCGATCACTGGTCATATTATTGTATTTGTGAATCGTAGATTCGTATCAATACAATATAATAATAATATAATTATATTATTATAAATTTATAACGTAACAACGCGCCGGGGAACAAACGTATAATGTAATCGAAGAAAACGAATTAAAATATCGTATTTGGAAATCTACGTATACATAAAAATGTAATAAATAACGTACAAATAAAATAATGCAGGGGGTGCGTTATATAACATTTTTACTGTAGTAGTTGTTGACCTTTTGCCGATACGATCGGAGATTTGAGATGCGAACGATCACTTTATAATAATAATACTACATCGTACGAATATAATCGCTGCAGCTGCAGAATATTATTGTATTTAAATATTATAAAATTTTTTTTTTGGACTGCATATACGACTATGTCATAATGACCAACAATAGCACCAATATGTATTTCATCATGCTAAAATATGAGTTTAGAAAAAAAATGAAAAATGAAAAAACTTTGATAAAAACAACAAATTCTACAAAATTAACCAGTTAGGTAGGTACATTATAATATGGTTTTGAGTTTGACTAATATACACTAATAAAGTAATAACTATTTTTTTTTAAAAAAAATACTATAGTACGGACAGCGAAATTAGACGGATGATCGACGCGCCCCCAGTGGAGGTTTTTCGGTAGGGCTACATTAACCATTTTCCCACTAAATATATAATTTTGAAAACAATAGTTGGTACCTGTTTTATACTCGCTATTGAATATAAACATAGATTTTATGTAATATGCTTCTACCAATAATTTTTTATTTTATTCAATTCAAATTGATTCACTTAATTTATCAACGTGTGTCCATATAAAAGTAGGTACCTACCTATATTAGTAAATATTTAACAAAAAATAAAATAACGTACGAAACAAAATAATATTTAACTAAAACTACTCTCAATATACTCAAAACGTATAGTTTACACAGCGGATGTTAATAACTTTTCAGGTACAATACACGTCATACTGCCATAGTACAAAAAATATACTCGTAGTTGTTGAAAATACGAGCCAATTGTACAAAATATACACACACCCACACGTAGAACCCCTGGTTTTGTGATTTCGTCGCATTGGGGGCACGACAGTCATCCGTCTAATTTCGCTGGCCTCACTATAGTATACTGTGACATACCTAATTGGAATGATAAATGTTGGACATGTATAACGTAAAGAAAGTATTTCCAACGTATATATCATTTGTATTTTTTTTTGTAATATAGACAATATGCCAATATAGTAGGTGTAGTAAAAACCATCTTTCACGAGTTTTGGTTTTAATTTAGTAGTAGACGTGGTTGTTGCCACCGTCACAGACTCACATTTCACAGTTATAAGTTATAACTATAGACATAAAAACTTAGTTATGATTATGATTTAACTTATAACTTATAACCTTATTGAATTTGATTTTTATGATAAACGCTGTCATACTTTAAAAGTATATTATATCGTTTAATTTTGATTTTTAACTTGGCTATGTGTTACCAAATTATTTATATATAACAGTTTTACCTAGGTATGTACATATTATATATATATATATCAATTATTGGGATGAATTTTCAAATATTCGTAATATTTATTTTATATTATATACGAAATGGTATAATACAAAAATATTATAAAATCAATAACAATCGATAAGGGAGACGCGTTTTTAAGAAGTTTTGACGAGATGAGGTTGAACGATGTACCTATTGGGTGCATATCGTGAAAATTTGTTTTGACAAAAACTATACTTATACACAATGTATACTATAACTGAAAACTGATGTTTACATCATCTTTTATACGAACGTGAAATTAATACCGATTTTATATATTATATTATATTGTATACACGCCGTCGAACATGAAAGTTATCGTCGATGGCCGCGCAGTTTCGTCCTATAGTGATGCATTAGCCGTCATACGATATTATAATGCAAGCACAGTTAAGTGAAAAAACATAATACGAAACATTAGGGTATATCTATAAACTATAACACAAATGTTCTATAATCTCGTATGACAAATTCGTTCATAATTCATGAAAAAAACAAATTACTCTATATTATTATTATATATAGATAATAGATATATTTAAGTCTTTAAATTGTTTATTGGAAATTTCCATCGGCCATTTTTGGTTAAGTAGAAACACTAGAAACTTTTATATCATATTATCTTATACCTTATTCACATTTTGTTTGAATCAACACGATCGATTTGCAGGTTTTCATACTAACGTTTTCAACACTTAGCGACACACGAGAAGGTGCAGTAAATAATAGTTTCGTAGGCTCGTTCAATCGATCCTTTATAATGTGATGTGCTGGTTTTTTTTGTATGAAAGTACGATTTGGAATAGTTAAAGTGATCTGATTACTACATATAGGCTACATAGGGTAATTATGTTTCCGATATAGCGAATCACGTGTCTAGCTGGTACGAGTACTTTATTTATGTCATTTTTCGAATTTCTTAAAATTGCATTTATACGAAAGGAAAAATGATCAAAATATGATGAAAATTCGTCAATATATTCAAAGAAACTGTAATTTTAATGAATTTTATTTCATATAATTTACGACAACATAGGAAACATTGAACTAAAATTGTATTCGATGTTAACATGTAGGTATTTTACATACGTGATATTTTACATATGTGTGAAAATTCGACAATATTCAAGAAAAGTAAAACAAAGTTCGAAAATTTTGATTTTATTTATTTTACTTTACAAATGAATTATTATAGATTTGAAAATTGTATTAAATACTCATATAGATATTTGATATGCAGCGTTATACAAAATTAGAACTTATATAGGTATATTGATAATTTTAAGATAAATTATATGCATTTTAATCAATATTTGAATGTATGTTAATTACTAATTTATAATCAGGTATCACCTATATCTGACTGAATTTCGCTCAAAATTTTTTTTTAAAATACAAATCTTACAATCACTAAATTACAACACCATCCTATATTCCTATATCCTATATATATAGTATATACTATAATACTATATTATCCTTATCCTTTCTAATTCCCATAGCTATATTTTATCCTTTTTAATATAATGCTTTTATAAAATTTGTCTTTTACAATAATTATAATAACGTAGGTATATATTATACAGGTGTTAAAACCCTTGTTAAGAAAAAAAAATTACCCCAATCAAACATTTGGCTAACACTGTGAATATCATTGGCGTGTGCAACACGGTACAAGCTATTCGACAGATTTCTATTCCTTTGGAATACCATTTGTTTTTATAACAGTGTTGAGCTGCTTTTAAGTAAACCAAATGCAGTTCTTTGCGTGGAATCTCAGCATACATAACATCCAACAGGTCGTTTTCCAAAATTTCCAACGGTTTGTTTAACTCTATATTGTTAAGACATCTTAACTCGTCGACGACGGCCTTCTGTAAAATAAACAAAAACCCCCATGAGACGGTCAAACAACTTAAATATAATTATTTTTGTAACAGTATATTCATAAATGTATTATTTTATTATAGAGGTAATATACAAGTATATATAGAGGATTGTAAATTCGTGTTAACACAGAACTAACATAGGTACGTATATATTATATAATTTTCAGTTTTTATAACACAAAATTTTCATCACCATATATAATATTATAAGTGTGTAATTACTAATTTATAATTAATATTAATTAATGTATTTATTTGTGTTTTATATATAATTATTAATTTTGAATACCTATTAATAAAATAAGTCGTTAACGTTTTTAGTTATATATACGTATAGATAATAATATTATATTGAATTCCCGACTTAGGTAGGTACATAAAAAAAAAACAGCAAATATTTTTTTTTGATAATAATATTATCAGTCTCACAGTTTAAAAAATAGTTTTTTAATATAACTATCAATACTAAATTATAAAATATAAGCAATATTTATTTGCAATATATAATGTAGGTATATTAAAAACAATATGATTTTAAATTAATTAATTTTTATCGATATTTTTAATAAATAAATAAAATTAAAGATTTTTATTTAAAAAATACTTACGTATTTATCTTCAACATTTTCATTACTTAAATATACTAAACTATCTGAATAATTGCCTTTCTTGTACTGACAAACTGCCATATAATAGTAATATTGTCCAGATTGATTTTTTAATAAATTTAAACAATATTCTGCCAACTTAAAAATAACATAATGTATGTAAGCGCTACTATATTATAGCATATTGAATATTGTTAATAATAGGTATACTACATAAATACAGATACATAATATATTATACCAACTTGTATTAATTCAAGCTCTAACAGTAGAATCACACATTTAATCAAAGGATCGTCATTGTGACCGATTGGTTTCCAGCTCAACAGATTTTTGCAAAGGAATTTAATATCTTTATCGATTTCATTTTCTTCAATAGATAGTTTAGCTAATTATAAAGTAAGAAATAAATAAAATAAAAGTAAGAATATGTTAAGAATATACTTTCATGTTATTTGTAAAATATATAATATTATTTTCGAATGTATGAACAGTGATCATATTAATTAATATAATATAGTATATATATATATGTATTGATTAAAATGTTTACATTAATCAGTATTTACGTTCTATATAAATAATTTATCATAAAACCCCTAAATGAGTCACTTAAATACCCAAATTTGATAGTAATTCGCTCAAAATTGTTTTTCGAATGTAATGATTTATCATTACATTCAAATGCTAATTGGCTAATTCAAATTCAACCTCTTTACATCTGTATCCCTTCCACACCAGTATTCCTTCCCTTACTTTTTAAACTTTAAACATCTATAAAAAAAATTGAGACTTGGGATTTTCCAAATATTTTTATATCGTATTAAGTAATATGTGAGTATACTTCAGTAAAATTTTTAGACTTTAAAACACAAAACTGTCAATTTTATCAAATATTATATACATACAAACAAGAATTTTACGAAATATTCAAAGTTCTATATTTTGTTGAAAAATTAACGTAACATTTCCAAAATTTTATCACATATATATAGTAAGTACCCAATATGTTAATACCCAATAAAATTTTCAAGTCTCTAAGTTTAAAATTATGTGAATTATCATAAAATATTGAAATCGAATTCGTCGAAATTTCGGGTTTCGTGAAGAATGCCGTTTTTCATCATTTTTTGGTCATTTTTTCTATCATATTGGTTTAATTTTGAGAAATTCAAAAAATGACCTAAATAAAGTATCAACTGCATCCACTTTCCAATCGGAAACATATGCTATTCATGATAATCGGAGCTTTATTTCGGGTAGAAAAATGTCTTCAGACATAAAAAAGAAATAAAAAAAGACATTATTTTAAAACTAATAGATTTTTTCGCTTTGTTCAAAATCTAAAACTTATTGGTTCACTAATACTTTTATAGTTGCCTCAAGTTTTTTTTAAAAAAATTATTTTATTTGGATTTTTGGTTAATACATTAAACTAAAATATACACGAGAAATTTAATTAACCGTTTTGTAGCATAATGTAGTTCGATCCGTACATTTTCAGTATTGAATAGTGAATCCCAAGTAAGGTATGTGCTTCGTTAAAGTCTCTGTGATTCATGACCAAGAATTTTAAAACAATTTCGCACATTTTGACGTCTTTATCAGTGCTTAAAAGTATGGCAGCATATAAAAATAATCTGAATAATTAAAAATTCATTTTTATTAGTTATTACTAGGGAACGGATTTTAATGCAAATTGCATTTTTTTCTGAATGTCCGAATACATTGCTTTCCAAGCAGAAAGTTCATTTCATACATCAAGGAATTAAAAAATGTAATTTTTATTTTGCATTTTTTGGCATTTTAAGACTTTATTACATTTTTAGAGCATTTTTTGACATTTTTAGTGCATTTTATATGTTTTTAAGTCATTTTTATATAGGAATGGATAAAATTTGATAAAAATGTATAAACATTCGTTCTAAAAAAATAAAAATAAATATTTATTATGTTTTTACCGATCAGGATAAACTCAGACGAAATTATCGTTGACACGTGTAGTCACATATAAGTTACAACATTATTATTACACGCAATTAAGTACCTAAAGATGAGATAAGATATACCTATAATTTTTATTTTTATTGTATTTAAATATTTTCTATCAGATAAGTTTTTCATAATTATGTGTTTTTTATAAGTTTTAAGTTCAAAATTGTGTTTTATTGAATTTAAATACATTTTTAAAGTTTTTTTGGGCATTTTTTTAGTGCATTTTTTTGATATTAAAGCACTTTTTTAAGGCATTAAGTCGTATTTTTTTAGGACATTTTTCTTATGTTTTATTGCATTAAAGTCCGTTCCCTAGTTATTACACAATCAATATTATTAATTATAATATTATAAATAATCGCGAAATACAATAAAATGTATATAATAAATTACAATAATAATTATATATTATAATAAAAAATTGTTTTTCGAACGTAATGATTTATTATTGCATTTAAATGTTAATAGAACTCAGCACTATCCTCTTTACACCAGTATTCCTTGTTCCTTCCCCAGTTTTTGTTAACTTCTGTTTAAAAATGTAGTAATTATTTACTGGGCGATAGCCCGTATTGTGTTATAAATAAAATAATGTATATTATGATATTATATCATTTTTCAACAAGATAATAAATTTGAATTGAAGCACTCCATTGCTGCAGCAATAAATAGGTACATTTTTTATGTAAATTATTTAAAATGTATCGTTTTATATATACGCACGAACTATTATATTATAATATATATAAAGACAATAAAGTAATAGAATACAAGAATATTATAATACGTATTTTCATATTATATATGAATAAATAATTGAATTTCGCTGCAATATCTAAATCAAACAGATGTAACCGTGCTATATATTATAATAAACGATGCGTATAAAATGGTATTTCAACAAACGAACATTATTTAATTTGGTGATTTAAAAATTTAAAAAAAATATTATAATATATTGGTCGCCATAAGAAAGTTGTGAGTAGAATGAAAATATCTTAAACGGAGATGTAAATGTTTAAATAATGCGTTGACGCGTTGTTATATTACCTATAATATATTTATAATATGTACAGGGTATAGCATACAACCAGATAATAATATATTATGTATAATATAAATGCATCATTTTTTTTTGTTTTTTTGAAAGTGACGCTATATACTATTATAAATGCTATGTGCCAGATTTTTGTCAGCGGTCGATTTCATTTATTTATTTATTTTTTTTTCGTCGAGTTTTATATACCTATACGAGTTTTTACTGTATTTTTACGGCGACAGCAGTATAAATATACTAGTTTATAGCCCTGCTATATAATATGATTATAATAAATATAATATAAATGTTATAATATATAGACTCGCCCGATTCTATTGCCACTGTCGACTAGTAACACTTCTTTGACACACTCCAAAGCCGTATCGAAATCTAGCTGCTTCGAGCAAAAACTAGCGTATAATAACCAGTAGTTCGGGTTACACCTTGGGCCATTCGTTGTAGAGATCAACTGAAACGGACGGGCGAAACGCATCATTATCGTGATTTTATATTATTATTATTATTATTATCATCATCATCGCCGTTCAAGACGATCTTACGTCAAAGTAAAACGTATTGGCGCGTTCTGTCTGTTTTAGCTCGTCCGCTTCTCTTGCGTAGACGAGCGCTCGAGAACATTTTACATTATGGTCGACAACGCCGGAATGCGGAAACTCGAACGATTCCACCGTGTTCTTCATAAAATTGACTAAATCCACGAAAATACGATTCACGAAACTCTATTATAATAAAGTATTATTTACGCGTATATTATACACTAAGATATACAATGTATTATGAGTCATCAGTCATGTAATATATTATGTTATGTATATTTTTCTATAAACTAAAATTTTTTTCAACACATGACAAATTTTGAGGGTTTACGTATACCTAAATACTGATTTGGAAACCGCGGTAGATGACGGTATGTATAAGCACTCCCAAGCCCGCTCGGCTATAAGATTGTCATGTAAAGTGTAATATTATATAGATATACCTAGTAATATTTATAAAATTAACATATAATACTTGAACGGTTTCGCCCATCAGCGGACCTCTATAATTTTCTTTAACGTACGCCCGAATTCCGTTGCACACGGTCGATTGAATTGATTCGTATTTTCCAGAAACTCTAAGTTCGTTCATTTCGACCACGTTCATATTATGATCGCTCGTTGTTTCCGACTACATATAATATTATAATAATCGTATAATAAATGAACAGGCGTATAAAATATTGGGCCGGTGTTACACATAACAGATAATAATATATTACCTATAATATGATGTATTATCCAATATTATATTCATAGATTCGTACCTTTATCAACAACGTTTCTATTATATTTTCCAGAGTTTTCCGGAACTCGTCCGACGCAGATAAACCACACGTCACGGTCATTTGTCTTTCAGGAATGACATTGGACTCCGATATGCTGTACACAGCGTACATAATATTAATTATTAATCATATTGATATATAATAATAATAAACTAAGAAGTATTATGTATTTTATAATGTTAAGAAATATTCGTTGTCATATGTCACATATCAATTCGGTAATAATTTTTGAGTATAATAATAATAATAAAATAATAATATATTATAATAGCACCTCATTGTTATATGTTTTAAATATTGATCATAAAACGAACTAGCTACCGATACGTCAATAACTGCAAAAGGCATTGTTCCATCGTAGTTGGACGATGTTATATTCGACTGTAGACAATAAAATATAATAATTATATTATATTAAATTTGTATTTGTATTTGATTTTGATAGTTTGTCAGAGTATATTTTAGATTCTGAATGAAGCGAAGAATGTATTGGTTTTACAATGATATGTGTCTTTTTCTGTATTTTAGATTCTGAGCGAAGCGAAGAATGTATTGGTTTTACAATGATGTGTGATTATTTTTTGTTTTTTTTTTTTTATGTCTGTGTACAAAAATACTACCCGAAATAATGCTCCGATTTTCACAAATAGGGTGGTAGCAAAGTGGACGTACTTGGTACTTTACTTAGGTCATTTTTTGAATTTATCAAAATTGACGCTATGCGGTAGAAAAAACGGCGAAAAAATGACGAAAAAACTGCATTTTTCGCGAAAAATGAAATTTCGACGAATTCGATTTCTATATTTCACGATAACTCAGACAATTTTTAAGATAGAGACCTGAAATTTTTTTTGGATGTTCACATAGCTACTATATATATGTGGTATAATTTTGGAACCGTTACATTAATTTTTCTCCAAAATATAGGACTTTGAATATTTCGTAAAATTCACGTTTTTACGTATATAATGTGTGATAAAATTGTTAATTTTGGGTATTTTGGTCTGAAAATTTTACTGAAGTATACGTACATATTACTTAATATCATACTAAAATATTGGAAAAATCCCTAATCTCAATTTTTTTTTATAGCTGTTTTAAATTGATATTTTTAGTTCAAACGAATATTATAATCTGACTGAACTTCGCTCAGAATCGTTTTTTCGAATGCAATGGTTTATCATTGCATTCAAATTATAATTAAAATTAAACGCTATGGTTCGCACACCTGTATCCTGTGCGGCAGGAGTATCAGCTCTTTTTTTTTTTTATGTCTACCCGAAATAATGCTCCGATTTTCATGAATAGCATATGATTCCCGTTGGAAAAGGATGTAGTTGGTACTTTATTTAGGTTATTTTTCGAATTTCTCAAAATTGACCCTATGCAATATATATTTTTTAAAAAAAACCTCGTTTCCTCGTTTTACTTAGATTATAAAATAATACGCTTAAGTACTTTTAAATAGTTTTAAGTTATAACTAATCTATATAAATTCGTTTTATATTCGATAATATATAATATATTTAAACTTAAACTTGATATAAATAATATATTATATTATGTGGTTTTATGTATTATTTAATTTTCCACGTGTCATCGTCAATAATATGTCCTTTGAATAAGCTATATATTATTTTACTTATTTTTTTCAAACTATTACATATTATTTATATTTTTCCCCTTAGCAATTATCCATTAACTTAACAGCCACGCACTGCGTAGTCTACTATAACTATAATAGCGCGCATTCACATATTTCGTTTCGTTTGAAGTTTTAACCGTATACCTGTGTATACTATCGAATAGTCACGCAGTCTCTTTTGTTCAGATTTCTTCTTATTCATTAATGATCGTTCGCACTCAACGTATATTCAACGTAATAATATATTATAAACTTTGTTATTTAAGCACGATTTTATTTACTATTATGTCAATTGTTTGTAAAGTGAATATAATATATATATATATTATACAAGTACCTATACTGTATATAGTTCGACTATAAACAACGACGTTAAATGTATTTACTCAATTGAACATTTTATTTTATAATACACCACGTGATTATAATATTATTAATAATAATAAAAATAATTATAATTATAATAAAAAGCAAGAGAAGGGATTTTGGTGTGGAAGAGATGCAGGTGTAAAGAGGATAGTGTTGAATTTTGATTAACATTTGAATACAATGATAAATAATTACATTCGAAAAAACATTCTGGGCAAGTTCATCAAATAATATAATATTTACTGATTAAAGTTTTTAGATTTATCAGTCTCTACGTTCAATGTAGACAATTTATTAAAAAAACCTCTAAATAAGTCACCTACATACCCAAATCTGACAGTATTTCGCTCAGAATCGTTTTTCGAATGTAATGATTTATCATTGCATTCAAATGCTAATTCAAAATCAACCTCTTTACATCTACTCGTATATCCCTTCCACACCAGTATTCCTTCCCTTACTTTTTAAACTTTAAACTTCTATAAAAAAAAATTGAGACATGAGATTTTTCTAATATTTTGATATTATGTTAAGTAATATATGAGTATACTTCAGTAAAATTTTCAGACCTGAAAACCTAAAACTGTCAATTTTATCAAACATTATATACATAAATACGAGAATTTTACAAAATATTCAAAATCCTATATTTTGCAAAAAAAATTTACGAAACGATTCCAAAATTTTACCACATATAAATAGTACCTATGTGAACATCCAATATAATTTTCACGTCTCTAACTTCAAAATTACTTGAGTTATCGTGAAATATTGAAATCGAATTCATCGAAATTTCAGTTTTCGTGAAAAATGCTGTTTTTTCATTATTTTATGGCATAGGGTCAATTTTGAGAAATTCGAAAAATGACAAATAAAGTACTAACTACATCCACTTTCCAACTCAGAAAGATATGTTATTCGTGAAAATTGAAACATTATTTCGGATAGAAACAATTTCTTCAGACAAAAAAAAAAAAAATGAAGAAAAAAGACACATCATTGTAAAAGCAATACATTATTCACTTCGGTCAGAATCTAAAATAAAGGCGTTTTTAAAAGAATACACCTGTAATTTAACATTTTGTATGAATTATTAGTTTTGGCAATAATAATACAATATTTTATATTGTGCCATACCCAATAACCATATTAAATATAAATTTTTCTGACCTAATTGATTATTTATAATGTACGACCATTTCATTATTTTTATATTTTATTAATAATCAATACTAGCGATGGACGCAATTCCGGTTTGTAGCGAGCAACCTTTGAACCATAATTATTCCAGACTTCCGGTTTGTTCGATTTTTTAATTTTAATTACGTATATAAATAGCTTTTTTTATATAGCTGTATTTCTTAATTTATTAATTAAATTGTTCTTTAGGAATATTATAAATTATAATATAATATATGCATCAAATATTTTCGTAGAAATAAAATAAATTACTAACACATATAAGATCAATAAGATCATTAACAATAAAATGTGTTACGTACAAGAAGGGTCAATTTTACGTTTTGAAAAAATTGTACTTGCGTCTGACCAATCTCATTCTATTTCGTTAATATTTTAGTTATGCATAGTAAGACGAGTATTAAAGTGTTCTCAAAATTATGTGTAAACGGTTCTAAATTTCTAATGCAATAAATTCAAACGTTTTATAAAACATTTTTAAAATCTGATGATTTTTTTGTTCATTATCCCTAAAAGTGTCGACACTGAGATGTCACTGACCCTTCTCGCGCTAATAAAACACGATATTAACCTATAATTTAACTTAAACTTAAAATAATAGCGTGTTATACCTCTTTGGAACGTCCGTCTTCGACGATCGTTTCGATTAATTCACCGATGTTGTACTCGGCCGACGTAAGTCCGTATTTTTTTATCATGTAGGCGTCGAGAGTATAAACATTCGAGATACATCTCACCGAAGTGCCTGCGTACGGAAACGTTAAACGTAAAATCGATTATAATAATGTGTATTTTGTTTGGATACGTTTACATAACGTATTTAATATATAATTATTCTGTACAATCGGGTCGCATCAACATTGACAAGTCGAAGAGGGCCACGAAGACGGCGTTGGGGTTGAAGTTTGCGGGATGTTCTGACGAGCGGTGCATTGACGGCAGTTGTTTCGTGCGGTACGCGGACGAACGATGCATAGACGCGCGTTTCGGTTTTTGCGGTGGCGGTGCTGCGTTATTGGTGACCATCGGGTTTTCGTCGAACACGAAAGTGACCGGCAGATATTTGTGTCTATAATGGATATAATATGTGAAATTAAATTTGACACGATATTATACACGAACGTATAATAAATAATAAATAATAATTTATAGAATATCGTACGCGAAAACGAACTCTTGAAACGACAGCGAAGACGTCTCGTCCAAAAGAAACCTTCGCCACAGATTCCATTCGAATCGGGGCCCTTCGGACAACATGTTTTTCGGTTCGGGAATATTTGCGGAATTCGCCACGAGGCCGTCGTAGTCTTCGAATCTAAATTAAATTATAAATATATTGGCATATATTACCACATCGTAACGGATAGGCGATATTTCTATATATTTTATTTATTAACGTATTCTACAGTCAATATTTATATATTATTATAGTTATAGATAGAAATCGTAAACGTCCGGAAAATAATCTCACGGATTCTGTAAATCTGTATAAATATCCAGAATTCATTAGTAAAATATTATATAATTATTGTAATATAATGCGGATCGTAAAAAAAAATGAAAAAATTGTATATGTTACACCGAATTTGTGAAATTGACGAATTCGTGAAATCGGCAGAAAAATTGCCTATTTCGTGAAATCAGCATCGCTGTTGCCTAATACGTGTAATCGGCAATTATTCTGCAAATTACATGAAATCGGCAGACTTTTTATTACCGAATACACGAATTTAGTTACCTATTACGTGAAATCAGCAACACATTTTACGAGTATACCTACACATATATTTTTAGACAAACGCACACGATTTCGTTGTCAATATCGTTCTTTGCATGCTGTTATCTTAATTGCCTATAGTCCTATATTATATATATAATTATGAGTTATGACTTATGATATATAATATTATATCTATATTATATTAGTACTCATTTAAAAATAATTGTACGTATAACGAAAATAATTTATTAAGTTTAAATACTTTATTTACTTTAAAGACATATAATATTTTGTTATATATGTGCCGTGACACGAGCACGACTCGTTCGTTGTCAAACGCGTAAGAACGTACTAAGATTTTATTAAAGAGAAAACCCCCCAAAAAAAGTTTAGCGGCTACGAAGTATCATCGAGGAGATATACATGTAATAAAAATGGTGTTATGTGTAATTCGGCGTGCCATCCAGGTCATAGCTGTAATAATACTGACAAGTAGATTATAATATAATATTATTATAATAAAGTGGTATTACTAATAATATAAATTTAAATTAATAATATATATCAATATTACATATAACCTATATCTTATATGTATCTTTAAATATTTAATAATGTCAATTATTATAGTATGAAATTTATGTAGGTAATTCATTTTCCACATTAAACTTAATTGAAAAAAATAAAAATAAAAACACTTGCCGAATTCATGTAATTGGCAGAATAATTGCCGATTACACGTATTAGGCAACAGCGATGCTGATTTCACGAAATAGGCAATTTTTCTGCCGATTTCACGAATTCATCAATTTCACAAATTCGGTGTAACATATACATTGCCGAATTTTAAATCGCGCTCATTTACGTTGGGTACATTGAGTTTGGTTTTGCGCAACAAATCGAGTGTCAACCGAAAATATATTTTTCGATTTGAATTAATATTGTAATATAAATATATAATAAATCATTTATTTATACCTATAGGTTAGGTTAGGTTAGGTTTATACTATTAACTAGGTACTATTAACTATTAGTAGTATTAACGTACCTACTATATATATTATATTATTTTGCCAACTTTAAATAATAAAACGGACGATTATCCTAAGTGTTTATTATGAATTTATGAAACGAAAAATCTATAAACATTCTGAAAGTTATCTATTAATAATGATAATATAATATTTAATAATGATTATTATTAGGCGTGCTCTGCACTAGTGAAACAATATTATATTATCTAATACATAATATTTAAAATTATATAATTATAAATAATTAAATAAATATTTTTAGAAAACAGTCGTTTTTAATTTGAATACGAACATATTATATTAAATTAAATATAGAAATTTCTGTAGGGATAAAAATATTCTCATCGCATAATATACGTATTAAGTAGTAAAAATTACTAGGTATAAAAAACTGCAAAAATTATTTTTATTATTTTAAAATTTGTATTCTTTAATTCGAATATTTTTCTCCAGTCGTAAATAATTATCCATTTTTTCCCAACAATTATTAAACGAGCATATATTATATTATATACGCATAGCACGATGCACGACAAAGCGCGCGAAGCTCTTCACGTTGCCACCGCAGAACTCTCATCCCGGACCACCTGTATCGTCGACGCGCGACGATTCAGGAACGCGCATGCGGCATGCTACACATTATAATATGTTATTTTTCAGACGGAAATATTATTATCATCAAGATGTAGATTTTTCACTATGAACAATGTAGTTATAATAATAATAATTAATAATAATAATAATAATAATAATAATAATAATAATAATAATAATCACGAGATGACGTCTCGAAAAGACGGCAGCCAGCAGAACATATTATATTAAATTTTATACACTAAACGGACTAACGCGAGCGCACGTATTGTTGTATAAATACGTAAGTATATATTATTATTATTACAAAATATATATATTATATACACTCGTTTTGAATAAATACCGTCGCTATTGTCTTTGCGTATATACAGCAACAAACACGCTCGCACACAATATAAAATAAAATAATATATATAATATAATAATATGTATATACAACGTCCGTTTTTAAGTGGTCGTCGAACTGTACCATGGTATATACAACGTATATTGCAGTGTATACACACATACACGTATACACGCGAGATCACGCGGCCTACCCGTTTTTTTTCTTCTGTTTTTCGGTTAAATTTTTATTTATTTATTTTTCCGTTGACCTACCGCAGATCAGTTTCGAGTGGCGTCCGCAGCCTATACACACCGAATATTATTCGTGGGAATATTATTATTATTATTATTATTATTATTATTATTATTATTATTATTA
>JAIUCT010000001.1:21876289-21887571 GCA_021307375.1 Tetraneura akinire
TATTATTATTATTATTATTATTATTATTATTATTATTATTATTATTATTACACACCTCTGACCCGTGGCGGATACGGTTATCGGCTTGTCGTCCAAGCTGTACCATCGCAGATCGTTTAAGTCTCTCGTTGACTCCGTGTACGTGCCGCGTGCGAATACAGCACTACAAAGATCCTGCGTGACGGCGTGGAATGTCGTTATATAAAAATATTTATTATATTATTATATAATGATAGACAAAACGTTATTTTATTATTGTATTAAGTGTTAATATACTGCGTAATACATTTGACAATAATCGTTTTAATAATATATTGAAGTGCGACTGCCTCAGCGACCAGATGATCATATATTTTTTTATGTTAATTTAAATGTAATTTTTTTTTTTAGAAAATAAACTTTATACATCTTATTATACTATAAGTGTTTATTTAACTTTTAAACCAGACGTGGGTGATATTACTTCCAAAATATTTTCCTGATAGTTAAAAAGGAATAAACTATACATTTTTCAAATAAGTACCTAAATATAACTTTTATAATTTATTATACTTGCTATTATACTTACTACTATATCACGCTTGTGAATTTGTAAATTAATAATCTCACTATATCCGACTATACATTATAATTACGTTCGAAATACCAGGAAACACAATTTTAATTTCAATTAAACGCATAATAATAATAATAATAATAATAAAGTTTTAATTTGAATTTCATCAAACACATATTATATAGGTATGTACAATGTACAGGAAAGTAACTAATATTAAAATAGGTAGTAAAATAGTAAACTAATTAATATCCTTATAAAAAATAATACATAGTATTTTATTTTCTATGATTTTTAATTATACATACTAATCTTCTATCTTAAATTTATAAAAAAAAAATATCATAAGTGCATGAAATGTGCATTTTTTATGTACCATTTAAATTAATACTAATATATGTATGTACGTATTATATTATGATGTTCCATGTTGAAACGTATGGTATAATTAGATAAGTACGCGCTATAAGGCTATATATTAAAATAAATGTTATAAATTATAATGCACAATTCGTGCATTGTATAGTTAATAATATAATTACAAATTAAAAAAAAAAAATATTTACGATTTCGTCTGAAATATAATAGGTATAATAAAAATGAAAAATATTATAATATTACCTACCTATAATAATATGTATAGGTACACATTACACACACACACGGAAAGATGACTATATTTTAATCAATAATGTTCATCTCAGTTGGCTTGCATTTAGAATATTAGTCAATGGGCAATAATTACTATATATTTTGACGGTCAAGATAATAATTAGTTTTAGACGAACATATATAATTATAATATTGAGGTAATAGGTATAATTACTTGTAATACACGCTATACAGTATACAACACACACACACACATCGATGATTAACCTTCCCTCGTTAGTACCTGGTTATAGGTATAATATAATACGATTATTACAATGTAAGTCCATAGGAATTTATTGGTTATGTTTATATTATTCGAGTAGCTGTTGTGGCGATATACAGGTTTACACATTATATTATGTTAATTGATAAAAATCATTTTTTATATAGTTATAATTTTTTTATTTCTTATAACTGGGTTTTTATAATATTTCTAATAGTAGAGTACCTACACTTTATTATTATTATTATTATTATTATTATTATTATTATTATTATTATGTGTTTATTACTATACTATTTGGACGCTATTATTTGTTGCGCCAACAGCGTGTGGGACGTTGTGGAGAAAAGTCAAATAAAAACGGCAAAAACGAGCACACGCTGAGCCGTTGTCGTTATTGCTGTTATGTTTAAATAATATATTTTACGACGAACGTATATATATTATATATAATATTATAATTTATAAGTATTTATTTTTTTTAGCAAAATTTATAGCGCGTGACTGCAGTTTTCGGGAAAAAAATAAATAAATAGTAATAATAAAAAATTCCAACCGAATTTATTTACGACTATTATAATATATTACATTATTATTATTATTCTAATATACGTATACGCGCATAGACACTGCCGCAGCATTTCATATCGCTATATTTATTCGTATTCATATTATAGTATTATAATTTATGTATATTATGCTCGTCGTATGTTCAGTCGTTAAAAAAAAAAATAATAGGTATTAACAAAACAAAAATTAAAACGAGATATAAAAGAATAATAGACGATGTGCGATGTCTTTTAGTGCGCTCGCCGAATACGTTATATTATCGCGTCTCGTATCAATGTCATCATGTTAATATTATAATAATTTGTACACGAGTCGTATTTTGCGTATATACAAAACGATATAATTCAGGAAATTTTGTATAAAATTAAAATAAATTTGTTTTGACGATAATTATTTGGATATATTATATAATAAGGGATATATATTTTAAGGATAATTTGAATAACCATATACATGGATTTATTTAATAGTCGTTATTATAAACACACTGTACAATTCAGAGAATTTATTAAGAAATTATTTGTTCTCATATTTTGGGAAATTTTGCAATTCTGTACTAATACTACGATATTAATATATTTACGCATTTGCTTAAAACATATTTATAAAAAAAATATGATTATTTTTAGGTTATCATTAGGAGTTAAAATTCTTTTTATTAGATATTTCTATGTATGTCTAAATTTAAATAAAAATTATTTTGTTTCTGTATATATATATACCTACTAGAGTTTTTAAATTAGTTTTTAAGAGAATAAAAAATATTGTTTAATGATATGTACCTAAATAATATGTTGTGGTACGTAGGTACCTACGTAGTGATTTTGGGTTTAAAATGTTTAAATTAAACAAAAATTATTTTTACCGAGTGAATTTCTGCGGGCACGTTCAACACAGCAGAACATCCTGTGGTCATGTGACGTTGATTGTAGTTCTTCAACGGTGGATTGTACATACCGTGCATAGTTACGTTCAGAACATTGTTCGGCGGCGGCCACACGATAAACGGATTTATTTCTGATTGTGATACGGTCGCGTTCAGGTGCGCCACACGATTGCCCGAGAGTAAGGCCCGATTAAGCTCTCCCATCGCCTTCAACGGGTATTGTCCGTCCATTTTATCAATATTCGTTGCCGTATCTAGATTATTGTCTAAACATATTGTAAATAAAACGTTATATTATCATAATAAATTATGACAACCATGGGAATTATAGATCCCAATATTCGAGTAAGGAACTACCTTAGGTTAGATTATTAGTTCATGAAATGAATATTTAGTTCGTGAAATGAACGATTTCACCAAGTGGATGCGACTTGCTGACTTATATTTGTATATTAGCGCTTAAATTCAAAATGGGAGGTATACGCGCGTTTGAATTAATCGAATTATTATTAATTTTTTTTTTAATTTTTAATATTTAAAACTTTAAAACGAATTTTGCACTCAAATAAATACCACGTATATTATAGTTTACCAGAAAGCCAATAATCATAATTTATAAAATATTTAATCAATTCGAGAGTTCTATTTTCTATAATATATTATTATTATTATTATTTTTTATTATTATTTTTTTTTTTATTTTTTTTATTATTATTATTTTATTATTATTTAATACAATGAACAGAATATACATAGGTAATTGAAATTATTTATATTATACATACACACATACTCGTAGATAGTAATTTTACTAAAAGTAACCATTCTTCACTGCATTCTTTACCTATATATGCATATTTTCTTGATATTTTTATGAATATTTTTAAATTTAAATGATTTTCAAATATAATAATAAGTACAATTTCCCTTTTGAAACATTTTTTCACACGGGTATATGTTTTATTACACCAAGACAAATATTAAAAATATTGAATTTTTTATCTAGAGTAATTTATATTTAAATGATTATTATATTAAATTAATATATACGAGTATAATTTGACTGAATAATTGAACTAAATATAAATATAGGTACCAATATAAAATCATTTATAATTCGCAATATTTTTAGTTAAATAACGCATTCATTATATTTTATAAATAACATTTTAATTTTAGTTAGTTATTAATTATTATAATAGCGATGACGTATATATTATAATTTATGTAAAAACCGTGATTTTTGACGCACATAATACATATCCCCACTTATACTTTTAAAATATATTAATATTTTTACTTTATATTATATTTACCATATATATATATAATATATATATATATATATATATATTACCATATATCATTGGCAAAAAGTCCAAGATACTGACCCACGTCTGTTTATTACCGTTAATATTGATCATAACATGTCGTTGAGACTTGTCTTGTTCGATTATGTTAAGCGATTCAAAATAAACTGAAATAATCGTAATATTAAATCTAATATTCAAATTATTGATAAATAATATGTAATAATAATATGTATGATATGATAAATAATTATAATAATTACTAAAAATAATAAATTAATAATAATCAGGTATTATACATGTAATATAGTATTATTTTCAAAGTATTTTTTTTTCATTTGAATTAAATTATATTTTAAAAATTGTTATTATATTCGTACTAAAAACATACTTATGACCTATAGTATTATACGTAGTAGAGACATGGACATTTAATAAAAATGAAGAGGAATCGATAAAAGCCTTTGAGACGTATGCAAAATATTAGATGCGTAGATATAGAATAACAATTCATCATGTACTACGACAAGTAAAGGAACAAATAACAATGATAAATAACATAAAAAGGAGAAAACTACAATGGCTAGGACATACTTCAAGACACGATTGTCCTATACGAGAAGTTCTCGAATTACAATAAGAAAAAAAGGAAGTGGATGACCTAGAACAAACTTTATATCTGAAACATGTGGACAACTGGGTCTAAAATATGTAGATATTAAAAGGAAAATAAATGATAGGGTAAAAAGTAAAATGGAGAAGAGTTGGGCAAAATAATGTATAAAAGTTTTATACATTAAGATGTTTCATACATAAGTCGTACACATTTATATACATTATAAAACATATAAATTAGTTATTTAGTTTTTACATAACAAACATACCTCTATAGGTTGTTTAAAAAAAATTTATATTGTGGTTTGGGCTATTAATGAGTATTTAATATTTATATTATATTTATACTGAACAGTATTGCAGTATTTAGTATGTAGTATTTACTTATTTAGTAACTATTACTATCTTGTAAAAAATGTTTAATTTCTTATAAAACAAAAGTAAAAACAAAAGTACTATTAATTAACATTATCATTTATTGTTTAATCTTGCTTAATTATTTTGTAATTGAAGTTTCAATAAAAATTTTCCTTAAATTTAATATTGATTATAGAATATATAAATATATGTTATAGTTGTTATACCATTAGCTTTTAATTTGTATTCATTTTAAACTTGAAATGTCAGTGATAAAATAATAAAATCATTTAAATAAGAAAAAATAAATTTTATTACTTTTAAATTATATACCTATTGTATTTTTTATAATTGTATATATCAATGTATAATAGTATACGTATAATACATCAATTGACAATTAGGTACACATTTAAGTATAATACTCTGATTGTAGGAAGACAAGACCAGTAGGAATGATTGAAATATTATCTAAAGAAAGAAAAAGAGAAGATTATTTCGTACTATTTGTAGCATATTATCATTTTAATCAGTTCCAACTTAATGTCGTTAGTTAAAATGTCAACTAAGTTAAATTTCATATTTGTAAATAATATAATAATAAAGATATAAAATCATTATATATATATATATATATATAATATATTTGAATATATACACATAAATTTTATTTATAATTTTATATTTCTAGAGTTATCGTAAAATATATGGAATCATATTCATTAAAATTACAGTTTCCGTTAAAATTGCCGAATTTTCGTTATTTATTGGTATAGTTTTTCCCCATTAAAGAAATACAATTTTTATTTTTTATTCTAATAACTTTTATTCTTATTGTAAATGTAAAATATTAGTTCGTAAACTTAAACGCTTGGTAATGAAGTAAACGATTTCCAGGCTTACAAATAAATAATATTATATTAATATGTGATTGACGATTGTCTAAAAATTTAAATGGGAATAATTAATACTTAGTATAGGATGAGAAGCAAAACTGTTGTAATCTGAAATAGCATCAAGAGGAAATTTTAATGGAATTTCTAAATTGATTATCCCGTCGGAATTCATTATAGTTATGATAAAATCGCCTACGTTCAATACAATATTGTCATGAAATTCAATATAAATGTTGAACTGCAGCGGATAATTAAGTGAAGGTACCTATAAAAAAAAAAAAAAAATAAAAAAATAAACATGTGTTCTAAATCGATCTAATATTTTTAGATTCTGAGCGAAGCGAAGAATGTATTGGTTTTACAATGATGTGTGATTATTTTTTGTTTTTTTTTTTTTTTTTATGTCTGTGTACAAAAATACTACCCGAAATAATGCTCCGATGTTCACGAATAGGGTATGTTTCCGGTAGCAAAGTGGACGTAGTTGGTACTTTACTTAGGTCATTTTTTGAATTTCACAAAATTGATGCTATGCGGTAGAAAAAACGGCGAAAAAATGACGAAAAAACTGCATTTTTCGCGAAAAATGAAATTTCGACGAATTCGATTTCTATATTTCACGATAACTCAGGCAATTTTTAAGATAGAGACCTGAAAACTTTTTTGGGTATTCACATAGCTATTATATATATGTGGTATAATTTTGGAACCGTTACGTTCATTTTTCTCCAAAATATAGGACTTTGAATATTTCGTAAAATTCACGTTTTTACGTATATAATGTGTGATAAAATTGTCAATTTTGTGTATTTTAGTCTGAAAATTTTACTGAAGTATACTTACATATTACTTAATATCATACTAAAATATTAGAAAAATCCATTGTCAAAATTTTTTTTTATAGCCGTTTTAAGTTGATATTTTTAGGAAAACGAAAATCTTAGAATCCATACATATAAATAAATATTCTGAAAACACTTTTACTACCCGAAATAATGCTTCGATTTTCACGAATAGCGAGTTTCAGATGTAAAAGTGGATGTAGATGGTACTTTATTTAGGTCATTTTTCGAATTTCTCAAAATTGACTATAAGCGGTAGAAAAAACTTCGAAAAAATGACGAAAAAACGGCATTTTTCACGAAAAATGAAATTTTGACGAATTCAATTTCTATATTTCACGATAACTCGGGCAATTTTTAAGATAGAGACCTGAAATTTTTTTTGAAGGTTCACATAGCTATTATATATATGTGGTAAAACTTTGGAACCGTTTTTTAAATTTTTTTATAAAATATTGAACATTGAATATTTCGTAAAATTCTCGTTTTTACGTATATAATGTTTGATAAAATTGTCAATTTTTGGTATTAAGGTCTGAAAATTTTATTGAAGTATACTTACATATTAATTAACATCATACTAAAATATTAGAAAAATCCCTAATCTAAATTTTTTTTTATAGCTGTTTTAAGTTGATATTTTTAGTTCAAACGAAAATTATAATCTGACTGAACTTCGCTCAGAATCGTTTTTTCGAATGCAATGGTTTATCATTGCATTCAAATTCTAAGTAAAATTAAACGCTATGATCCGCACACCTTTATCCTGTGCGGCAGGAGTATCAGCTCATCTTTTTTTTTTTATTTATTATACATAGCAGTAAAAGAACTTACTAAATTATCGACTGATTTCAAAAAAAGGATAAATTCAATCAATTGCTCACATTCGCTATTCTGTTCATAGTCCATGATGATAACAAATAATTATTTTAATAATTATTGAAATATAATGAATTGCTATAAAATTGTATTTTTCTTTACATTTAACTGTTAGCTATACTATGGTAACTGTATAAATTATCAATCTGGTATTTATATTGATTATTTTATTAGTATAATCAAATTATTTTATAATATATTTTAATTTCATTCACATTTAGTATTTAGATAATATATATTATTGGAACTGCAGTTTAATTGCGAAATATTTTAAGTAGTCAGAAATAAAAGAAACTTAAAATAATAAAAAAATATCTAAATATTATCATTATACGACTAAGTACTTAGATACAACTAAAATAAAATTTGCAAATTGTATTTTTTTTTTTTTTTTAATTTATCTTTTATTTATTTTTTTAAAAAAAGTATCTTCAATAGTTTCACATTATTAAACTGGTTTAAACCATTATGCTATATTGAAAATTAATAAATAATATATTTATGATAACCAATATTTAAATGTTCGTTGTTTTGTTGCTATTATTACAACGGGCTTTAAACTAATGGTACCTATATACATAATTGAAAAATGCATTCGAATACGCATCTTTTAAAAAACATCACTTTTATAGAATCGACTGTACATATATACATATATTCGTATAACATAACATATAGTCGTAAATTCAATCAAATTATTATTGCGGGTTCTTCGTAATTCTACTCTTGTCAGATTATGGTTTATATAGGTATATATTTGTTAAAATATTCGTCGACCAACAACTTATATATACAGGTATATATATACGAGTATATAAAAAAAAAAAACGTGAAAGAAGACATTCCAACGGTAGCCAACGAGTTCATTTGTCATTCGATCATTCATTCGTTTGTAGCATGCGATGATTATAAAAAAAAAAATAAAAATAAAAAAAAAATCTGACTAATCTACATACGATATTCTGCTTGTGTTTATTTTTTATCACTCCGGCCTACTTTCTATACAGTTACAGATAGGTAATTTTATATATATATATATAAATAATGTCTCAAAATCGTATTTTTTTTTTTATTTTTTTTTTTTTATTGAGAATTTACGTTTGAAAAAATGCTATAGGTATTTACTATTTAGTATAATGTTAAATTCTTAAACATTTTTGATTATTATTATTAGATATTATGTTGTTTATTTTGAATAATCGAATAATAAAAATTTTTGAAAATCAGTAAAAACTATAGAAAAATTGAAATACAATAATTAAAATACAATAATAAAAAAAAACAAAAAACAAAAAAATACTTAAATATATAATATCGATGTCGTATATTTTTTTAGCATCATGCTATATAATATTTATATATTACAACGGATTACTCTCGAAAAGTGGACAATCGGTTGCGATGAAATATAATAATATTCGAAATAGATAGGTATATATATATATAGGAACTCACTTATTCCTATTGTAATTTAACAAGAAATGAAAATATTTTTGTTGATTTGATACCCCGATACTCCGATATAGAAAATATAATTATTGTAAAAGTAAACTAATTAATACAATATATAATAATAAATTAATAATAATGTATGTCGGATTGTATTATAAGCGTGACTAAACCTTATATGAAATGAACTCTGCATAACAAATTTAAGCTCAAACGGTAAATTTATAGAACGTATATCGTATATATGTTTAAAATCGGCCAATTTCATTATATTCATTATAATTATTGTCCCGAAATGTTCAATATTTTGCGATCGCATTTTTGCACAAAACCAGGACTATTCGCGCGTATACATCATAATATGTAAATATACGAAATGTCGCGACGTCTGGGGTGTTCTCCAGCGCGTTACGTAGAAAACGGCGGCCGGCAGTCTCGAGATTTTATTGCGTGCGACGAGATGATTATATATTTTTTTTTTTTTTTATTATGCCCACGCGCACGCATTTACAACGGGCTGCCGGTTCTTTATAAATCTCAACGTTCTCATAATACATAATATAATACGCAGGTTATAATATATTATTATATGTATGAGTATATAATATTATATTAATAAACGTGCCTCAAGTTTTTAAAGTGCGCGTATATTGTATATTATTAAATATTCCCTTCTATCCCGACGCGCACGTACATTATACTTCTTCCATAATATTCCCTTTTCATGTATAGGTATAATATTAGATACTTTTTCTCGTTCTTATATCTACATAATAACATATTAACATATAAATAATTCGTATTGCAGCTTATTTCTCTTCTACTTCGCATTTCTTTAACCTAAAATTCGATATAATATACCTGAAGCATTTAACGCGATATATTTTAATATTATTATACGTTTAGGCGCGAATTAATATATAATGCACGTACTGTCGAGGGAAACAGGACGGAAAAGTATAAAACGAATATATTATTATAATCTCTCGGTCGAATGTTTATTATTATTATTATTATTATTATTGCAGTGTGTGCTCGATCCGATGCGGATAGTCCGGCGGAACGAGCGGTGATTAATGGTCTAGGCAATAAAGTTCGAAAAAAACGAAATGTGCCCCGAAGACACGCCGGGAGATTGATGAATTCATACCGACTCGCGTCCTCGTCCGAGCCGGACACCTCAATGTCACCGAGAGATAATATAACGTATATAATAATATAATATTTAATTTTTTTTTTCTTTTTCGAAATCGCTCTTTATATAATATTTTTATACGGCTCGTATAAACGTTATATTTTTTTTTTCACCGAACACGTAGGTATAATGCTCGCGATAATACGACACGTGTGTCTGTCGAGACGAACCGCTATCATCAAAGAACTCGTATACGTATTTATTTATATATATATATATCTGTAACACTTATAATAATAAGATAGCTGCTGTCGCGCATTTGTTAATTTTTAATTTTTTCCATTCTCCTTGGCCGTTTTTATAACAATAATTATTATATTATTGAACGTTCGCAATCATTTCGTTTTCATCATATTTTTTACAAGATAAGAATGTGGATCCATAGCTGCTGTGCGTGCACAGTGCGTGGTTTCATGCAAAAAGATAAGAATTTCAAAATAATTTAATAGAAAATTAAATTATCGGGGAAAATGAAAAAAATGAAATTGAGCTATTTAAACGCGTCTTAAAATATGTTTTTTTGTTAGAGTTCGTATTTTATAGTCACGCTTATTCTGACACCAAAATGGACTATTTTAACACAAAATATATTAGCGAAATAAATAATAACAGATCTCATCATTAAACATAACATTATTGAATAAATGCGTATAATTTGTAAATTTATAATATTTTATATATTTTTAAACAACAGTGACAATAAATGTATAAAAAAAACCTTCAATATTGTTTTATATTAATAATAATCGTCAAACAGACATAGTTGTTAGTTTTAAGTCTTTATGATGACATAAAATTATATTCTATTATATATAATAATAATAATAATAATAATAATAATAATAATAAT
>JAIUCT010000001.1:21893401-21910691 GCA_021307375.1 Tetraneura akinire
TTATTATTATTATTATTATTATTATTATTATTATTATTATTATTATTTTATATAGACGATGTGATGGAATGAAATTCCATGAAATTTAAAGATTAAAAATTATAAAATATTTTATATACTCGTATCTACATAAATATTATCGTTCATCGGAAAATATTGGAATGCTATTTACATCATAAATAAATCCAATCTGGCTATATAATGATATACTATCAAAACAATTTATATTTTGCATCGCATTTCACGCACGTTTGTCGTACCTCGTACGGTTACTATATGGATGCGAGTTCTGATGAAAATTTGTTCCGACCAATTATGGCGAACAATCTGCAAAAGCCTGTTCTCCAGTGTTAATACTAGAAACAACGAATACGTCAGAACCATTTAAGCGGTTAAAAAAGTTTAATTTTTTTGGTCAGAACAACTTTCCGTCAGAACTCGCATGCTGCATCATTAGTAACCGTAACCTTATAAACACGCAAAATATGTAATAAAAGCGAATGATTCAAAAGTATGACTAACAAAATTGATTATGCGTTTTGGAATTAAAATATATATTTTCCGTGATATTATGTATAAAAATAATATAAATTTAATGACGTACGTATTCGTTTATTGTAATAAAAAAAAAAAAAAGATTTAATTTGACGCAGAATGTAATATAATAATATTATCACATAAATAATATAATATTACCACTACTAAATAGTAAATAGTAATAATATTTGAAGCGAATAAAAAATAAAAAACAGGAAAATTAATCGAATTGATTAAAAAAAAAATTCGCAATTATAAATTTATAATATTATGCTTGTAGATACGGCGATTCGTCATGAAATGATCAAATTTTACGACGACGGTCATCGAGATATACGTATACAACATAATAGTGGGTATATATTATTGTATAATGTAAAAAATAATAATTATTCGTAATAGGTTAGGTTATAAATAAATATATCATCGTGTCATTTGTTTAATATCGTTATATATATTGTGTTTTGAAATTTATTTAAGATATTTTTTTATTTTTTTGCCTCCTCCCTCGTCCGAATTTTACGCAACGACTTAACATAATGATATACAATAAATAATATTATTATGGTCTGACGAGGCTTTTCATTTTTCTCCTCGTTTATATGACTTACGTACATAACTATAATATATAAGTATAGCGATATAGGTAGTAGGTACTGTTCGGACTCGGAGGTCGATAGCGCCACGAGGCGCATAATATCGCGTGAAAGATGTTGAAAAAGGGAGACGCGCGCGCGCGACTCGAACTGCTCTAAGACGTATCCGCGTGTCCTGCCGTCTGTATACGCAGTAATAATAATAATAATATAACACAATATTATTATTATTATATTTACGACAATATGACCGCGTACAGGTATATCTATATAACATTTGTATAGGTAGGACCACGACATGCCACCCATCACTTCATCGCGGTCGCGTCAATGCGAGCCTCTGGTAGATATTATTATTATTATTATTATTTTATTATATGTACGACCGCGCGACAGTGGAATTTCAATATATTATATTATTATATATATTTTTTTTCCCCCGGTCTTCTTCTTTATCTTTCCGATTGTCTGAGCTGGCCGCTCCGAACCGGTGTTTACCGTAACTAATCTGATCACACAAGACAACGCGTCATACATAATATAATATTATATATTCGATATATTATATTATACGAATACAATATAATATGTAACACACACACACAGATATATAATATAATATTGATGATAATAATAATATTATTATTATTATATAATATGATCGCGAGATGCGTATTATATGTATAGTACGTATAACGTATAATATGTGTGTTTCATTTGTCGGCTCGTCGAACAACGACATCGTCTTTACTATAATAATATTATGTACAAGCCTCGCAGTCATGCTGAAAATAATACATAATAATATAATGTATTATTATTATTATTATTATTATTATTATTATTATTATTATTATATCGCCGGACACTATATAGCAGTATTATTATTATTGTAGTTGTAGGTAATATATCGTAAGATTATCCGTTTCCTATATAATATTATGCAGGCGTACATCACGGTTATACCCGAAATAATATACTTAATATCATATTAATAATTAAAACGCGATTCACAATGACCGGGATGTGATCAGCTTCCATTTATTATTTTATACGGATCATCTCCGAAATGCTTCGAGACAGTATATATATATACCTACATAACATTATATATATATATATATATTATATACGTACATACGTAAATCATATTATGTGTAACAATATTATCTGTATGTGTGCGTGATGCCTATACACTCGCGTGCGCATTATTTATTAATTTATATAATAATATTATTGTTGTATTAGATATTATATAATATTATATTAATTATCTCTCTCTCTCTCTCTATATATATATATATATCAGAGTCTGTCTTTCGCGCTCGTTTCTACTATAGCTCTCGCGCGCGCGTGTGTGTACGTATGAATTTGTTCGATATTAATGATTCCATTGTGTCAGCTATGAACAAAGAGCGCACAGGTGCCGTGGGAACTCGGCGGTATGTCCTTTTTAAAAGTAAATTAGAAAAAGAAACAGAGGAAAAAATGAGAGAGAGACAGATTGAGTGAGAAAGAGTGAGAAGAGAAGTGGAAGAAAAAGACAAAAATACAAAAGTCGAACGATTATATTATTGTCTTGGGCATCGGTGGTGTTTAATATTATTATTATGATTTATATACGTGCTCCAGCATATATATTATGTGTACAGCCTCAGAGTATAATAATATATTATATACGTATATACTCGCACGTTATTGCACACGTGTATTATTATTATTATTATTATTATTACATACCCTTCGAAAATCTGCAACAGGTAGCTTACCGTCGCCGACCATCCCTGCCGCAGTCGTATTTCCGCGCTATACATACCTATATATACCCTCTTCAATGCCACAGTTTAAAGCAGGGACCAACCGTACAGGTTTATATATATAATAATAATAATAAAATATATTATTATTATTATTACATATTATACAGTAATAATTGGTTACGCGCGCAAAAACAGTTCCTATATACGATATTATATGAATGAAAAGGATAATAATAATATACTATTGTTGTACACTTGTATATAATAATGCACTGGCAAAAAACGAAGACCCCAAAAATAACACGTATCGCGAACCCTTCACATACGCGGCCAACCACTTCGATTTAACCTCGAAAGAAGCGATAATTCTACACACACACACACATACATATTTGTTTTCAATCATAATTTATTATACTATCTCGTATTGTTTGTCTTACCGTTATTATAATATTATTATAAAAATCCACGTTAAATAAATATTATATTATGCGTTTTAACGCTATATTATAATATATTAATTAATATTCTCATCTCGAACTACGAGCGGGTAAAATATAATTGTTTTTTTTTTTTACTCATGTAGGTATGTAAATTTTTATACCCATTGCCATATATTGCCTATACCGTATTTTAAGTGTTATATTATTATTATTATTATTAAACTTATACACTAACGCGTAAATCAGAAAATAAATATAGACTAATTAGACATATTTTTCTTTTTCTTGAAATTTAGTTTTAACAAATTACCATACATTATAATTTTATTTAAATCGGCACAAAATGACTAATTATTATTATTTCTGTTCGTAGCGTACAGAGATATTCATTATTATTATAAAATGGTTTTATTCATAAAATATGCGCGTGTAAAACGACCTGAAATACATGCATTACGTTAGGAACAATAATTATTTTACCGTATATATATATATATATATATATATATATATATAATATATTATAGTACCTGCACCTCTATACGATGTTTGAATAATGAATATAATTATTAAACAACATTTGTATGTATACACATAGAAATAGTGATGCATTTATTATAATTAATATGAACGAAGTAAATTTAATATATAAAATAATACACACACAATGTCTAAATAATGAAATGTTTATAAAATTATAAATTATTTATTAATTTAAACAAGAACACGAGTATAATAATGTAACGTATAAATAAAATCCAACAGAGGACACACATATGTATTATATATGTAATCTGTATCATAATATTAAATATATAGAAATAAAAAACAAGATGAGCTGGTACTCCTGCCGCACAGGATACAGGTGTGCGAATCATAGCGTTTCATTTTAATTAGAATTTGAATGCAATGATAAACCATTGCATTCGAAAAAACGATTCTGAGCGAAGTTCAGTCAGATTATAATTTTCGTTTGAACTAAAAATATCAACTTAAAACAGCTATAAAAAAAAATTGAGAATAGGGATTTTTCTAATATTTTAGTATAATGTTAAGTAATATGTAAGTATACTTCAGTAAAATTTTCAGACACTAATACCAAAAATTGCCAATTTTATCAAACATTATATACGTAAAAACAAGAATTTTACGAAATATTCAATGTCAAATATTTTGTAGAAAAATGAACGTAACGGTTCTAAAATTTTACCACATATATATAATAGCTATGTAAACACCCAAAAAAATTTTCAAGTCTCTACCTTAAAAATTGCCCGAGTTATCAAGAATTATAGAAATTGAATCCGTCAAAATTTCATTTTTCGTCATTTTTTCGAAGTTCTTTCTACCGCTTAGGGTCAATTTTGAGAAATTCGAAAAATTACCTAAATAAAGTACCAACTAGATCCACTTTGCTACCGGAAACATACCCTATTCGTGATAATCGGAGCATTATTTCGGGTAGTAAAAATGTCTTCAGAATAGAAAAACAAAAAAAAATCACACATCATTGTAAAACCAATACATTCTTCGCTTCGCTCAGAATCTAAAATATATTAAAATTATTTAGGCGCAATATAAAAAAGCACTCGTTATTCTTATTCATTTATTTAGTTTTCATTGATAATCCACACGTTTTATTCAAATTGTTAATTCATTCTTTAACCTATATTATAATATAGTTGTTATAAAACGAACGCACATTTTTCCGAAGAGAAAAAAAAAACAATTTATTTAAGTGTTTTGAATTTCTTTTCACATAATTGAATAAGAAGTTGATATTATGAAAAAGCACTGCTGTCACACACCCCTATAAATAAAAAATGCATAAAAATATAAATTATAACAAAAATAATGTAAATACTAAATGTATATGTCTCATTTCCCTGATTTATTTATTTAAATATTTCATTATTCATAATATTTTGCTGCGATTGATTTGTATCACTCGATGTATATGCACTAATTAAAACGAATGCGACAAAATTTCTAAACACGAATATTTACCGTATTTGCACATACATATTAATATAGTTAAAAGCGAGTTTAAAAGGGTATATAGGAAATTGATTCGCGTATATTAATTCATTTTTATTAAATTACATTTTAAAAATCAATAACTTATAATGGATTAATGGAATAAACCGTTTCAGACGTTTAAGTATATATATTATGTAGTATGTAATATATTACACATAAATATTATTTAAGCATTTCGTATTAATTCAATTAAATAATTTCTAAACAAACGCGATTTGCATAGTGTAAAAGCCCAATATTTATATTATTATTTAGATATTTCAATGAAATTATTCGTGAGTGGGATAATCTTTTCCTATATTTGCAGTGCAAATTATATCGTTTTTAGGACCATTTTGTTTTTATTTTAAGAACAGACAAAAAGGATGAAATTGTCCTATAATTATATGAAACAAATTATCTCATACATAAACTATTTCATATACAGAAGTAATAACCAGGTAGGTATGGGGAAATAGTTTAAAAAATTAAAATTAGAAAAAAGTTTATTAATTATATTTGTATCTGAAATTATTTGCCAAACCATGTAAATAATCAAATGTAGTTCTGTTTCATCATCACACATTTTTTTTTTAATTTCACGATTCGATGTTTGTACATTTTTTTTTCGATAATGGTTCGTGACCCGCAATATATTATTCGATATAATAATATTAAAATTAATTCTTTAAAGTTTAAAGTTTATGAAGTTGTTTGAAGAATCAAAAGAATTAAATTATCCACAACCGGATGAAAATATTCGAAAAAGAAACAATAAATCAATATATCTCAAAAGGACAAATCATCACCTATAGGGTATTATACAAAAATTCCGAAAAAAATATACGAGTATAGTATAATAATTTATATTATTTCCAATATGATATAGGAGTTTTGGATAATAAGCGCGTATTATAATATTACTACAATAGCGTAACAACTGTCGTTTAAATGGTTGCGCTGAGAAAATATAATATAATATAATTATATTATAATAATATAGTTAACACGTGCCACTTTCGTAAAATTCTATATAAACATTAATCACGACCGCACACTCAAAACAACGTACACAAAATATAGGTACGTATAATAATAATATAATATGTGTGTAATGATAATGCGCACACGTAGCGTGTAGCTTTAATCTAGTTATATTGTCGTACGATGACCGTGGTATACGCGTATTAAAATGATGCGTTCAAAGAGACTATATAATATAATATAATATAATATAATATAAATAAGATCCACGCGATGTCATCAAGGGGGTTGTTATATTTGGCGCAATATAACGGCGCTGCCGCGGCTCGAAACCGCGCGTCATCGCCGGACGGTATATACAAATATATTATATTCCTTTTTATATTTTATTTTTCTAACCCCTTTTTTTCGCCGCGCGACCCTCTGCAGTACATCGTATATATTGTATATAGCTGTAGCGCGTTCCGAACGAATAGTTTCTACCCTCTTATACGGCCGAAATATAATAATAATATATAAAATAGTATAATACGCACGTTGTAACGACCGAAGCGGTACACGATGATTTTCAAGTAATATCATATATATATATAACATACGAAATGTCGAAATTATAGGCCGTACAAAATCGTCGTTACATCTCTCTATATAATATGCGCCGTCCGTCCGTCTCTCTCGCGTCTGTCCGTTTTCTTCCTCTGGGCGCGTCGTTTCATCGCGCGTATAATATAATATATAATATTATTATACGACTGCTCGAGCCGCCGCGTTTACCCTCGGGTCCCTTTCGTGTCCGTTTCCAAAATTTTTTTCTTCTTCCATACTATACACATAAAATCGTTCCGTTCTTATTATTATTATTATTATTATTATTATTATTATTATTATTATTATTATTATTATTATTATTGTATATACATAGGTATAGGTATATAATAATATTATATTTTCTCTTATTATTATTACGTACGTGATATGCGCAACGAAACGTCCAAATAAATACACGCGCATCATATAATATTTACCTTATATATGCGTGTTTTATCGACGGCATGATGCGCACTTGCGCGTGTATATCGAAATCGACTCTCGCGCATCCCAAACCCGTCCCGTCGGAAGACCCCGCGTAACAATGCAGCCTCTCTTTTAGGTTCTAGACCCTTATATTATTATGTATATATATATAATGTTATATATACGCATTACGCATGTTGTATAGGTATATATACGCGCGCACGTACAGGTGCGATGACGGCACACCCTGCACGCCGGAACCACCCTAATGACAGGGCACGCCACGATCACTGTACATGCGCGCAAGGCGAATCACATCACCGTCAAATATAAATAATAAATAATAATAATAATAATTATTATTATTATTATAAAATATTATATAAAAAAATTATTATTATATTAATATACCCACGTGTATACACGCATAATATACGTATATAGGTATATATATATATATTGCAACGTGTGAGTTATTATAATAATATATTATATCAAAAAGTGAAAGACCAATGGAGGTGTTTTTTTCCCAAAATTTTTTAATCTGTAATTTCGGTTCGATTTTTAACTATATTATTATTATCATTCCCACACCCCTGCGTTGTGTCCGTCCCTGCGTCCCCCGTATGCCTCTCAACTGTATACGTATTTAGAAAAGGGCAAAAGACGCGTATATATACAATAAAAATGAAATAATGAAAAGGAACGACGAACATAATCGCGTCGTCGAATATTATTATTATTATTATTATTATTATTATTATTATTATTATTATTAATCCCAAGCGTATAATATTATATATTTTATTTTATATATACTCGTATACGTGTCTCGCGGATACAATTTGTTTGGAATGCTTATTATTATTATTATAGAGTATAGACTATATCGCGCACTTAATAATAATAATAATAATTACATATTATAATTATTATAACATTGTTGTTAACGTTCGACTTTAACTGGATCGCTGCGTCATAAAATTAATAATATAAGTAGGTATGTAATAACTATATTTTTTCGGCCGTTAATATGCGAGTTTTATCCGGTTTACATATTATATCGTATTATTATTATTATTATTATTATTATTATACGTATATAATATTATTACAGAATATACAATACTTCAGATTCGTTTTTGTTGTAATTTTTACACACAGTTTCGTTTACACTTTGGGGGTGTGCGTCGGCACGTCGTCCATCCCCTACACGTAATATATTATTATTATTATTATTATTATTACGTATATAAAAGCGTTTTCTACGACGAACAGACGAACGAGCCGATTTATCATCGTACTATAACAATAAATACATATTATGTATAGATATATATATAGATGTATTTTTATATATTAATGCAGGCCAAATCTAATAAAGAAAATTTTGAATTTTAAGCGACGACGGCTGTTTCCAAAGAGAGGGCACTAATGTGATTGCTTCATCCCTATATAATATAATATACGATGAACGGCCTCGCTAACTGCAGCGAAGAGTGTCTCCCGTTTAATAGGGGATGAGCTCGCACTATGCGCAGAACACGCGCATATTATTGTGTATACGATCCGGACCGGCGACGGCAATGACGTTGACAATTTATTACGTGCAATTAATTCCGTGTGTATAGTTTATGTCTTCATCTCATATATAAAATACACACACACACACACACAAACAATTCTTGTATTATTATCATTATATATGTATAGACGCTCGTACTTCGGAACGTTTTCGAATATTATAGCCCTCGAGCAACGATCCGTCGGATATAACATTATATTATTTTAATAGTCATTTTTTATTTTATAATATACTCTCTCTAAACTGCCAACTCCCGACCGAACGAATATAACGATGACCGCTCGAGTAACTGCGCGCGGCATTACTTTAAAACTAACTCGCCGTAATGTATAATAATATATAATATATATACGTTGCACAACTTATATTTATATACTGTATACATAATATACAGAAAATTTATACGTATAAAAATATATATACAATAATAATACCTATGCCCATTGCACGTGTCCGACCTCGACATTTTTTAAATATTTAACCCAAAAATACAGTTCGATTATTGTAAATGTACCTATATATTATACCCATATCACATCTAAATAACTATTATTTCAAAATCCAGTATTACAATACGAGTATTATATAAGTCTTGACTTTTAATTCGTTTATGTTATATATTACGCATAAATAAAACGTATACCTACTTCGTATTTTGTACGCGCATTAACTATATTATCATTTATCACGGTTCAAGAGCGTCCAATTATCGTAATTAAAAACCTAGGGAGAAGACAATAAACAAATCTTAAAAACAACAAAAAAAAAAATACCTACCAATAGAAATATTATATATTTTGAATAATAAATTAAATTTTTCATTAGTAAAATACAATAAGTAAAATCAAGATTGTCAAAATTATAGTTTCATATTGAATTTTTATGTAATTTCCGTGTTTTTCCGATAGTTTTCCTAACCCCAAAATAAAGCACTTTGGAAATTCGAATAATGACTTAAATTGATTAGTTGATTACCAATTAAAGTACTAGACGTAATTTTTTACCGGAAACATACGAATAGCCTCTTTGTAACGATCAGAAAATATTTATTACCGAAGAAAATGCTTAAAGAAGCTTTTAAAACAAAATAATTTATACAGATTTTTGTAAAATTTTAAACTTCAAGGTTTCTAATAAAAATTTGATTTGCGATCTCCTAAATATTTTAGAACTAAAATAAATATAATGTGTAGTAGTAGTTATGCTTTTTTTAAATTTTCAGACCATAAAATCCAAAATTGCCAATTTTATCAAACATTATTGAGAAAAAATGAGTAGGTACATATTTTAGTAAAAGAAGTTTTATATTTTCATAAAAAATTAACGTAATTTTACTACGTATGTAAAATACCTATATGAACACCCACAAAAATCTCTAAGTTTAATATTTCCTGATTTATATTAAAATATTGAAATTGATTTCGTCAAAATTAAGTTTCTACGAATATTCTCGAATTTACAAAATTTTTTGGTACCTTTTACTTTTGCATAAGAAAATTTTATGAAATTCGAAATATGACCTAATAATAACGTACCGATCAAACGTGATTCTCAATCTGAAATATTTCCTGTGATTATCAGACGATTATTTCTAGTAATACATTTTTTTATAGCGTCTTCATGCAAACTAAAAAAAAGAAAAAGAAACATCGTAAAACAAATACATTATACCAATAAATTCTTCACTTCGCTTAGACACTAAAATTGAATTAAAATAGTGATTTACTAATATATTAGTATATAACTAAATTTAATTTGTGTTTTAAAATAAGAATTTTAATTATTATTATTAGTTAGTAGTATATATAATCTATTTTTGTCATATATTATATCGAGTTTTATATATATATATAATATATACACATATAAAATCACGCGTTTATGAATGATCGTCCTTCTTAAGGCCTCACGCCTGTCATCCGGTAACATATTATATTATAAAATATATATTATTATACAGTACCTTATGCGTTTGTCTACTACCTAATTACAAGATTCCGGACCTACAATAAGGGTTCGGATACTGTTTCATGAAAATGGGCATTGCAACGGTTTCGTACATTGGGTTAAGGTTTTGTACGATACATAACGTATGAATAATATGTCTAGCCCGTCATAAAAATATGATATGACACTGTTTATAACAATGTACATTGTATACAGGAATCGAATCCGAAATCTCGACTTACATTGTTAACTTGGTGTACTGTAATAATAAAAATACGACTGCGGAGCGTGCCATATCAAAAACGATTTATAAGGATTCCCCTCAATGAAAAATCAAAAACACTTTTCGTATTACTGTTGTATGCAGTCGTTGTTACAACCCCACAAAATTAATGAACCGTAGAACCCGAAACATCTCGTATTAACATTTTGTCGTTGTGCATATAAAATGTATATATGTATATATACAGCTATACTATACAAAATGTTAAAACCTACTCATGCCTAAATTTTATGCGGTTTATATTTTTATATTATTTGTTTACAATATTTTACCTAATTACATGGTACATTATAATATTATTCTTAGTATTTATGGCTTTTTAATCAATTTTTAAGTGTCGCGCATATAATAATTAACAAATTTACAATTATTTTTAGTTAATTATTAATATGTCACAATTAGCAATTCTATTTCCATTTATCTAATTAGTGTCAATATAAACTTAATGAGCGTATAAACGACAATTTAATTATATAGTATTAATACGATATGTCAAGTAGTATAAAATAATTCTATAATTTTTTTTTTATGCTCAGTTAAATTAATAATATTAATATTATCAAAATATAATATACATTATACTAGTATAGGTATAAATACCTACTAAATATAATTAATATAATATGTGTGTTAAGGATAATGGTGATAGAAATTGGGAGGATAGTGATAAGTACTATAATTAAAATTTGAAAGTTCGATAAATCATTACTTTTCAAAAGATATTTTGAGCGAAGATTAGTCAGATGTATCTACGGCTTCGTGGAAAAAGGGACTAAGCGGCAGTTTTACTACGTTTCAGGAGAACAAAAACAATATTTTCATATTTTCATAACTTTGGCGTAATGGCGTTGGCACTTCGGTATTCATTTTAGTGTTAGGAATGAGGTTTTTATATAATATTACCGCATTATATTATATGTTACCTTGATGGCTTGACATAAATTATATATTGAAATTTTACGTTAATTTTTAATCATGATGATTTAAAATTTTAAACTGAACATTACAATTTTTTAGTGTTTCCTTATAATTTGTTTTTATTCTGCAGTCAGAAAATAGGATATAAAAATTTAAATACAATTTAATCAACAGTCGCGAAATAACTCTATTCTCTGTTATAAATATAAATAATAATAATTATATGTATGGTAATAAGCGACAGTAAAAAAGCCAGCCAAGCCAAGTGTAATGTGCAATTGTCATTTGTCGATTATACTAAAAAATTCAAATTATAAAAATTGTCATATCCTATTACTAAATGGTCATAAGAACAATGACGTTAGATCTACCTGCCGTTAGTCCTAGTGTCACTTAGTTCCTAAACGCTTAGCGTCTTTTGCATATTGAATCTGTCGATATACTGATAATAAATTGGTGATTAATATTTTGAACCATTTGAAAATATTTATAAATAAAAAGAGCTGATACTCCTGCCGCACAGGATACAGGTGTGCGAACCATAGCGTTTAATTTTATTTATAATTTGAATGCAATGATAAACCATTGCATTCGAAAAAACGATTCTGAGCGAAGTTCAGTCAGATTATAATTTTCGTTTGAACTAAAAATATCAACTTAAAACAGCTATAAAAAAAAATTTAGATTAGGGATTTTTCTAATATTTTAGTATGATGTTAATTAATATGTAAGTATACTTCAATAAAATTTTCAGACCTTAATACCAAAAATTGACAATTTTATCAAACATTATATACGTAAAAACGAGAATTTTACGAAATATTCAATGTCCAATATTTTGTAGAAAAATTTAAAAAACGGTTCCAAAATTTTACCACATATATATAATAGCTATGTGAGCACCCAAAAAAATTTTCAAGTCTCTATCTTAAAAATTGCCCGAGTTATCGAGAAATATAGAAATTGAATTCGTCAAAATTTCATTTTTCGTGAAAAATGCCGTTTTTTCGTCATTTTTTCGAAGTTTTTTCTACCGCTTATAGTAAATTTTGAGAAATTCGAAAAATGACCTAAATAAAGTACCATCTACATCCACTTTTACATCTGAAACTCGCTATTCGTGAAAATCGAAGCGTTATTTCGGGTAGTAAAAGTGTTTTCAGAATATTTATTTATATGTATGGATTCTAAGATTTTCGTTTTCCTAAAAATATCAAATTAAAACGGCTATAAAAAAAAATTTTGACAATGGATTTTTATAATATTTTAGTATGATGTTAAGTAATATGTAAGTATACTTGAGTAAAATTTTCAGACCAAAATACCCAAAATTGCCAATTTTATCAAACATTATATACGTAAAAACGTGAATTTTACGAAATATTCAAAGTCTAATATTTTGTAGAAAAATTAACATAACGGTTCCAAAATTTTACCACATATGTATAATAGCTATGTGAACACCCAAAAAAATTTTCAGGTCGCTATCTTAAAAATTGCCTGAGTTATCGTGAAATATAGAAATTGAATTTGTCAAAATTTCATTTTTCGTGAAAAATGCCGCTTTTTCGTCATTTTTTCCAAGTTTTTTCCACCGCTTAGGGTCAATTTTGAGAAATTCAAAAAATGACCTAAATAAAGTACCAACTAGATCCACTTTGCTACCGGAAACATACCCTATTCGTGATAATCGGAGCATTATTTCGGGTAGTAAAAATGTCTTCAGAATAAAAAAAAAAAAAAAACAAAAAAAAATCACACATCATTGTAAAACCAATACATTCTTCGCTTCGCTCAGAATCTAAAATCAAAGTAACATTTTAAACTTTGTATGACGCATTTTTCTAACCTAACCTATAAACTATCACTATGTAGTGTTCAATTAAATGTTTAAGTCTTTAGACTTATATTTATTTAGCATAAAATAATTTAAATCTAATATGTTATAAATTATAATTATATAGTTTTTATCGTTTTTCCGTCTGTGTTTGGTAGTTTTTCCTATCGCTTAAGATAAATTATTTCAAAATAATAATATTTAATAAATTATCGCAACTAGATAAAAAAAACTCTACCGAAAGTATACTAGAAATAATCAAATCATTTTTCTTAACCCAACAAAAGTGTATTCATACAAATTATAAAATGCAAGGGAAGAAATACAGGTGTGGAAGGAATACGGGTGTAAAGAGGATAGTGTTGAATTTTTATTATAATTATAATGCAATGATAAATCATTACATTAGTGAAAACGATTTTGAGCTAAATTCATCAGATAATATATGTACCGAATAAAATTTTTACATTTATCAGTCTCTATACCTTCAATATTAATAATTTATCATAAAACCAATAAATGTGTCACCTAAAACCAATATCTGACAGTACTTCCCTCAGAATCGTTTTTCGAATATAAAGATTTATTATCATTGCATTCAAATTGTAATCAAAATTCAACACTATCTTCTTTACACCTGTATCCTTTCCACACCAGTATCCCTTTCCTTGCTTTTAGATTCTGAGCGAAGCGAAGAATGTATTGGTTTTACAATGATGTGTGATTATTTTTTTTTTTTTTTTTTTTTTTTTTATGTCTGTGTACAAAAATACTACCCGAAATAATGCTCCGATTTTCACGAATAGGGTATGTTTCCGGTAGCAAAGTGGACGTAGTTGGTACTTTACTTAAGTCATTTTTTGAATTTCTCAAAATTGACGCTATGCGGTAGAAAAAACGGCGAAAAAATGACGAAAAAACTGCATTTTTCGCGAAAAATGAAATTTCGACGAATTCAATTTCTATATTTCACGATAACTCAGGCAATTTTTAAGATAGAGACCTGAAATTTTTTTTGGATGTTCACATAGCTACTATATATATGTGGTATAATTTTGGAACCGTTACATTAATTTTTTTCCAAAATATAGGACTTTGAATATTTCGTAAAATTCACGTTTTTACGTATATAATGTGTGATAAAATTGTCAATTTTGGGTATTTTAGTCTGAAAATTTTACTGAAGTATACTTACATATTACTTAACATCATAATAAAATATTAGAAAAATCCATTGTCAAAATTTTTTTTTATAGCCGTTTTAAGTTGATATTTTTAGGAAAACGAAAATTTTAGAATCCATACATATAAATAAATATTCTGAAAACACTTTTACTACCCGAAATAATGCTTCGATTTTCACGAATAGCGAGTTTCAGATGTAAAAGTGGATGTAGATGGTACTTTATTTAGGTCATTTTTCGAATTTCTCAAAATTGACTATAAGCGGTAGAAAAAACTTCGAAAAAATGACGAAAAAACGGCATTTTTAACGAAAAATGAAATTTTAACGAATTCAATTTCTATATTTCACGATAACTCGGGCAATTTTTAAGTTAGAGACTTGAAAATTTTTTTGGGTGTTCACATAGCTATTATATATATGTGGTAAAATTTGGGAACCGTTTTTTAAATTTTTTTACTAAATATAGGACTTCGAATATTTCGTAAATTTATCGTTTTTACGTATATAATGTTTGATAAAATTGGTAATTTTTGGTATTAGGGTCTGAAAATTTTACTGAAGTATACTTACATATTACTTAACATCATACTAAAATATTAGAAAAATCCCTAATCTCAATTTTTTTTTATAGCTGTTTTAAATTGATATTTTTAGTTCAAACGAAAATTATAATCTGACTGAACTTCGCTCAGAATCGTTTTTTCGAATGCAATGGTTTATCATTGCATTCAAATTCTAAGTAAAATTAAACGCTATGATCCGCACACCTGTATCCTGTGCGGCAGGAGTATCAGCTCTTTTTTTATACTTTAAACAGCTATAAAAAAAAATTGTTAATGTAATAATTCAAAATTAATTGGAACTGAGTTAAGTAAAATGTATTTCAGTTTCAATAAAATTTTCAAAACTTTTAAAAATGTTTTGTTAATTTTATTTAACATTATTGTAAAATATTGAAATATAATAAGAAGAATATATAAATACGAGTAGGTACTTTAAAAAATATTGATTTTACTCAAATTTCAAATTTCAATACCTATAAAAAAATTGAGACTTGAGATTTTCCTAATATTTTGATAATGCGTTAAGATATATATCAGTATACTTCATTAAAATTTTCAAAAAATTTTTCAAATTTTTTTGCTTTTAAATTCTGAGCGAAGCGAAGATTGTATTGGTTTTACAATGATGTGTGATTTTTGTTTTTTTGTTCTTATGTCTAAAGACACTTTTACTACCCGAAATAACGCACCGATTTTCACGAATAGCATAAGCTTCCGATTGGAAAGTAGATGTAGTTGGTACTTTATTTAGGTCATTTTTCGAATTTCTCAAAATTGAGCCTATGCGACAGAAAAAACGACGAGTAAACTGAAATTTCGACGAATTCGATTTCAATATTTCTTGATTACTCAAGCAATTTTGAAGTTAGAGACTTGAAAATTTTACTGAGTGTTCACATAGTTACTATATATATGTGGTAAAACCGTCATGTTAATTTTTCTACAAAATATAGGACTTAAAATATTTCGTAAAATTCTCCTTTTTTATGTATATAATGTTTAATAAAATTTGCAATTTTGGGCCTAAGGTGTGAAAATTTTACTGTAGTATACTTACATTATTAGTTAACATCAAATCAAAATATTAGAAATATCTCACGACTCGAATTTTTTTTATAGGTGTTTAAATTTGAAATTTCAGTAAAATTAATATTTAAAGTATGTAGGTATATGAATTCATCATATTATATTTCAATATTTTACAATAATGTTAAATAAAATTCACAAATTTTTTTATGATATGGGCATTTAGGTGACAAAGGATTTTATGAGCATTTTTATTGAACTTAGAAAATTTAAAATTTTATAGGGTGTTCATTTATGTACTATATGTGTACCTATAACACCTATATATAACCTATATATAACCTATATGTGTTCCTATGTGTGATAAACTTTTGCATTTTAAATATTTAATAAAAAAATGTCAAAATTTTAATCAATGCCTGATTGAATTTCGCTCAGAATCGTTTTTTCGAATGCAATGATTTATCATTGCATTCAAATTCTAATTAAAATTAAATACTTTGATTTGCACACCTATATCACTGCGGCAGGAGTATCAGCTATTTTTATTATTATTATTATTATTATTATTATTATTATTATTATTATTATT
>JAIUCT010000001.1:21910701-21959107 GCA_021307375.1 Tetraneura akinire
ATTATTATTATTATTATTATTATTATTATTATTATTATTATTATTATGATTATTATTATATAGTGGTGATGACTTTAGTCGTTGTATAGCGACGACGGTGGGCGATGTGGGCTCGCTTGTATATTATATTATTTACGCGTACACCAACCTCTTACTTTATTTTATTTATTGGTATTTTTTCCTCCGCTCTTATATTATTACTATTTTATTAGTATGATAATTAGTATATTGAAACGTCAGGTCGAGAGATGTTAATGTCTGTGGAATGCCGCAGCTGAAACTGTCGACCCTCGGACGATATTATCGTTCGTATATACTCACACACACACTCATACTCATACGAGTATATATTATATGTGTATACTTGGAATAACGTAGACGCTAATTGGACAGGCCTCTTTGTAATCGTCCTCCTCGTAACAATAATTATTATTATTAGAGTTATATACGCTTCTTCCGTCGGCCGGATGTCGAAAATTATTGCATTTGTACCAGACTCGAAAAATCGTTCTCACCGCGTGCCACCGCCGAGATAGCAGGTTCTTTATAATATATAATATATAGCATATAATATATAATATATAATAATAATAATAATAATAATAATAATATTATTATTATTATTATATTATATGTGTTTTATATATTTTTTTTTATACTTTTTCTCGGTCGACCGCTAATGATATTTTTTATTTCTATATAATATTATATTTTCTTTCCATATTTTTTTTATATACGGAATGCAACTTAAACGAACGTCTCCTGATGTCATCCCGTATATACACGAGCAGTAATACATAATTATAACCTTCGTCGTTTTGGTACGTATAGAAGATAAGAATTATTTGATTATTTTTCGGAGAGCATTAAAAGACACGGCCAAGTATCCTGCTCGGGGCGGTATGATGATATATAGTTTTTAGCAATAAATATATAATATTATATACTCCCACTACATTAATAATTGTTTTGTCGTTCATATGCTATACCTATATGTATATATATATATACCATTATTATATATTATATGCCAGGACAACCCAACCCGCGCCCGGTGGTCCCTTTTAGAAACGTCACTTATTTATTTATTTCCACACGTAATATGATTGGGATCGAAATCGATCGGTAAACATGATTTTTGTTTTTCAGGTACCTAATTAATATTATACATTTATACATAATTATTTTGCGTGCATCTAATATTTACGAACCAAAATGTTATTCTTATTAGAAATGCTTAAAATTCAAAAAGTTATGTGTCTAACGATTCATATATTATCATATTATATAACATCAATATAATTCGGTTTATATTTACATGAAAATCGTGAGAAAATGTAATATTTATCGTTTTTTATATACTCGTATTATTGCGACTAACATTAGGTAATAACTTACATTATTATTTTAAAATTTTTAAATAAAAACAAAAAGTATTTATCAAACAATAACAATCATATTATATATATATATATATATATATATACTTACGATAATACAATAAAATTAATATTACCTACCTACTCGTATATTACTTGAGAAAATGACAGGCTAATCAAAAATCAAATTATAATGTATTAACGAATATAATATAGGTAAGTTAATATTGTAATTATATTGTTTACAGAGTTGTGACAATAATATAATGTAATATAATTAGAATATTCTAAGGATCTAAGGAAAAAATTATAATCTAGGCACATATTTCTTTTTATAGACGAGTTTAAATTAATAATAATTTATTTAAACAATAATATAAAATTCAAAACATGCAAGTTTTGCATATATTCAAACAAATATAACAAATACTTTATAAGTCTTAATTATAATATTATGCATTATGATATAACCTACAAGAATTATATAATGAGTCAATTCAAGTTGGTTTACAGAAATATTTCAATACGATAATGTAATATCTAGAACATATGATTATGAGTTATGACACATTAACGCCATAAATACTAAAAATATTATTATTTTTAAATTTTTAAACCTATATTTCAATATTAATATCAGAAAATTTAATTTATAGATTGTAAAAAATACGAGTATATTATATTAGCTACCATATCACCATTACCTTTTATTTTAACGGATAAAAAAATTATTATAATAGTTAAATAACATATTATGAAAATTAAATATTTAAAAACATTATACTAATAATAAATATGAAATATTACAAAATGGGTTATTAACAGATTAACATTATTATTTTTAATTTAATTATTGATTGGATAATGTTTTGGATTCCTGAAATAGTTAAACTTAAAATAAATCTATTTATATTAAATTTATGACATGATTACATGTAATTTAATATTTTGAATTTAAAATAAAATGAATTATTTATAATTATAATATTTTATATTATACTTCATTGCTATACTATAACGTAATAATATCATTAATACATAACACAGATAATTCTTAATTACAAGATAACAATAATTAAAATTAAAAATAATTATTTATGTATAAGAGATAAACTATACATATAAATAGTGAAAATAATAAAATTTAATTTTAACATATACTTTGTCAATTTTTTAAACAGTATTTTAGTATAATATATTATATTTATGTAAGTTATATTTTTAATGCGTTAATGATTGTACAGTAGTTAACTGTTAACCTAATCTAAATAAATACATAATATAATATTTTTTTATTTTTACTTAGATATCAATATTTATTCGACACTCCGTATAACTATACCTATACATATTAAGTATAAGTACTTAAAACTAAACGATTAACACCTATAACCATATTGCCATATTATTGTCTTACACAAAACACAATAGTATGTAAATTATATTACCAATTATCATAGAACATAGAAAATATACTTACTATAAAAATAATTATTGTACGTTAAATTAAAAAATATAATTCATTCGTAAATTTGTTTGAAAAATTCTAATAATGTACAAAAAAAATTAATTTTTAATACTTTTTAATTTAATTATTATTTTTAATCAAAACATTAATATATTTATTATTTAATTAAAATTAAATATCTATAATAAATTGATAAGTAAAGTTTTTTTAAAAAAAATATATATTCTATAATATAACTATAAAATATTTGACATTGAATCTGAATAAGATTAAATAATTATTATAATAGCAAAATGTTATAACTCATAATATAGGTAATTAAATTATTAAAAATATATTTTCATTAAAACATTAATGCAATTAAATCCACCACCCCAAAATATTTATAAATGTTTAAACGTAATTTACTTGATAAATATATTTATGTTGGAACGTTTTCTACAATAATATTGAAGGTACATTATTTATATATAGGATATTAAATTAATCAGTGGCGTCATTTGGACCGCGCAGGGTATACATTTGCGTATTTAAAATCCAATATTGTAGTAATTTGGCCCGGTTTAAAAATTAATTGGCCTGAATAATTGGTAGTGGCTTGTGGCCTAACTGATAACATATTTTGGCTTAAGAACAATCAACATGAAATTAACTATACAAAATTTTATTCAAGAAAAATTTTTAGTTAGGTTATGATTAAGTTATGTTTAGTTATGATTTATTTATTGTAAATATAATACACCAACTATTAGATGGGTTGGTAGAATTATTGTTATTGCTTGAAAATACTTTATTTTTGTTGTGTTAAAAATTCTGGATAAACTAGGTGGCCTGTTCTATACGCCATGCGTATTAAAAAAAAAATTGAAATGACGCCACTGAAATTAATTGGCACGATTAAGGATATTATATATATTTTCAATTTTCAATTATTCGTTGTAAGTCGTAACACAAAATATATAATATGATTAATATAGATATATTTTATCATTTTATGGAGTTTAAGAAGTGCCTAAAACTAGATGTTAATACTGCCATTTATTTTCATCATATATCTATTTAAATAATTATTATATTATACATTTAATGTTATATATTAAAAATAAAACTAAAATATTATAAATATTATTAAAAATGATATATATTAAAAATAAAACTAAAATATTATAAATATTATAATTAATATCATTTTCAAATTTCAACTATTACTATTTAATAATAATTTATTAAAATAAATTGTTCAATTATATAATATTATACATGATATGTATAAATGTATACGTGTATAAATGCAATTTTTGAATATTATATACGTACAATGCAGTAGTACATGTAGTAATATTATATAGTGTTTTCAGCCCTATTGCCCTAATAGTGTATAATATACGTTATGAAAACAACGAGTATAACATCGAATAATAATATAATAATTCTCATTTCTCGTCGTGTTTATGACACGAATTTCAACCACTCTTTACAACAATACTATCGTATTTATAAATATAGGTATTAGTACCTAGGTATATCTATAAAAATGAATAATATTAAATCTCGAAAGTCGCAATATTAATAAACTCTCGAGTCGAGTCGCAAAGTAACCTATTATTATTTATTATTACAGTCAATAATATTATGATAAGGATAAGGAATTATTAATATAAAAAGAGTGATAATACTGATAATCAATGCAATCATGCAGACGTGTTTAGTTTAATCCTCTCTATTAGTCTATTCTCATATTATTCCGTCATTCCGGTATACAGTCAGTCCTGATAAGAGAAAAGCACCTACTTCAGAAACGTGTTTAACATTTTATTTAATGTTACATAAACAATTTCGGTATATTCTTATATTCTTACACATTATACTCGTGGTAACACTATAATATTAGTATATTACATATTATCATTACGTGCGGTACGGCACATCGTCCGCGATTAATACGAGTATACATGAATGTATGATATTATTATTATATTATATTATACGTTATTCAATTTAAAAATATTATTATACGGAATAACAGCATTGATGAATGTTTAATTTATTAGTATTTTAATATTAACTACCGGTTTTGGTCGACACGAGACTTCTTGGAGCCCGGTCGAGTATTAAAACAACATTACATGACGTATTATAAGAACCAGCCAGCCATTTGGGCGCTACTCAACAAGACGTCATAATACACTCGTGTGTGTATACAATATATTATATATTACAATATATACAATAATACATTATAATATATACGTAGATGATAATAATATTATTATACTGTTCATTCACTTGTCACGGCTAAACGCCCAAACGGAAAGGGTTATATGGGTAATGTGATTTCATATATGATATTAATGTATATTGTTTACTGACATCTGAACAATATAAAATTGTGATATCGTCGAGAATGTATATCAGCGGACAGCGGTCGAATAATAAAAAATTAACGATGCCAAGAGAATGAATTGAAATCTTGCGTTTAAGCGTTTCTTATATTATTATATTATATTATATTATACGTATATATTATTATTATTATTATTATTATTATTATTATTATGTGATGTGTATTTTTTTTTTTTTTTTTTTTTTTATAATATTATATCCGAGAAAAATGCATGCGATTTTCTTTGATAAATTATAGTCGCGTCGTAAGATATTATATGAAAAATAATTGGTTGTCTGATTTTATTATATTCTAGAGAAAACAATAATAATTCTCTCATAATAAAGAAAAGAAAAAAAAAGATCGTTACCAAATTCCAGTCAACAACACAATATTGGACGACTGTTGTTTTATATCGGTGTAATTTTTAAGACGTTTAATTTAAAATAATAATTATTTATATATAATAGTTTACATATTATTTTATTAATATGCCATAATTATGATTTTTGTTACAGAATTAATTTTTATTTATTAGTAATTAATTGTCATGGTACAATAATTAATTAATTAATTATTGTTAGAGCAAAGTAATTTCTAATGTAAACATTAGTACATTACAAGTATAATAATATTATAGCGTTATTATATTTATAATAAATATTTACTTTTATTATTAGCTAAACGAACGTTGTTAAAAAAAGTATTATACCTATTGTATAATAAAACGATTTATTTAGCTCGCATACATGATAATGTACTTACAGTATAGTTGTCACCATTTTACAAATGCCTACTGTAAAGGCAAAGGTTAATTTTCAAACATAACGCATATAATTTTTGTTTGTTGATAATATTTGTACACGATGACTAGTTTAGTGTTCAGAATAACATTAAGATAATATTATTATATTATAATTCTGAATAGTGATTTACATTATTAGTTTAAAGTAAAAATTTTATGTAGGAGTCATAAAAAAAAATGTATTTATTGTAAAGTAGCTAACAATATAATATAATAATAATATTATTATTATATAGTTGAAGGTACCGAAACATAAACGTAAAAATATTTTAAAACGAAAATATAAATAAAATTTAAATCGTAAAAAATTAGAAACTAAGTAATTATTATTCGAATGTAACTACCTGTATATCATCAAACTGTGCGTAACTTGTTATACTCGTACACAGATACTTATTATAGCTGATGTGAAAAATAGAAAATGATGGTACTGTGAGAAAACAAATTGCAAAAACCACGGTATGAAGGACGGTTATATAGATAAAACCGTGGTATTAAATGCTGGGATTTATATAAGTCGCTCTGATAATATAATTCTCTCTATCTATGGAATAATGATAATGAGACATCGGATCAAATAAATATTAAAAAATTACAAACGTATATAATAATATATTACAAGACCCGTGGCAGTGCCCCCTTAACTGTGGGATCTAGGAATCTGGATCCTCTCGACATTTCTGAAAAATATAAATATATTATAATAAATTATTATGAAATGTGGTATTATAAAATAAATATTATAAAAGATATTATTATTATTTTATTTTATGCCAACGTATTAAGCAATTTAAATAAATATTAAAATAAAAACAATGGAATGTTATTTAAAAAAATGGACTCCTTCCTCGGTATTTTTTTTCAGTTATGGCCTTATATTATAAGATCGGTATAACAATATTTATTATTTATATTCATTATGAATATTGAAATGTTCAAAACAAAAGAATCGAAATACGACAATTACAAAGTATTTAGTAACGTTAAATTTTCATATGATAATATTATGTATTATTATAATACAACGTATGAATACTATTCAATTTATAATATTATGTATATTATTATCATCATCGTTCATATTATGCCACGACAGCCCGATCACGTAATATATATATATATATATATATATATGATAATCTGTGTGGTTTTGTTATAATAATAACAATATTATTATTATTATTATTATTATTATTATTATTATTATTTTGTTATATTACGGTGACCGGGCGTCAACGACCCATGAAAATCACGTCAAAGGGTTAATATAACGAGTTAACCGGGTATACAAATATTATTATGTTCACGTGATGGCCTGCGTTGGCGCGCGCGCGCTCCCGCAATAGGGGGAAACAGAAGACAATTTACTTTGTATACATTTGCCCTCCGCCCTTCCTGTCGGCACACGGATAAATGGACGTATTTATATAATATATATTTTATTGTATTGTATATTTAATAATATTATATACGGTTATAGAGTGTACTATATTTATATAACATACTTTATATATTTATAATGAATTATCCATCGGCGCAATGGAAACGTATATAATATATTATAATAATATGATATAATGTATATTATATTATTATATTCGTGACGCGGCGGCGGCGGCGCAGGTGGCTTACTCGTATTATTAGCGGTTACCGCACGCACACACACATCAAAGGGCGGTCCGCCACGTGAGTCTGCGCGCGTATATAGTAGTTATTATATATTATATTGTTTGGTATATATAATATCTGTTACGACGTTTTTCCAAAGAGGTCTGCTATCTCTTCTTCTCCGTCCCGTAGAGTCCGCGTACACGTAACGTATCTATGTATAATAATAATGATAATAATAATGATGATAATAATAATAATAATAATAATAATATGCCGACGACTACAGTCTCTCCGCGGGTCTCCTCTGATCCGGCTATAACAACGAGTTATCGTCGTGTGTGTGTGTGTGAACGTCGGACAAACCGAAGAATTACGAAGAAGAGAAAAACACACACACAAACACACTAGGCGGCTGCTTCTGGACCACCCACTCGACCACTCTCTGTTGCGTTATATACGATTTTTTAAAACAAACATATATCAACAAACACACGTCAATAAAAAAAAAAAAAAAAAAAAACTTATGATAATAATATATAATATATTATAATATATATATTATTCGACCACACACACACGCGCTTGTGTGAACGTGTATATACAGACACACACACACAAATACACACACCATTATTATTATCATCATCATCATCATCATCATCATCATCATCATCATCATCAACGTTATTATTGTTTTACACACACACATAATATCGTCATGTTATACAGTCGTTGTCGTGTTTATAAGTCGTTATTCTCTTTCTCTTTCTCTCTTCTCTTCGTTTTCCCGAATAATAATAATGATAATAATTCGGACTCGGATCATAAAACATAATATAATAAATGCTCCGGTCAGTTCCGACGACGGCAGAATCTATATATTATAATAATATTATTATTCGATATTATTACGATGTCTCAACTGGTCGGTAATACTCGTAATAGGTGCCCGTTGTTTTTCCTACGTTTCTGTCTGCGGACACGCGTGTTAAATATTATTATTATTATTTTAATAATATATAATATGCCTACTCGACGTTCTGTACGGCCGACCGCGACAAACTGCGTTGCGCGCGCGGAATGCCTTCGAGTCTTTACCGGCGGCGGTCCGGCTATTGGCGGCAGGAATGTACCAGACACACTGGTGCTTCTATAATAATTCCGCCGCGCGTTCGACCGACCTTTTCCCCTTTCCCCCAACCACTATACTGACCACTCATCAACCGCCCACGTCACGCGCGGTATATAACATGTTAACTATATCCAATACCGCGGTTGTGGTATAATATTGTAATAATGTTCTATAAAACAATATTATATTATAGATAATAATATATATACAATACATACGTAATATAACAATATTATTATTGATATAATATACCGTAACCATAACTTAATAGTTATGTATAAGTCACTGTATATTATAAATTATAATAGTTACCATATTCATATTATCAGTTTCCACCGCGTTCTATAATAATAGGTTACTTCGTCGTACTATAATAATAATAATAATAATGTTATATATAGGCCGTAATGTTATAGTTAATATTTTAAACAATAATAATATTATTATATTATTATTTTTCCGTCGAAAACCCCGCCCGGATTACAACGGGGTAAGGGTTATATTATTATAAATTATAATACACTAAAGTATCATTAAAATAAAATATAATATTATTTTTATATACAAAAATAAACCGTGAAACCTCATATTATTGTATAACCAATATAATATTATACACCATATGAACGTATTAGGTGTACATTTCAAGCGTATAATAGTATTACATTAATATGGGCACACGCGTAATAATATTGTAAGTACCTATATATTATTATATTTTATTGCTCGGAGAATAATATAAAGCTTATAGTGATCACTGTATGTTATATTATAAAACATTATTATAATATCATATGTTAAATACTGCAATTACATTTAAATGATTTTCGTGATTATAATTCCGATTTTTTTTATTTAATAAAATCAAATTTTCATCAAAATTATGATTTCAATTATAATATTGTATCCACAGATATATACGTATAAAATAGGTTGTTTTATAATTACATATCTGTAATCGTATCACAATATTGTTATTCTGTACCGCGGTTTATTATCATTATATTTAAATTTAAAAGCTAATTCAGTCTTCCAAGGAAAACTCCTGAAACGTGATTAGACATTTTTATCTATATGATTATTATATGATATCCGAAATATAAATAAATATCAGACATATACCTACCTACTAAAACAATTTGAACATTTGAATTATTAGGTATATAATTTATTATTTATAATATATAGTTTATATTATGCATTCCATATAATATTATTATAAGCACAGATTTGAACGTTATTGATATATTTTAGAAATTATAATATAGTTCATTATTATAACTATATAAGTACATAATAATATAATATACAATCTCTTTTACTCGGAATTATATTTCTGTAATAGGATATCATCGTCTAAAAATAAATGCACAAACTTCTGATGTAATTTTCACTAGTGGCAGAACAACATAAAAATATTATATGTACACACAAACACACACACACATATATATATAAAGTTATATTTTATACGTATATTATTGTGACATTGTGTAATAATAATAATATATTATTTAGTTATAAACTATATTTAATGATAATGTTTTACTTTTTGTATAATTTTCATATTTTGTGTCTTAGCCATACATATATTAATGTTCTAATAATATATCCAATATACCGAAAAAGAATGAATTCAAGAAAACTATTTTGTATGGTACCTCTAATCGTCTAATCACTGATAAATGGTAATAGTGTTATACCTACCTATAGGCTATAATATAATATAATTCAGTAGAACAATCCATAATATTATCTAACAGTTTCTTTTTCAAAATGTATTAATTATGATTTTATACACGAAAAAATAAAAAATGCATACAAAACTATATTTATAAATTAAGCATTATTGATAACAAACGAAATCGAAAAGAATTCGTATAATGTAGTTAGGTGAATTGTTCGCAATTTAGTTCACTCATACATGCTTAAATGCTTAAAATAAAATCTATTTTATGTTTTCAATATCAATTTTATTAATTTTATATTTTATGATTGTTAATTTTTCACCGTAGTAAATTCACTATTCATTTATTACTCTATAATATGTGATTAGAGATTGGTTAGAAATAATATTTACCATTGCATATTTCTTCAGAGAAATTAAATTAATGTAGAAAGTATTTAATTGATTAAATATTATATTTTGCAAAAATATATTATTAAATCAAAACGGTAAAATAATACAATATTATTTTCATATTTCATTTAATAAAATAGTTAAATTTTTAGTTTTTCTATTTTTTGATGAAAAATATTTAAATATGACAAGTGATATACATTTTGGTGCTCAGTGCTTATATATAATATAATTATAATTAAGAATTTTGAATAAATTATTAATAATCGTTTATATTATGGTGTTGTATTTTATATATGTATATTCTAAATTGCTATTCTTAGCATTATTTTTCTGTTTTGTAAGTATAATTAATTTCTAGTTACAAAACTCAATAGTCATTGTTCATCGAACGTCCCAAAGTTTGTCTTTTATATATTATGTAAATACATAATACATAATTATATGTTAGGTATTGTTAGGTATGTTATGTATACCTACATAATTTTGTTTCAAAGTACAATTGTTTTAAATATTCGTGAATCGCGATTAATTGAAGTTGAATATTATTTTTAATGTTCAACGAGACAACTACAGAACTTAAATTATTTAGTTTTAGTAATATTACGATTTTATAGAAATACGTATTACGTACTACTTATTATATTTTATTTCTTCACTTAACAAATTTACAATTTTATAAATAAAAATATTTTGATGAATTAGTTAATGTTTTTACTGTTTCTTTTTATATGTATAATATATACGAGTATTAATTTTAATTTTAATTTAACACTATACTAATAATCTACATACTGTATAGTTTAAAATGCATTTCATGAGTTCAGCAGTTAGACTGTATTCAAATATTTAAAACCAGATCGCGTTCTAAATCTGTATTGATACTCTTGAACTTGTTTGATATTTTTAAACCAGATTTAAACTGGATTGATATTTTTAAACCGGGATTTAATGTAAGCCCTCGGCTATAAACTATTTGAAACCACTTATAAAGCTGCTACACTGTCATTTCCTGTAATTCTAGGTGTAAACTTATGTTTCCAGTAGAAATTTATAATTTTACTGACACCAACAAATAAACGATTATGCATTTTTGTTGATGTTATTTAATTCAAAGTTGTGTAGTAAATATTTATATTTATATAATAATTACGAAATAAAGCAAATAAAATATATTTTATTCACATTCATTGTAATATGAATCATATTTAATGTTGGCTACAAACAAATTAAAATACGTGTATAATTGCGTAAGAATGCAATAATTATGAATGTAGCAGTCTACAGATTATTTGTAATTAATTATTATTGGTAATAAAATATATTATTTTAAATGAAAAACTGCCATTTTTTAATTTATAAATTATCAATTAACAACCTATTTGTTATTTAAAAATAGTTTACATCTAGACTTCAGATTTAGTGTAATTTACAAACAAAGGTGCAAAAGTGTTGTAAAATTGAAATGTTTTTTTTATATATATTACCTATATTTATAAATATAGATTATAATATAATAATACCAATGCAAATCATAGTGCAAATCATGCATTGCAATATAACTATAATCGAGATAAAATAATGAAGAAAATTACACAATTATATAGGTACCTACCTACCAATTACTAAATTAAGACGTATAATACACTGTCACATAATATATAAACGCTAATGAAACATTCAATTCAATGTAAAAGACCTAGGGTCTTAAAACTTCAACGATATTATCTTTGAAATCTTTGAAATATTTAAAACTAAAATTATATTAAATTTGATAATCCATGTATATTATAGATTTGTTACAGTACACACACAAAGTTATATGAAAGTTATAGGTACATTCAAATTTATGTATCAAATCTTAGAATCCATACAAATATTCTTCTTATTATTTCTCAATAGGTACTTTTATTATTAATAAAAAAAAATCCAAAAATTTTTGAAAATTTTATTGAAGCTCAGGTACTGATATACGTACCTATATAATCTTAACGTATTTCCAAAACATTAGGAAAATCTCAGGACTCAATTTTTTTTATAGATGTTTAAAGTTGAAATTTCAGTAAAATCAATATTTAAAGTATTTATATGTATTTTTCTTATTATATTACAATATTTTACAATAATGTTAAATAAAATTGATAAAAATTGTATTGAAGCTTAAATACATTTTACTGAACTCAGTTCCAATTAATTATGAATTATTACATTTACGATTTAGCTGTTTAAAGTATAAAAAGCAAGGAAAGGGAAGGGATACAGGTGTAAAGAGGATAGTGTTGAATTTTGATTAAAATTTGAATGCAATTATAAATCATTACATTCGAAAAACGATTCTGAGCGAAGTACTGTCAGATTTAGGTATTTCGGTGACATAAATATATATAGGACATATATATATAGGATATTAGTGGTTTTATGATGAATTATTTATTTATTTATATTGAACGTAAAGACTGATAAATGTAAACAATTTTCAATACATATATTATTTGGATGTGCTTAAAAAAATTTAATATTTGATATTTGAACGGTTTTAACGATTATGTAATCATTGGGAATCTTGAAAAATTAAGATTAAAGTAACCTATACCTATAACTCTTATAATTTGTTATATAATTATGTACCTCATAATACTTACTAAGCTTAGTGTATCGAACACGGCACGTTTCAGATGATTTCTCAAAAATTTGACCGATGAATAGAAAATTAAAATATTTTTTATCCATTCTCAGCAAATTCTTCTTTTTATTGAATACCAGCTGTTTTTTGTTTTATATTTATATATATATATAGTTTAGAAGAAAATTTATTGCAGATTCTTTTTGTAATTCACACACTTACATAATTCTTTAAGTTGTGAAGTTGTGATAATATCATAACCGTCAAGATTGTAATTATTTACTCTATTCACTATTCACTGTGTACCTAACTTTTGGTTAAGAATATATTATTACATAATATATACGAGTACATCGATGTATACTGCAATGATTGCGTTTATCCAAGATTATTATAGGTGTGATTGATATAAATATTTATAATTCCCAGCATGTATTTGAATAAAATAATTCTTTAATTCTGTATATTTTACAAACGTAACAATCATATTGTCAAATATATAATTATTGATTGATGTGGTATCATTAAAAATTAAATTATTGTTCTTGAATCTATATTATTTTGAATAAAAAAAAATTTGAAATAATTAAAAAATTAATTCAATGGAATTGAAATATGAATGATAATATAAACCATATTAATTTAATAATTAAATTATTAAAAAAATTGAAATAGTAAATATAAAATTATACCTGTAGACTATAGTCTATGCATTTTAATAAATATTATACTTAGCATTAGCTATTACTATTACTATAGTTGACCTGTGATAAATATCGGTATTTAACTTACTTTTTACTGAATTATAATATATATTCGTTGTTTGCATATTAGCATACGTATTACGTATTAGGCAAATTGAAAATTTTAGGTAAATTAGGTATATTAATATTGTAATATACCTACTTCTTTTAGATTTATTTTATTTTTTAACATATTTTTTCTCATATATTTAAACTAAACCATTTCATATTAAAAATTATACTATATATTTATTACTTTGATAGTATTTTTAAATATTTAATTATATTTCTTCTTGTATTTTTATTGATAGGTTTATACCAAACTATCCAAACAGTTTTGCATTCAATATTCTCATGTGATGTCATATATATATATATATATATATATTAATATATATAATTTTTTGTTAATATGAAGTTTATTACATTAATTTAATATATTTTATAAAAAAATAAAATAATGTCCATTATCTAAAGGTTAGGTTTAGGTCTAATAAATAATTTCAACACAATTATTTAACACAAAATTTTATTATTTACAAATATATATATAATATGATATATATATATAGGATACTCTTTTCGAAGTATGTTTAGACATTTTATAATTTCTTCTTTCTTCATAAATTGTATAAATAATATACTATTTGCGCAAATCGTTCAAAATAAAAATAAAAACGCGTATTTATAAATCTACATGGACAATGTATAATATATAATATTATGGTAACATATCGAGGCAAGTCAAAATTCAATAAAATAAATAAACAAATAAAAATGCAAGTAATATAATATAATATATAACAACTGTGTATATAATAGTACTATATAGTACAATGTTTTTGGTCGATTTTTGATTTCGGGACAGAAATATATTAAATATATTACATTAATATTATACATTTACAAAATATATAGGTAAAATAAAATAAGAATAGGTATAAAGTATATATTATAAGACTAGCATGTGAGCATGATGTATATAAAACAATATTATATAACACGATATTATTATAAATACGTTCGTTGATGGTCGGTGTACAAAAGCTATAAAATAATAAATAGGTAATATTGTGTAAAAAAAAAAAAAAAAAATTAAAAAACAATATAAGAAAATAATGATAAAATTGGGATACAAATGACAAATTATAATAATAATTAATATAAGTATAATAAAATTGTATCGATGAATATGCAATAGAACACATTGATTGTTTGGGGGAAGGTGATAGCAAACTCCGACAAAATAATGTTTAAAAAATAAAATAATAATTGAATTGAATATCGAATAACCTCGAAAAATACACGATAAGAAACATTAAAAATAATTAAATGAACTCTGATAATACCTGTATTTTTATAATGAATTTCTGGCAATGTACGTATTGTTTTCGTCGGCCAACCATATAGGTATAATGGTATATATACATATATATATAAATATAATATCAAGTATTCTGCTATAATATTATTATTATAATGATGTTGATCGTTTGAACTTATTGTTACAACAATTCGTTTGCCAATTTTCCCGAAAGAGTATATCTATAATATATATATATATATTATAATATAAATACATGAGTTATACGTTATAGAAAAAAAAAATTTCATTTGAAATTTGAAATTGCACGTTTAGCCCATAAGCCTGTATTAATATAATTTATGTTTGTTGGTGTTGCGGTGGCAATTTTGTGTATTTTCTTTTTCAAATAATATTTTATCGGAGTTCACTTAACAAAATAGAATTTTAAACAATTACCATAACGCAAAACGACATCAAGTCGTGATAACACAATATTCTTTCCAGTGGCGGCTCGCCGGATGAGGCAAATGAGGCAGAGCCTCACCTCTCATTCTTAATAGTATTTCCAATTTTTAAGTATATATAAATATATATATAATTTTAAGAATGTTTTCAAATCAAAAATTTATAATAATAAATATGAATTGTTTTTATCATATATAGATAATATAAATGATAATGTAGACATGAAATTACTACTCTGATATGCTCATAGATTTATAAATTATAATATAAATAATATGTCTGTCGATAAGCTTATAGTAGTGTTAAATTGTTAATGCACGGCCGCACGGGGCCACGAGATATCGGCACCCGCCACCAGATAATTCCCACTTTTTTCGGTGACAAAATCGGTTGTTCCGACAATGCTAACGACAAAAGCCGAGATTACCCGAGAGGCAAATAATTTCTTGCCTCAGATAGCCCATTGAAAAGTAAATTTGAATGGTGGGGATCGACCGGATAAATAACGATAGAATGAGGCAGATTATAATCTGCCTCGTTAAGTATATCAACAGTATTTTCTATAGTTTATATCTCCAAACGTCAAAATGTCACATTAAGCGACAAAACTATCTTTTAGACGCGTTGTTTTTACCCATTAATACTAACCATCGTTATCAATAGATTAAAACAAGTTAACAAGGTTAATCTAATCTGTGTTAACATTGTCATCCTACTACATAATATTATCATTATTCAAAATAGAAAATTAGATTTAATTTATAAAAAGTAATAATTATAAGTTGGATGTCATAATTTATTTTAATATTTTATTGTAATTTTGCCCCTTATTTTATTATTTAATGTTACTATTTTTTTTTTTTATATAGAAAGGATTAAAGAGAGAATTAAAGAATTAATTTGACAAAAGTTTTACTTTATTTTAAATTTTAATACCTATTTTATGTCATAAATCTATAAATAAGATATAAAATTATTTACAATAACCTACTATCAAACTTTAATTTAAATAGAAATATATAATAATTAATTAATCAAAACCTCTAATATAATAATTATATATATATAGTTGTAGTTATATCGCAGAATAGATAAAAGGGTTGTATCCAAGGTGGATATATATCCACCTTGGTTGTATCCCTAAAAAAATGATAACAGTTCATAATATTGATAACAAAAATTTTGTTTTTGCCTCATCAGTTTTATGACCCACGAGCCGCCACTGATTCTTTCGACGAATATATTATAATTATTTATTTTTTAACATTAGAAACATAATAGGTATACATATATTATATTATACAGATCTTACTAAGTTTATTTTCATATATGCAAAAATAACAGTATTATAAAAATAGTGCTAAAAAAATAATAATAATAAATAAATAATAGAACAAAAATCTCGTTATATCGAACGTAAAATACGTTTACGCAGTAATAAAAAGAAAACCGCCTCATTTCGAGAAACGCATAAAAGTAAAAAAAAAAAAAAAAATAATAATAATTTTTATTAATTATATAATAATAATTACTAATCAATAATAATAATAATAATATCTTTGGGCAACGCTGTGTGTATGTGGGATTAGGTTTGATGAGGGAGTGGAAAGGGTGGTCCACGTGACGGTGGTCGCGGCCTACCTGCACCCGCATCCTAGCACTTGCATGTCCTGGTAGTTTTTTAGCACCACCTTGTTGTCCTCGTCCAGATACAACATCGATATGGACGCTAATTGGGTGGGCACACAACACGCTTTCGGCACGGCTGTCGGATTCATGGAGTTAACCAGCGTCTGGACAATTGCATGGTTGGTGGAGTTGAGGTGTTCGGCGACTGGGAACGGGCAATCACCGTGGCAATAGTACGCGTCGTAACCGGGTGGCGCGACGATCCAATCGTCCCAGCCAACGTCGGTGAAATCCACGTACAGCGGATGCCTCTGGCATATGTCCCGGCCGGCGCTCCCGTCTTTCCGCCGTTTGTTGCCGGTCCTTCCGTGCTGCTGTTGCTGTTGGCCGGACGCTGACCGTTTCCGCCGCGGTGGGCCGACGGGCCGGCTGTTTTTACCGTCGTCCGAGTAAACGAGCAGCGCGGGCCTGTCCGCGGTCCGCAATACAAACGTGTCGGGTATCGGGGCCCGAACGCCGCCACTGCCGTCCGTCAGCGTCTCGATGAGAAGACCATGATTGCCCGTTGACCACCGGCCACCGTGTTGCGACCACCGTTCTAGCGCGGGCGTCACGTCCAGTGTGACAATAGCGCCTGCCGTCGCATCCGTCAGGTCTGCGTACTGCGAGTCCAGCAGCCTGAGTACGGGCTTGGACACTCCCCGGACGCCAGGTTGCACAATGTCGTGTACCAGCACTTGTATGCGGCCTGGATGTCCGGCCGGAAGATCCCGCACCGCGGTAAGCCGTAATTCGGCCGCGGTCAGCCATTCGCCCTCGGGCAGCGGATCGACCGCGAACTGTAGTCTATACTTGCGACACTTTGGATTTTTTGGCTCCGATTCTGAAACCAAACGAAATTATTTCATGAAAACGTGTATTATTATATAATAATATTTATATGTTATAATAATTAATTAATGATAAATAATATTATTAATTTATTATGTTATTATATAGAACGGGTGTATTATATTTTAAGGCTGGCCGGGTATGAATCTTAAATGCCAAATAACGTTATTAAGTAATAATATTATAATATTAAAAAATTGTATGATTTTTGTTCGGTATACTAAAATAATAATTAGTATAATTTATTAATTATTATAAGTTATTACTATAATTATTAGCGTATGTTCCCGTATATTAATGAGTAAATATAAAAAATTATTGATTTAATTTTGTAAATTTGTATGTATATAAAAGAAACTTGAATAATAAAATTAAATATATAATAATTATAATATGAAAATTATTTATTTTAAGGGTGTTTTAGGACGTAGCCTTCCATTCACTTTAAAAACCAAATATTTACCTCCCTCCTTAAAAATTTCGAAAACGTCACTGTGCCTATAACCTAGTCCTAATCCCACTAAAAATTGATAATGTAATTTATTAGATTGACTATAGAGAACTTTTATAAAATATACATTTTATATAATATATGAATACTATAAAGATATATTTTGTTTTATATCGAACATTTATTATTTACCGCGAGGATAATTAATAAATTAATTAAATTAATTTGTATAAAAACGCGTAATTTAATTTTTTTAATTGATATTAACAAATAATAATATATTGTTTTGTCACTAACTCATTGTGGATGTTATATCTATAGGAAGCTAAGTTAATTTATTTTTCCGTTCAAGTTAAATTACCAATTCGTGAGTTACATACATTCATTGAAAATAATATAGGATGATTATACGCTTTTCACGCGTCTTATCAATTAGTAGGTATTATTATACATAGTACGTATGATGGTTTTAAATTATAGACATTCTGTAATTATAATGTATAATATAATATTATGCCAACAATATACCTTTGTAATTTCGTTATCGTTTCGTTAATTATAAATTATAACGTATTATTACTCGTACAAATAATTTATAATCCTATTAGATCGTAAAGGTGGTAATTTACGTATATATTTGCTTCAACATATACTGTTATACAGTCGATTAATTTGCGGAGCTGTTTTGATAACGTCTCCCGTTATAATATATGTTTTTTTTTATCAAATTGTTTTCTTCAAATAACACGACCTTACACTGTACCGGACGAATCAAACAACCGACGATGATCTCTACGCATTACTACGCATATAGACACACCAACTTCTTAACGCTGCGAAAAACAAACAACTTATACTCGCATCTCATCACACGACCACAAAAGTATTCGAAAAACGCGTTCACTATTCGTATAATACGTAGGTATATCACACGAATATTATATAATATAATTAATTATTAACTATAGGTACTTATATATAATTATTTAACGTCAAATTTAATTAACGCGTTTTTCGTATAAATTATATTGCAGTGCGATGTAAATTAACCTTAATAATAGTTAAATTTTTTAGACATCGATTTAAGTATATAATACAACGTGCAAAAATCAGTCAGTAGTGGTAAAACCACTCGTTCATCACACATATGTCATATTAAAATAATAATATGTAATATACGTAACCGCGAAATGCCTATTATTTACATTTTTAGAAACGACGAGGAATATTATATACGAACGGTAACCCAGTTACGTATTATAATATTATTACGTGTCCTAAATACAAAAATTCAAAGTCACCACACCCACACAACATATTGTATTGTGGTAGTAGTAGTCCGAAGTACGTCCAATTTATAGAGATGACAATCCGAATCGCCATCGATTTCGTTCAACATACCTAATATCGAGTGCAGGAATTACCATGCTATACACAATAATATAATATAATATTATTATTATATTAATCGTTCTGTACTCTCTTTCGGGTGCGTATCTATCTGCTATTATCAATAATAAAATAATAATCATAACACTTGTGAAACGTTTTATTTTTTATTCAATTTTCAAACGTCTATAAACATCATATTAGATTAGAATATAATATTATATTATATTATAGTCTTAATTGCCACGCAAAAATGTACCTATATATTATTGTGTGATAATACTTTTAATTTCATATAAAATTACCGGCATTATCATATATTAGCTAAAACACTTTCAAAATAACGTACTCAAAATTACTTGTAACAGGGCAATGGGGGTTTTTTTTTTTGTCTTAAACGCAGAGTTATTTTGACCGAATGCGATGTACTGTTTAGAAACTGGGACATTGAGATTAGATAGTGTTTTATGATGTATATATATAGTTACATTATATTTTATTATTAAATTAAATATGTTTCACAAATTATAATAGTGTCTACGTCAGAAATATGAGTATACATTACAAATATTATATAATTTTTTAAATTTTATTATAACGATAGATGAAATTTTTTTAAAAAAAAAAAACGGTTAAAAATAATTACACATTTTTATTTAAAAAATAATAATAAAATATATGACGTGTGATATTTTAATTTTATAGATTTACGCACGTTTTAAATTATATCATCGCGATAGGTAATGGGTGTACAATTATAATAATACAGTATTAATCAAATTTGTTTTTATAATTTTTATTTATCGAACAATTTAATAATACAGGTGATTATGTAAATTATTTAATTTTTAATATTATAGTATCCTAAGTATCTAATATAGTATAATATTATACATGAATAAAATATCGATTGAATAATAATTATATTCTAAGTACTAACCTGACTCATTAAATATTTCAAATTACATACCGCAGTATATACCTGCAGGTATATATTAAGATATAATTTTAATGATGTGTATTATTAATTATTATTTAAATAACATATAAATAAATATTAAGTTGTTTAATATTTATCAAATTAATGAATATTGATTATAACCACCATTATAATACATTATTATTTATATACTAATTTGTATTATAGGTACATTGTTATTATAATGTAAAAAAATAATAAATAGGTACATAAATGAATTTATTTTAATCGCTGATCGTTTGACGATTAATCTTTAATTAATTTAACAATTTTCAACAACTGTAATTGAAAATAAAATTTAAAAAAAACATATGCTAACGTGAAGAAAACAATTTTTTAGTTTACATATTATTTTATAATATAATTGAACGATAAATTTCACATGTTAATAACATTTTTCTTGTTTTCTGACGCCTACCAGACGATTAACTATCAGATCCTATTGAAATAATATTAAATTGCACTATAGGCACTACTTAGTAAGCATAATAAAAAATAAAATATTTAAATTAATATATATGTGGTTTTTTTTTATAGTACTACTAATTATTACTATTAAAATTTCACTTTAAACTTGATGGATGACATTTAAGGATAATATTAATAAATATAGGTAATAGAATCACATATTATATCCAGTTTAAAAAAATAATAATAATAATATTAATTAAATTTTATTAAGTATAATTATATAAGTAAATAAAGTAATATATTTTTTTCTTTTATTTCATAAAGCCTTCCAAATCATCAACTATAATAATGAATAATGATTAACGTGCATTAATATTTTCTATACCATAAAATAACGAATAATAAACGTTACCACAACAGGTAAAAACATTTTTATAATCTGTAGAAACATTTATAATTTAAACTAAGTATACGTGTATAATAAAATCCTAAATATTTATAATACGTTATAATATTATATTTTTAAGTCACGCGACATAAACTGTACAAGAACAATAATTCATTTTAGGTGAAATTTGAACAATATAATTATGTTGGCTTTATATTATATACCTAATATAATATAAATTAGGTGTATTTTGCTTAGTTATTTCGAAAGTTTGTTTTATTTTTTATTAATTCATCCGAAATCGATTGTATGCGGTTTCATAACACTTAAAATTTGTTTTAAGAAATATAAGCATTTGAAATTTCTACGAAACCGGTTAAGATGTTTTTAAGATCTGTAGGTATATAACATTTAAAAACTCATGATTATGTTAAAATTAAATAATGATAATGTAATATTTTTCGATTAAATATTTACATATTATAGTCATATTATATATTATACTTTTAATAAACAATATTAAATAAATTATAGAAGTTTTAATGTTCAATAATTATTTTTTTTACATATTAATATTTTGTATATAACTTATATTCATTTTTTAAAAAAAGCAGTACTTATATGCAATTTAAACTACAAACATTATGAATTATATTGTGACTCTATCTATATTAATATCAATAGAAAATTAATATATATATAATTATAGATAAAGTAAGTAAATACAATTTTCCAATAATAAATAAATATAAATTAACAACTATATTAATGTAAAACTTTAGTAATTCGATACAGTTAGATATTTTTGAATACGACACTTAATAAATATTATAAATGTTATACTATTATAATTAAAACCATTGTATAATATTAAATTTAGAAATTATAATTTATATGTATTGGATGTAATAAAGATAGTTAGGTACATTTTCTATTTATTGGATATGGTTCTTTGTAAATTATAATTAATATTTTTAATAAGAAAAGCTCTAAAATAAATAAATACGAATCGTATATTATATTCATTGTCCCAGTTAAAATTCTGAGTAATTTAATTAACGAGGGGTATATATTATTGTATACTACATTTTTATTGTTCTAATATATTGTTTTAGAGTGGATTTTATGCCAAAATATAATATAATATTCGTTATTTCAGTTTAAAAATATTATACAAGAAAATAATTATATATCTAATTGGTATATGCAATAAAAATAAATTAAACGAATTTGGATTCATACATTTTTATTAAACACTACCAAAAGTTTTATAATTTAAAAGACTATAATATAATAATACGTCGACCTAATTCGATATTTTTGTCCTCTCTATATAAGGGATTTCGCGTGTTTGCGCATATTTTTCTATACCATATACGTGCGTGTAAATAGCATTGTATTTTTACTTGCTTGCATGTTAATGTCTAATCAATGATTTGAACTCGTGTTCATTATAAATAAAACTAAACAGTAATTGCCACGATTTAATAAAATTATTGTCGTCGGGCACTGTGTGTGCATATAGCGTAAATAGGCAATGTACAGGTACAAAACGAATTAATTTCAAAAATGAGGTTTAGGTGTGCTGCAGTGTTGCTCGTGGTATGAAAGTACAGAATACATGAGAGGTTATGCGTAATTTATTAAAATAATTTCACATTATAATAATTTTTATCGTGAAGAATTCGTATTTAAAATGTATATTACAGCAGGTTACATCGTTATCCGAGAATGTCATCTTTTACGTATAATAATTATTTAACCGTGTATAATAATTACAGAAAAAAAAAAAAATGTTTTGAAACAAAATATTTGTATAAATAAATAATACTCGTTTAAGAATATAATATTATAGTTCATATTAATCGCACGTGTACTCTAAAAGTCCGAGTGATGATATCTGTATTTAAAATAGGATAAATTAAAGGAACAATTTCCATAATGAATTTCTCGTAGAAGTTATTGATGTCGTGTAAAGGAATGATGACTGATAAAGATAATATTATAATGAAAAATGAACTTTTTTTTTTTTATAATAATATTAATACGTAATTCAAACAATGGCATGGCAATACTGTAAATTATACGTTATTATAAATTGAAAATATAACGTCGATTAAAAATCGACAATATTTTATTAAAACCTTTATAATAATCAAATAATTTTAAATTTTGACTGATAAAGACATTTTTAATGTAAAATCATTTTTATTGAATATAATAATTATTATTAACAAATAATGAATATCTATAATGTACATTGTATATTTATATCAAACATAGTATCGAGTTTATGCCACAGGAAACTACAAAAAAATGTATAAAACGAAATTGAATAAATGATTTAAAATAATAATATATACCTAACACATAATTATCGGAAGGAATAAACTTGAGTGACATAGAAGTGCAAAATAGATAATATAAGTATTCATATTGATATTGATTATTATATATATAAATAAGGTAAAAACTATTTTTTATACAACATATTTATGGGTATTGAGTATTCCAATTTATTCGCATTCCTAGTATAATTTACATAAACATGTCTCTACAATAAATCGTTTTATTTTTATTTTATTTTATTTTTTTTTTAATAGAGAACCAATTTACGGACTTACAGAAAAGTTTATTTACTATTATTACCTACTATTCAAATCGATTCAGGAAAACATACCACATACATACATTAGTTAGATTGCATTTTTTCACAATTTGTTTATTTATGTTTATGAAATATATTTTTAAAACTAATCTAAATTCAAAATAAACTCTTTCGATAAAAAGTTTTTAAAAATATAAATTTTACAATAAAAAAGTTACTGAAATTTAACGAAAATAATCTACTCGTATATAATTTTTTAAATTAAATAATAGTTTATAAATGCAATTATAATATCCACATTAATAATTAATTTAAAATTTTATATTTTATATTTTACTTTTAAGAAAAATAAATTTTAAGTAAAATGATATATATTATATAATCCATAAATTAAAATAACATGAAATATATTATTAAACGAAAGAAATTTAAACATAATTCTTATGTATGAATTCCTTTAACTTTAATAGATATCTGATAGACTATAATAAAATATTAATATTTACTACGTATAAATAATATGTATTAATTATATTATATTACATAAGTAAATTGATTTTACGTTATTTTGAATTTTGATATTTATAATTATTAATTTTAATATGATTTAATTTTATTTTATTTTTATAATGTATTTTAATTTATAAATATTAATAAAAGGATGAATTTTTATTTATAGCTTTATGTGCTCAATAAAATTACGCAATCGACAAAATTTATTCAAAACTAAAATTTTTACGACATTTAAAAAAAGTAATGAAAATATTGTTATTTTTCAATACATCAATTTTTAATATATTTAAATAAAATATTAAAGTTTAAATTGAATATAAAAAAATTATATACAATATTATAATATTATATTATTATGTATCTACGCGTTAAATGCTTTTAAAATTTAAAATGTACATAATTAGAAAAAAATTAATAATGTAAAATATTATTTTTATAACGTGAAAATATTTAATTGATTTTTTTCTTATTTTTACAGCACGTGTCGACCCGGGATAAGGTGTACCTATATAATATAATATAGATGACGAGGAAAAATTTGATTTCATTATCATAGAATGTTTTAACCGAAATTCTTGTAAAATATCATGTTTTAAAAGGCGACAAGGCTTAGGATTAGTTGATTGATATTAATATTATATACAACCTATTTTATAATTATTATGTCTTTACCTCCGCGTTCTGTTATCGGTGCGTTCGAAACGGTATTTTTCTTTTTTTTGCTTTATGCACCCTTTGAACTGTTCTCGTTCGTTGTATATTTATTATTATGCGTATTACACGAGTTAATATAGAAAATAAATTCCGTTCGATCGACATTATTGGTAATATAGTTGAAGCGCAAAACGTACTTTTTATATTTTTTTTTTTTTATCAATTTTGAGTTATATATTAGGTTCCGATACCTAGTAAATTGTATACGAGTATAGGATGTATTTATGGGACCGAAGTTATTTTTAAAACCGAAAAATATCGTGCATATGGATTGTTTTTTTTATTTTTAACACAGAAATCTCGCTCTTAAATTTGTCTAATAATTATTAGAAAATCGAAAAGAGTTCGTTTTGAACTGCGTTTCTTGCTCGATTCCGCAGCAGCGTAATAAAATATTACGAAAATAAAAATAAATCACGTGTCGAACTCACCTCGATGCAAGTACGTACGGGCGGTGTTGGCGGATTTGACGTGACGGCCCGGCAACGGCAGGCCCGTGGTATCAAATTCGTTGGACGTTTGCATCTTATACAGTTCCAGCATGGCGGCCGGTATCTCCACCCTGGACTTGTCCACCACCGGTCGGCGCTTCATGCCCAGCGCGGCCAGCAGGTGCCTTTCCGCTTGGCCAGCGTCTTTAAACGCGGCCTTAGCGCCCGACGGTCTCGGCGTTTCGCCGCACACTATGCCTGATATCACAGCCACCATCAACAGCACACCGCTTATCATTGTCGATCAAACACCTGTGGAATAACATCATTATTTACATAGTATTTCGTTTATTTCTAATGAAACCTACGTGATAATATTATTATATCATATTATCACATAATATTATAAAAACATTAAAAAAACACTTTTCGCGACGACAAATAATACAATATTATTATTATTATTATATTATAACTTACATTATAATAAATATATATATTATATATAATAATCAACGATCCGATTATTATGTATATTATGTAATAATGTAATATTATTAACATTTCTGTTTCGTATAAATAGATTAAGTTAGGTTAGATGTTAGGACCCTTCGTGGTATATACCTAACTCATGGTATATAATTATTGTGGAAATGTGGATAATAAAGACCAACCGCTACCAAATACCGGTTAGGTAGGTACCTAATATATATATATATATGAACGATTCTGTAGCTATAGGATATCGTATTTATTATACAATCAGTTGGATAAATTAGCTAAATATTATTATCATATCGACATATCGTATTATTAATTATCATACGCTAAACACGTGGCTATAATATAATATAATATTATAAGTTTATAAAATAATACATTAATCCGCGCTTTCATATAAGATACACACGTATTTCATACATTTGTATGGAGTTCGGCTGTATAATTTCATATTATATTATGTTCATATTATACAGAAAGTCGTTATACCTATCATTTAATATTAATTTAAAAATATCATATTATTGTTTTTTTTTTTTTTTTTTTATTCTAAAATAAGTATACCTATTTGATTATTAAATTCTAAAAATATTTGATTCCAATATTATAATAATATGTTAAAAGATAAATCCAAGTTACAATATATAAGGTTCGTACGCCATCGCTTCACATTAAAATTAATATTATTATGTTTAATTTTTATATTTTTTATTTTTACATTTTCAAAAATTATCCACGCGTATATACTTTCAGTTTATAAAGATTTAAAATTTTATTAATTTAAAGTCGAAATCGACGATTATCTATATATAATACAATTGTTATTATTTTCAATTATATTATATTAATAATTTGTATAATTTTCAACTATGAGTGTTATAACTTTATAAGTATACCTAAATGGTTATATACGGTATACACGCTTACTAATAAAATGTGTACATACGGATACACAATAATTTTATGTTTTGAAAAATGGTTAATTTTGTTTTACAAAAATAATAGTTATTAATACGCAAATTAAAATGGATTTACAATCATTTTTTTATACAAACAAAGTTATATTAAATGGTATGTGCTATGTCCGTTACAGGTATAAGTATACAATATAGTTCATATATACTACCTATGACATTATGCATACTAGAAATATTTATGAAATTAAAAATTAAATAATAAAAGCACGCCTATATCATGTAAACACGCGATAGCCCTATCAAGTAGCATATTAACTGTTTATTACCTACTTTGAATTTTTAAATTTTTAAATTATTGAGATAACTAATATATAAAACAAATACAGACATACAGTCTACCTATATATAGTATATAGCAGGGCCTATAATTGTGTGTACTACGACACTCTGGCTCTCTGCAGTGCAGTACGAATAATAAAATGTGTAGTACAAAATTTTAAACTGTTTAGTTGATTATCGTCTTATTATATTTTTCATTTCTACATTACAAATGCATAGTATTATTTATAAAATTATAATATATCGAAATTTCAAAATTTGAAGTACCTACATATTTGAAGAATCCAAGTTAGATAATCAATATAAATTAATCAATTAATTTAAGTATTTTTAATCAATTAAATGGTTATATTAATAAATGATGTGTTTTTATTATTATTAATATAAAATATAAATATAAAATTTGTAAAATCGTAATAAAAAGTATATTATGTTTAAATGAATATTTATATTAGTCATTGCCCACTAGAATAAAATAATAAGTAGGTAATAAAGAAAATATCGATTGCCAAATTAGAAGTAATAGGTACTTTTTAGTAAAATTTTATTAATTTTTAGTTAATTATTATTAATACAATATTACATTTTGGATAAAATAATACATTAAAAATATATAATATTATACTATTAAAAGTTTAATGAGTGGACGTGTAGTACGAAAATTTTTAAATTCTAGGCTCTGGTATATTATTAATTGTAGATAATAAGGACTATCAAGTTTAATTTCAAATTGTAGGTACCTATTAATATTTATTTAAGGAAATAATATATATTATACAAAATATTAATAAAAACAATTAAGTACATATAATATATGGTAGGTATATGATATAATATTAATGTAATTTACTAATTTAATGTAGAGTTAAGAGTTAACGTGTTGTCAAAAACACATAAACTTTATTTTTTAATTTCCTATATTATATATTTAAAATATTTGAATTTTTTTAAGAAGTTTTATTGAAATTGTTTAACGAAGACCCATGATGATAATATGTTTGCATTTTTTATATTATAATTTAATAAAATATTATGTGTGTTATATAATATTTAATTGTGTACATTTTGCTATAGCATATTGACATATTGTTAATTATAATAAATAATATAAATTTTATTAAAATGGCGGTTAATTATACATATATATTATATTATATAAACGATCAAAACTATAACAAAGAAAACAATATAATATTATGCCGAAGAAATTAATCTATAGCCTATAGAAGGGGTCGAAGTCTAATTTATTTTCTCAGAATAATATTATTTATTTACTTAATATTATAATATAATATAATATAATATAATATAATATAATATAATATAATGTACTAATGAATTTTACTATAAATAAATTACGTTTAAATCGATTAATATTTACGTATACACAATTTTTAAACATTTTTTAGTATTATATATTTATATATATAAATATAACAATAGGCTTATGCACATACAATAATAATATACTCGTATTATACTATTATTATTCTTTTAATCTCTTCCTTAACTATATAGTTAGCAATAATAATTATTTTTCGGTTGAATTCAATATGGTACTCGATACACGTGCTGGTGAAAATGAAACCCGTATTTAATTGAACAGCTATACCGTATAAGGGGTACATTAATTATTATTGGAGTAAAATTTTTAATTATACAATCTTCGTGCGAATGAAGAAATACACTACCTATATAATAACGTATAGGTACCTGCAATAACGTATGAAGACAACGAAAAAATTGCAGCACGTGACCAAAATATAATTATCGGATTCATATATTATATTCTCTTCATTGATAATAGTATTGTCTTTTGTGTCATTCATTTTATGATGTCTAAAAAACGCGTACTCGCGTTTGTTATTAGTATTCAACAAAGTTAATCCCCGCGTATTTTTTTTTTTTTTATACAATATATAATATGTATTTGCACAATATATTATTCTCAAGTGCTGGTTGTGCTCAATTAAATTGTTATATTCGTCAACATTTAAAAACGCGTTCTTCAGCAGGTATATATTATATATGAAAGAAACTGCATCACACCCTGATACGCATCTATACATATAATAACGTTTAAACTGAATTTTAAAAGTATCTTCAGGTTCAATTTATTTTTCATTTTATATTTTACGCGTGCAAGTATTTCGTAATTAGGTATATTAAAAAAAAAAAAGTTTGATTTTATTTTATTCTGCACAGAAGGTACACGTTATAGGTATATATATATATTAGTATTGTCAAATGACGTATTTTTTTTTTTTTTTTTTAGAAATGCTAACACTCGAATATTACTTAGCTAGATATATATTATGAATTCAATATTTATAGTTACCAAAAGGTCATCGAGACAGACAAATAAATAAAGTATAAAATATCAATTTTTTTTTTATTTTTTATAAATTTTTAATAAAATACATATTGTAAAATATATTTACATTTTAAATGAATAAACTCAAATAAATATAATCTATTATTGTAATAATAAAAAAGGTAAACATAATATATTTTTATATGCTGGCTTATATTAAATATTTTTGTAATTTATCATGCGTACGCATATTTTATATTATAATTTATTATAATAATTATTCCAAATATTTTTATTAATCTAAATATTATATAATATATACGCGTTATACATTGTTTATATAATCGTGTGGTAAAAATCACGAAATTATTATCGTAAAAATAATTAAAATTTAAAATATATTATTATATACCGTACTGGTTTAATGTGTATAATTAACCAATTTATGATAGGTTAAAATAAAATTGTTATTAAAAAATATTGCTCAATTGTATTTGAAACTTTAACTAATATTTTATAAAAGTATATAATGTTATATTATACGAAAGACGAAACAATATTTTGCACTTCGTACTAATTTCTAATATATATTATTACACGAATATTATGACAAACGCGAATATTGATTCATACATTGAAATTTCATTTATTACATTTTTTTATAGTACAAAATAATATAATATTATTATTATCATATTATTAGTACTACACGTGAACGTAAATAATATAAATATTATATACAAACAAACGGCGGGCACGCGTATAAAATGAAATCTCAATTATTTCTCAACACCGGTCGGTTGTTTTTCTAGGTTAAAATTATTTTTACATTATTATTATCATTATTATTATTATTATTATTATTATTATTATTATTATTATTATATTATATAATATATAATAATTAATAACACGTATCTTGTAGAACATATAGAATATGGTCGTCTTGAATTTTTCGATGTACAGACGAATAAAAAAAAAATTTTTTTTTGCATCATATATTAATATGTATTATAATATTATGTACCTATATTATAACCGCGATTATAATTTTATACGATTTACGTGTTCACCGCGTTTTGTATACCATTTTTATGTACTCGGTTTCAAGGTGGATAAATGACCTTTCGAAATGTGACAATGGGTGTAGGTATAATAATAATATAATATTTATATTTATATATTAGCGAAGTCACTTATTTAGATACTCGTTGACTACGGGGGATTCGTATATAATATAAAAAAAAATAAAAAAAAAATCCATTAAGTGAAAAAGAAAAGTCACACTGCAGCAGCATCCATTGCGCGCATATTGGTTTTTATATAATTTAACGGCATTTTGAAACGGGTCGTTAGAATATAATATTATATCGTTAAAGTATATACGACGTAAGTAAAAATAATATATTATCGTGTTTCGTGGTATACCTAGGTATATATTATATAGATTATAGGTAGTAATCTATATTTCTATGTGAAAGTTGTAGAAGTGATAACGAGCGCGGGCGATGATAACGTGATGCTGCTGCAGTTTCTTCTTTAATATTATTAGGTATGTTGTTTTTTTATTTTTTTTTTATTTGATTTAGTTTGTGTGGTATCATTCAAAACTTAAGATTGAATATCAACCGGGATCCATATAATAATAATAATAATACCCAAGTATAAGCAAGTAAGTATAACTAGTGGCGAATTTATGCATTTATATAGTACGCAAACAATTTATTGATTTCAGATTTTTCCATATTTCGTATACGAGTATTACTCGTTTTAGTAAATTTCATATCGGAAAAAAAAACAGAAACTTTTTTAGAGAAATACGATTGTACTATTTAAGGTTAAAGAGAGTTTGAAAAACAGTATATTTTATTTAATATACCTTATCAGTTTATAATTATTGATCTTTTTTTGAAATAAAGCTCTATTTTTATTTGGATAATTATCATATAAGTCTCTGTATATCGTCTCTGTGCTCTGTAAGTAACAGTGATATATTTATTAATATATTTTATGTACGAATTTAAGACGTACCTATAGATTTTATTTCACCATTTTCTCATTCGCAATGCGCACTATGATCGATTTCGATGTTTAAAATTATAATGTATAGCTAAAATGTAATACACGTTCCCACACTACAAATAATATTATAATATATTATACGTCCTCGCAGACATTATAAAACACTATTTACTATTTATCAATTAAAATCACGTTATCGTTTTAGTTTATTTTTCACGTTTTGAAGTGATGTAAATTTGATTTCTTGTGCAAACATTTACGATTTACCTAATATAATAATTATATTATTTAAAGATATTTATTAATAATATTTTATAATTTTATTACCCGCGCTAATCATAATATCTTTTATAATAATTTACGTGCGTTATTATTAATTATTATCATAAATGTTTCCCACACATCACATGACGTGTGCGCGCGACTACGGACCGATAACAGCGAATCAGAGGCCCCCCCGACCGAACCAGACATCGCGGAGCCTACCTAGATATTATAGGTATATTATTATGAGTTCCCATACCTGTAATTAGCTATAATTTATACGAACGGATTTATTATTTTACTCGAAAATAAAACTTAATTTAATTTAATTTATAAATATTTTAAAATGTACCTATAATTTATTTTGCGTAACGTCTAATTTAAAAATTATTTTAAATAAATATATTACATTATTACGTTATTGCGCTGAACGTACCTGTGACACGGTCTTTGTCGGTTTTCATGCCGACAAATCTGGCCGGCGTATTCGTTCGTCGTATATAAACAGAAAAAAAAAAACTAAACGCAACAATTATTTTTTATATTTCCGAGCGACGCGTGGTGACGCGCAAATAATTATATTACGTACGCGATGAACGAAATTCCTATACGATATATTATTTTCGGGTATATATTTTCGTATAATATTAAAAATAATAAAATATTATCGCGACGAAATACGAAATTAGGTATACATTTTTATCGATTTTCTTATATTTTCCGCCGGCCGGTGTATAAATTTTCCAATCCTTCTTCTACATTATAATCTACTTATACATCGAACCGAATGATAAATAATTGTTATCATTATTTAATAATTATTTTTGTTTGACGGATAAATTTTAAAAAAATCCACCGGAACGACGATATATTGTGTAGACGATGCGCGCACGAGTGTGAAACGATAACAAATCTTGTTACGTTTGTCCGACGAAGATACGGGACGTGGTTGGAATTTAAACGTCGTGCGGAAAAATTTCAAATAAACTCAATCGGTCAATTATTCACGTTCGGACGTATAAAATTATGACGTATTCGTCGCGTACAACGTGAGCGCGTAAAAAACAGACACCGCGCGACTCGAGAGTAGCTCGTAAACTGATGACGATCGTATTATGGTATAATAATGTTATAGTAGTTGCCGGCGCGGGTTGATGGTGTAAGCGCTCCCACCACAACCCCGCGGCCACGCTCGAGCCACCGTGGACGGGTCGACGAGTGGGTGGGTGGCGACCGGTGGCAAAGGAGGGGTTAGCGTGACCACCTATGTGGAACCCCCCCACACAGACACGAGCGCACCACTACAGAGTACGAACCCTACACGCATCATTGCTTCGTCGAAAACCCTTGCCCCCTCGTATGGAAAAACATTATTCATTTTATACATAACTTACCGGGGGGATAATACTTCACCTGAAATGGCCACCACCACAATAACATTCTTCTATGCCATCTTTGCGATGACTGCTACATCAACGGTTTTAAAGGTATTATTTATTATTATTTATTTATTAAAGGTATACCTAGTTGTTAATATGCGGTTACCTATATTATATTCTAAAATATAACCTTAACATATTTCGAGTTTTTTACGCGTTATTCGTCTTCTTAATACACGTGCATTATTAATTTATCGGGTCGGTATATACATAATATTATATTGGTGATGATATTGGTACATTGCGAGTTTGGACATGCATAAATGCATTCTCATCTCAACCCCCACGAGTCCGCGACGAGAATTCATAAAGTAAAGCTAAACTATTTACAGGTAAACTGCAATTGTTACAATAGTTGTAAAATATATCAACAACTATAGAAAGTAGAATACGAGCATACAATAATTATGCATCTTGATGCTATGCACTTTATTGATGCAGTAATGGCGTAACGTGCAAACACTAACCCTATAACGCCATGGAAAAAATTAATATAAAAATTGCGTGCATCTATATAATATACGAGTATATATACAACATACAAGGATATTTTGTATTTAATTTGCACATATTTTTTTGAAAAATTCGAAAGCTATTCCTCATGACCCCCGCATCTTCGTAAAGATTTGAGTATACCAAATTAATTTTAATTTATTATATAGAAAACTGGCTATATAATCACATAAACGTTTACAATAATTTACATACAACTTATGCAGTTTAAAATGCATAATAATTATATGAATATAATTTACGTGAATGCATGATAATGCATAATAATATAATATATACATACTTATTACCCATATATAATACGTCGGTCTCGTATATACGAATACTAATTGAACGTAATTCATTTTTAAAAAGCATAATAATGTATACAATTATAGATCTGCAGTTAAAAAACAATAAAATACTATATATTATATTCGCGGTTTTTTCGTATTTTTTTTTTATCCTATTCGTATATAAAATATTATTATAATATACACAAATACGACACCTATTTTTCGATTATATTAATATTTTCGTATATTATTAATTATAATATTATTGTATAAAAAAAAAAAAAAAAAAAAAAAAACATATGAAAATTCAACTATAATATTCTATAATTATTTCTTTCTTATATGTTATATACACATGACACATAATAATAATAATATTATAATGTACCCGTTTAGTCATCGTGGCAGAAAGCCAACCGGCAAACGCGGTTTTTTTTATGACGTATTATATACGCGTTCTTTTATACGGTCGAATATACGTATACCACATAATAATATATATGAAATTAACAACAACGTTTTTCTCTAATAAAATATGCGCCAATAACGATATATGTTATATGGAAAAAATGCATTTTATATATATTTCAAATTTAATAATATAATACATTATAATAATTTAAATTATGGACGAATAGTCTAGAAAGAAGAAAACACTTTCATTATAATAATATATTATATATACGTATAAACGAATAATATTGCAATAAATGCAAGTTATAATACCGCGCGCAACTGCAGAGGACTGTAATATATTACAATATTATATATTTACATGTTGGTTCGCGATTAATCTCTATTCGCGAAGAGGCGAACGTCGAGACTTTTATATTATTAAGAGCACTAAACATTTTATTGACCGAACCACAGAGTTATATATATATATATACAGTTTATTACTATATGTATATATACATTATAATATAATATAATATGTAATATGTTTGCGAGATAGGGAGAAAAAAAATTATAGGACTTATCGACGATTCTGATCGGACAAAACAATGGCACAATGGGGCGAACAAGTTTGAGGTTAGGCTACGTATATATATTATATATTAATATAAGGATGGAGAGTTTCATAATATATTATTTTCTTCGCGGGATTTCGGATTTATAATATTCGTGTATATACGCCGTTCTATCCCCGAAACTACGATAACTACGAAATATACTTAGATTATATCACATAATATTATTTACTGTAAATTTTGTAATTACACGTACTATTAACTCTTATTAATACATTATCATTAAATTTTTATATTATGTTTTAAACGTTACGAAATATTTAAAATAATAATGAGACATGGGTACGCGAGAACGCCCGCGCACCTTATCGATTATTTGATCCACGTGCTGTTCGCGTCATCGCGCGGTAACATTATTATAATTTATATAATACTCGTATAGTCGTATTATAATGTTTACACGATGATTAACGACACGCGGCCGCGTATTTGTCGGTTATTATATTATAATTTTAACAAACTGGAAATAATCCGTAGGTACACGTAGGTATATAATATTATTATACATAGGTACCTTACTATACGGCAATACGAGTATTTTATTATAAGAATTGTAATGAAATAAAAAGTAGAAACAAACCTACTACAGGTACGAGTGTGTGTAAATACCTATTCGTTTCAGAAATCTCCTACCTGATTATTATGTCAAACCTACTCTCCATTCCACTACGAAAAATATTATTATGATTGTACTTACGGTTTCCTTTGGTCCTCGATGTTGAACTTTAAATATTAAATACTGTGAGTGGTACGATACTCGTTACTATCGATCTGTCGTGATATACCTTATATTTGTTTAATTACCTGAGACACCAGCACAAATTTAATGTCCAATGAAGGAGCAGTAGAACATACGCGCATTCGTAAAGGGTAAATTAAAAGGATGACATGAGACGAACAACTATGAGGCCCGCGAATTCGTCTGCAACCTCACAGCGTTCTACATGGTCCTTAGGAGGCTGCAAGGGCTTCTTATAGACAGTCCCCTGGAGTCCCCACCTAATCAATTAAAATAATTAGTATAATTATTAATTAATAATAGGGAGCGCTGAATGATATTATATAAGATTAATATTGAATTATAATTTGTAGTGGGGGTGAGAAGGGTATTCTCTAATATGATTGGTGTTAGTCGTATTGCATCACTATTTCTTATTTCGTTTATTGTAACAAAAACCAATATTCATATATTACAGAATATTAAGAACCGCGCGGCTTTGTAAGAAGATGATGGTAATTTCGTTATGTTTTTTTTCCCCCCGTTAATTCAAGTATATAATATAACACGTACGAAAAAAAACAGCGTAACTTTGTTTGAGTGTGTGTAATCTCTGTCTCTGTTATTCATATTAGAGATAAAACCTAGGTATTCGTGTTATATACTTGTAAATTCATCAAATTGAAAACAAATTTTTTTTTTTTAGTCATCATTTTTCTATCTATACGATAGTATTTTATATTTATATATTATAAATTAGTGCAGGCGTTCGTGTGCGATGGCTAATATGTGTGTGAGTGTGTGTGTACATTATATAGTGTCAATAAGTTATACCGACAAACTATAAATAGTACCTATATAATATTATATTATGTACGTTGATCGATTATAAAATAAAAAAAGATGAGCTGATACTCCTGCCGCACAGGATACAGGTGTGCGAATCATAGCGTTTAATTTTAATTCGAATTTGAATGCAATGATAAACCATTGCATTCGTAAAAACGATTCTGAGCGAAGTTCAGTCAGATTATAATTTTCGTTTGAACTAAAAATATCAACTTAAAACAGCTATAAAAGAAAATTGAGATTAGGGATTTTTCTAATATTTTAGTATGATGTTATGTAATATGTAAGTATACTTCAGTAAAATTTTCAGACCCTAATACCAAAAATTGCCAATTTTATCAAACATTATATACGTAAAAACGAGAATTTTACGAAATATTCAAAGTCCAATATTTTGTAGAAAAATTAATGTAACGGATCCAAAATTTTACTACATATACATAATAGCTATGTGAACACCCAAAAAAATTTTCAAGTCTCTATCTTAAAAATTGCCCGAATTATCGAGAAATATAGAAATTGAATTCGTCAAAATTTCATTTTTCGTGAAAAATGCCGTTTTTTCGTCATTTTTTCGAAGTTTTTTCTACCGCTTATAGTCAATTTTGAAAAATTCGAAAAATGACCTAAATAAAGTACCATCTACATCCACTTTTACATCTGAAACTCGCTATTCGTGAAAATCTAAGCATTATTTCGGGTAGTAAAAGTATTTTCAGAATATTTATTTATACGTATGGATTCTAAGATTTTCGTTTTACTAAAAATATCAACTTAAAACGGCTATAAAAAAAAATTTTAACGATGGATTTTTCTAATATTTTAGTATGATGTTAACTAATATGTAAGTATATTTCAGTAAAATTTTCAGACCTAAATACCCAAAATTGCCAATTTTATCAAACATTATATACGTAAAAACGAGAATTTTACGAAATATTCAATGTTCAATATTTTGTAGAAAAATTTAAAAAACGGTTCCAAAATTTTACCACATATATATAGTAGCTATGTGAACACCCAAAAAAATTTTCAAGTCTCTATCTTAAAAATTGCCCGAGTTATCGAGAAATATAGAAATCGAATTCGTTAAAATTTCATTTTTCGTGAACAATGCCGTTTTTTCGTCATTTTTTTGAAGTTTTTTCTACCGCTTAGGGTCAATTTTGAGAAATTCGAAAAATGACCTAAATAAAGTACCAACTAGATCCACTTTGCTACCGGAAACTTACCCTATTCGTGATAATCGGAGCATTATTTCGGGTAGTAAAAATGTTTACAGAATAAAAAAAAAAAAAAAAAAAAAAAAATCACACATCATTGTAAAACCAATACATTCTTCGCTTCGCTCAGAATCTAAAAATATGCTGACACAAAGAAAAATGCATTGCGAATATTCGTATTAATTATCTTATAATATGTATTATGTTTATTACCTATAAATTATAATATAATATGAAATGTAGCTCCACCTCTGTCATAATCATAATGTCCAACGTGTATATTTTTTTACCTGTTTTGCCCATATTATCTTCATTTACGCATATAATTATTTTATTATTATTAGATTAAATACTTCATTTTTTTTTTCATCAACAATAAAAACTAATTATTTGAATTTCGTCAAACAGGCCGCCTCCCCTTATCAGTCGCTTGTTAAAATTTAAAATGCACTAGGTAGAAACCATAAAATATAAATTAAATCAAATTAACATCTATAATTAGCCCATATTTAAAAAGAAAAATAGTACAATTTCATGTACCTACTTATCACTATAATTATTAAGGACACTAGGACAATGCATCAAAAAGAGTACTGTCCTATACGAAAAAAAGTACGTCTGGTCACCATATGTATAATACATGTATAGTGTAGGTTGTAGGTATATTATCATATTAGAACCAATCAAGACCAAATATAGACTCGGACACTCGGTTACTGCGGAAAACTGTTTATAATAATAAGTTATAACTCCCAATAGTTATATAATATATATATATATTACACAATATACGTATAATCATTTGGGACGAAATGAAAATTGTCACCGCACATAAGTATACGACGATTACTGCAGTACTACACCTGTATAATACGCGCTTTTCCGTCGTCGACATTGCCGCGACCCGATATATCTATAACTGATTGTTCTGCAGCAGGCGACGCGCGCGCTCGCGAATGGTGATTGGTGCGAACGGAATAGGGACCGGTGATCAATGGACGACAGCCGCGGTGGATGCGCATCGCAGGTGGCTGCAACTGGCCTGCGGGCCCGGATGCACGCGCCATGTGCGTTAGGTTTAGGTTTAAGGTAAGTATATATAAGAGTCACGATTTTAATAATAATAATATTATCGTCGTGACGTCCGCGCGACTTTATTATAATGATATTTATATAGGCATAGGTACGCGTCACGACTATAATAATAATAATAATAATAATAATAATAATAATAATAATAATAATAATATTATATTATTATTATTATATCCCGACCCCGCGTCTGCATAATATGGACCGTGGCAGACACACGGACGCCGCCGACAGCGACGCTAGTGCCGCAAAGACCGGTCTCCTTTTGATTGGCAGCGTGGGTGTGGTTTCGTGTGTGTACGTGTGTGTGCGTTTGTGTGTGTGTCCGTGAGTGCAGAGCAACCGGTCGCCGCGGCGCTCACTTGTGTGTGTGTGTATGTGTGCGTGTGCGTGTGCGGCCGGCCGCCGGACAGGAGACGACGCGACCACCGCGACGACGAGGATAATATTATTATTATCGAGTATATAAAATATATAATATAATACATATATATATATATACTCGCGTCTATATAAACTCTATCGGTTCCACCGCAACGCGCGTATATGGTACCTATAATGTATAATATATTATGTATTATTGCTCTTGTTCTTTTATCGTTTTTCTCGGAGCGGTTCCCTCAGATGATGATGCCGTGTAATATACGCGCGCACATGCAACGACGTAATAATATTATATGGTTCCCCCGAACCCCCGCCCACGTACGCTTTATTCGACGTTATACATTCCGAGCCACCGCCGCGCCGGTCCGTTGGAATATCTGCACATCATGCATATAATATTATAAAGGTATTATTATATCGATGAAGTTGGTTATTTTTTAATTTTTTTTTTTAATTTAATTTTACCCATATTACGTTATTATTATTTTAACGAACTATACCGATATTATATAACGTATAAATCGCTATTATATAATATCAGATATTGTGTATTATAATAATAATATTTTATATTATTTCATTCTCGGCGCGTCTGAGAAAATTCAATAATATATCATATAATATTATTTATTTGAAAAAAAATAAAAAAAAATAAAAAAAAAAAGGAATCTTTTTTTATCCCGTGCGAGGTCTTTCCCTATCATCACCTGTAATGATATAAAGGGATGAGCGGGTGACGGATAATTTTTTTCCTATAGGTTCCTATTTTAACCAGTTATGCTGTCACTGCTGTCAGACCACTCTGCATATTAATTATACCGCAATATTTTCCTTAATAATTATTAATAATATTTTGTAACTTCGTTTGGAAATGGTATTTGATTAATAATTTTTGAAGGGCGGGTTTTATTAATTTTATGTTTGCTCTATATGCTATATATGTATATAGTTTCAGGTTTTAGCACTAATTGGCCTTAAAAATCTATTTGTGTATAGGTTTTAGTGTATTACGTTATGTAAATGTAACACAAGTTTTCCGTGTAAATGTTAACATTCGTATAATATTGACATTAACCGGATATACAATGTTGCTTTGCCCAAATGTTATAACATTAACCGCCATGTATAGGTACATATTAAATATGATTAAAATCTTGCAGGATAATATTAAGGTTAACCCGAAATATTATAAAATTACCTGTATAACTTATAAATTTTATAATTATATATTACCTATGTATTATATTGTTATTATAATATTCCGAATGATTATATAAAACGCATGAAGTTCCGGTGATTTCAACTGCGCATATGAGATAATAAATAACCTAACCGCGGTTACCGCAGTAACCAATATAGTCATTACTATAATATACATATTATTGTAAATGCCTACGATAATATATTATTATTATGTTATGCGACGGGTTTGTTTGTAAAGTTGATTTTATAATAATTTGGATATAATGTATACGATTATATTACGAATTATAACACAATTATTATTAATCAATAATACCTAATCGATTTAATAAAGTATTGTATATTATTATAAAATCCGACAAATTATATAATACGCGAATACGTGATGATAAATGCACCGCAAGAAAATTATTATCACGATTTTTTTTTAAATTTTTTTTTCCTTGTTGAAATATTGTGTAATGTGTAATATTTATATTATATAATATTATTATAATATGCTGACCACGACGGTCAACGAAAGAACACGAGATATCGAGATGCGGACAATTGATTTTAGAAACAAATTATTGAATTAATAATGTTTTACTCTGCTCTGGCTATGGGCGGATTAAGAGCACATATTGGGCCACAGGGCTGAACTATCTGATTGGCTATATCATTAATTAAAACAATTAAATGTATAAAAAGCCAAAAACAAAAAATATGTTAATATATAAAAATTAAGAAGCACACTACCAAAAACATATTAAATTTTTTTCTACAAAATATTAAACATATTTCATTTATAAATTTACTAATACTCGTCCTTCATTAATTTAGCATAGGCGTAACTATAGGTCTTTGAGCTATAGAGCCCCAGCTGTTTATTTTCTCATTACTGAATATATTATAGTATTATAATCATATAAATATAAGCTATTTATTAATTAATAAAATAAAATATTATATTCATTATTATTATTAATATAATAATATAATTATTATTATTATTTATATAATATGGAAAACCAGTTGTATTTAAGTGTATCTTTGACGAAGAAAAATAAATAATAATCGAAATTTCTAAATATTTAAATATAACATTTCAAAAACAATAAAAATCATTATAGTATATTATAGTATTGTGTGGGTCCCTGCAGTTGTTATCCTATGCGTATACCCCAACAGACTAGACCCCCTTATCCGCCTTTGGCTCTGGCCATACAATAGTTTTCTCTATTATAGATCTATTATTATATAGGTATGCACGCAATTAATATATTATTATGGTAATCGGTAATCACTAATCATTAACCAATGGTTGGGTTAACCTATATGTTATACAATTACAATACTGCAGTTACCATAATACTATATGAAATATATGATCATAATATTATACATACGATTTGCCAAACATAAAATAATATGTATAATAAATTTCCGGTTATTGTGTATTTTTGCACGACGTTAGAAAGGGTATAATTATAATTCTATGTATATCATCGATATTCAATAAGATATATAATATTATATTAAATTGTGTACAATGTCCGAATATTATAATATGATATATACATTATAATATAGTCAGGGCCGGCGCTATAAATATATAATTGCATGAATTAATGAAGGGCGTGATTATAATATAACATTGACTGTTTATAATATTATTGAAACCACGTGTACGTATTATATTAAATTAATAACACGACGAGCGTTTATATTTTATAATAATTATATATCATACAAAATATACAAATTATAACGTGGCGATTTATACGCCAATAATATATTCATATCTAAAATATATATTAACGAAATTTAGCATATTTATATGAAATCAAAATATATTACATTCCCATATAGTTTTTTAGTTCGTTATTATTGAGAAAACGTGTAATTTAAAACATCGCAAAACTACCTATTTATTAAAATAATTATAAATATAGTTTTTAATATAAATAATATTTAACAATTTAAATTTTTTAAATGCAATGTGCATTATTCATTTAGATGCATTTAGATATAGCCTGCAGTGACGCCCATCATCCATATATCGAGGTGTAGCAATAATTATATATGTATATAATTATTATTTACGAAATTTATGAAGATGTATAATGAGTAATAATAATAAAAAAAAGAAGAGCTGATACTACTGCCGCAGGGATATAGGTGTGCCATTGTGTCAATCATAGTATTTAATTTTAATTAGAATTTGTATGAAATGATAAACCATTGCATTCGAAAAAACGATTCTGAGCGAAGTTCAGTCAGATTATAATATTAGTTTGAACTAAAAATATCAACTTAAAACAGCTATAAAAAAAAATTGAGATTAGGGATTTTTCCAATATTTTAGTATGATGTTAAGTAATATGTAAGTATACCTCAGTAAGTATACCTCAGTCAAATAATGTATAAGTATTGATTAATATATTGCCGTTTTTTCGTCATTTTTTCATCGTTTTTTCTAACGCATAGGGTCAATTTTGAGAAATTCTAAAAATGACCTAAATAAAGTACTAACTACATCCATTTTCCAACCGGAAACATGTGATATTTGTAAAAATCAGAGCCTTATTTCGGGTAGAAAAAGTGTCTACATATATAAAACAAACAAAAAACACGCATCATTGTAAAACCAATTCATTCTTCGCTTTGCTCAGAATCTAAAATGACAATTAAAAAACAAATCGACAAAAATAATATTATAAAAAAGTGCAAAAATTATGTCATCTAGCGGGTATTGAACCACGCACTATACACAGCTTTAATTTACCTGTAAAGTTGATTAATTTATTTCTTAACAGTTTAAATAATCATTATTTAGTAAATGTTTATTGACGATTATCTATAAAAAAAAAAATATGGTGCTCTAATCTAACTTTTTAGTGACATAATCTCCTTTTACTGCAATTGACTTCGAAGGATTTCATGTCGATGATTTAGGTTAGAGGAAACATATTTTTTTCCAACTACGCCATCGGACGTACAAGTGTATTATACAATTTTTCTTTTATTTAAATACGAAATTTGTTTGTTTCCATAGTGATGAATATGAAAATAATATTAAATTTTAGGAACGAAAAATAACAATAACATTTCAAATAAAGGCATATATAGATAGATTAATTGAAACTTAATAATAAATATTGTTCATTGATTATTATATAATACAAGTAATATAATATAATATTATTGATAATGATTGAATATTCGAATGCATATTTGATGAAATATGATTTTATAATATATTCCTATATATACCTAGTATATTGTATATAATATTATATAATCATATAACACATAACTATTATTATATTTTATATTTATATGAATGCATATATTTTCATTAATATTTGACAATGTTGAGATTGTGTTTTCAATGAATATACAAAAAAAATGAATCTGGAATGTGCCGAATAAGATGACTCTATATAGATTCGATGATAATATAGTATACAGTATACGTATTATATAAATAAGTATTAATTCATACACCGCACACTTTTGTCTTTACGTTTTGACTTCTGACCATTGCATAATCTGCATAAAACAAAACAATTATAACATAATATAACTGAAACCAATAGTGTCTAATCATATTATGTTCTATTTAAAAGCTTTACTATTCAAATATATATTTTATTAGGTACTTAAATATTTATCTCATGTGTATTAAATAATTATTTAAAATTCATTTAATCTACTAGGTAGGTAATAAAAAAGAACAATAATATTGATAGTTTATTATAAATTTAAAATTAAAGTTAATTTTATAATTTTTAAAATTTATGATCGGAAAAGTGATTATAACATTAATATTTATTATACCTATCTTGATAATGATATATGATAAGAGAAAAAATTTTGGATATCAACCAAAAAATAAATTCTTCAATTTTTCTGAGATGTTGTGCCAATTTTTCTCCGTTTTTCGCTAAATTTATCAGCTACAGCTACAATAATTATTTTTAAGACGTTATAATTTCATAACTTCTTTTTTTTTTTATATATATAAAACAATATGAAATTATTGCGAAATACGAATTACTTATGTAGTTATGTTCAGTTATAGTTATTATACAAATTTACAATTATATATTAACCTAATTACGCATTTAATATATTATATCTTCAAATATATTATTGGAGCGTATTTTCAAAAATGATTCGTTAAATGCGTTTTAAAATTATTAAAAAAAAAAATTATTATAAATTATTAATAATAATAAATATAGTAACATAATATATTTAAATATTATTATATTTATAAAAATATAAAAAGAGCTGTATTAAAATAGAATACTTATACTAATATATAATAATAATTATAATATAATTTGTAATTGTCCATATAAAATTATATATTAAAATATTATAAATATGGTTCCTACTATTTAGATGTAATTTTTAAATTAGGACTTGGGTATATAATTATTATAAAATAATAATTTACGTTATATTTAATTTTACTGTTTATGTTATTTAGTTGGGTAAGATCATATTTTTTTAAATTTAATTTAAATTTTATCTATGGGGTACGTACTTTACTAATTTATAATGACATTATAACTTATATTATTTAAAGGAACTCCAGAAGAATTTGCAGCATACACGTGTAGAACAAGTATATACTCTGTTTAAGAACTAAACAACTATAGACTATACCGAAAATATTAGATTATTTATCTTCATACGATGACGACTGGAAACAATGCGATGAACATCAGGTGACCAATGTGACCATCATTAAATAATTATAATTAATATTTATATTGTAGAATCAGATGATCTGATATTTTAGCTATTTATACTTACACAAAAAGGGTTCTTAATCTATTTTAAAAACATGTACCATTTTAAAACAAACAAATATTGAAATATCATATAGTCACGGGTATCTCCAACAATAATAATTTTTTTTTTTTATATAATTATATCTAATAAGATATAGATGTATAAAAATTAAAAGAAGTATAATTGAACATATTTAATTAAAATTGATTGTACACATTAATTTGGTGAATTATATAAATATTTCAGAAACGTGTTATAAAGAAATTCAAAATTCTTAGACTTCCGAGTGACACGCATTTGTGAACTTCTTACAGGTCCACCGGTTAAGAACCCCTGATTATTCTATATATTATACATCCTGCTATTACTATACTCTATATTATATACTATACGTATACTATATATTCTGAATATACGTATATATATATATAATATATTATACAATAATATACATAAAATATAGTAAAGTCAACAATGCGCCAAAATAAAAAAATAAAAAATTTTTATTATAATATATTAATATATAATATGTCTTATCCACTTGGTAGTATGGTGAAATCGTTCATTTCACGAACTGGATATCTATTTCATGAACTTCAATCATAATGTGTAGGTCATTTAATCATTTTTAAGTTCATGTAATGAATACAAATTTTTATCAATTTCATGAAATGGAAACCATAATTTTACACTTTATGTAATTTTTTTATAATATTACACTATAAGACCATTTTTTGTAGAACTATAAAATTATTTAAGTAAATGATTAATAAATGCAAATAGGCTGCCATAAAGTAATTTGATATACCTATTATTTATATTTAATTATTTGTTATTACAATTTAATGAATTATGAGACGACAACGACTAATTATATATTTAAATTACCTAATTAATTAAGTAGGTATTAATAATTACTTAATTACACATTTGCATTTACTTAAATAATTTCAGTTCTTCTAAATGGTCTTAAAGTGTAAATTATAAAAAAAAAAATTACAAAAAATTACACAAAGTGTATAATAATGGTGTCCATTTCATGAAATGGATAAAATTTGTATCCATTACATGAACTTAAAAATGACCTACACGTTATGATGGAAGTCATGAAATGGATATCCAGTTTGTGAAATGAACGATTTCACCAAATGGATGCGACATAATATATACTCGTATATATATATTTATTTTGTATGTCAAGTCCAAATATTTAAATTATTAGGTTTTAAGTATTATTATATTAAATATTATAATAACTTTATGTATGTATATTTTATATAAATATAATATAAATACGCCTAGATTATGGGTAGGTATATATTTTTTTTAAATTTAACCCAAAACTATATTATACATTGTTGAAATTTTCAGCTCGTGCGGACAAATCGGGTTTTCGTATTACAGCTAACTACTATAGGTATAATAAATATCATACATACGTTTTTATTCAAATTTTTATCAAATTATTACGCGTATAATATATACACACATTATATTATAATATTATATACATTTTCGATGACTACTTGTCACGATTAAGCATATAATACGCATAAATAAACCGTAAAGACCACCAACGAACTATTTGAGATGACACTGCTGAAATCGTTGATTTTTTAAACTGCAGCCTATATATATATATATATTATAATAGCCGCGAAGCCTTCGAGATCCTAAATTCACGTGAATCTAATATTTTATTATGGCCACAAACGTTTAAGATGGACATATACCTATACGTTAACATTATAACGTATAGTAAGTGCGCGCATATTTTATATTATGTGTATATAAATATGTACTCGAAGGAAATACAAATTCGTATAATGTAAGATGTGTGCTTATGAAAAAAATAAAAAAAAAATAAAAATATCAGACGCATATGACTGTCGACGTAGTGTATTACAATATTATATTTATATATATAGGTACATATCGTTCGGTACGTCATCGCGAAAATCGACATCGGTTAAACATTTTTATAATCTACACCGTACAAAAACTAATTTAAAAAAATAAATAAATAAACCGGTTACAAGAAATACTATTGCTGTTCAAGTTTCATAAAAAATATCTGTCCGAAATGTATATTATTATTATTATTATTATTATTATTATTATTATTATTATTATTA
>JAIUCT010000001.1:21970350-22017259 GCA_021307375.1 Tetraneura akinire
TTATTATTATTATTATTATTATTATTATTATTATTATTATTATTATTTATTATTATTATAATTATAATTATATTATCGTTTATAGCGCGTGCAGTGAAAGCATATTTCTTATTCAAACGATTCGCCAACGATAGACTAGGAACACATACTCGTACAAATATAATAAAATATATAATATTAAATTTAATAATTTAGGCCAAATGAAAATGAAGTGATTATATTATTATTATTTTTTGTAACAAGCAAACACTCTATATAGTGTCGATAATTTTATTGTTTTCCTTCTCTTCTGTTATTGTATTATAAACTGCTATTATTATATTATATTATACTTATATAGTCGCATATAATATATAATAAATTAAATATTAAATATCTATTTTCATTTTATATAATGTATAGGTATATATATTATAATGTTTAAAATTATCATTTTAATGCACATAAAGATTGCCATCACCTATTAAAAAAAAAAAAAAATAAAAAATTACCCAATCTATTTTGAATAATATATAAATAATAATTAATAATAATATATTATAATGCATACAATATCGAAATATTATTCAACAGCTCTAGAAATTATAATTTTTTTTGTAAACAAAAATTATCAATCTAAATTCTAAATATAGAGGTACTTATTTATGATAAAAAATGGCCAAAGTCCGAATATCTTTTTAAATCTTAATAAGTATACTCGTACTATATGGATAGTCTAAAGTCTTATATTATTAGATTAGTATGTCCATATAATCCATATTATACATATAGACGTGCGCACAGGATCAGCAGATCTTTATTCACATATTTTTTCGGACGATTAATTAATTTAACAGCCTCGAAGTGTTTATAAATTCCATTAGATTTGCCCAATAATTCGTCTAATTTTCTTAATATAATAATATTAAACAATACAATATTACAAAATTATTATGAATTATGATAATCAAAAATCATAATTAATTATAAAATAAGTGAATTTATCAGCCGGATTTCTTTGAAAATTAAACTAATTTTATTTAATCCTGCCTCTGAATATTTGGATTCTCCGCACGACTATTCCAGTATAATATTATAATATAGTTGTTGCCAAAATTATCTATACGTTTTTGGCCAAAATACGTATTCCACTTCATACCCTCATTGGAGAATTGGATTTTGGACGCCACCTTAAATCATATAATACATTAAATACTTATATTTGGTTGGAGTAATAACAGAAAATCGTGTGGATAACATAAACCGAAAAAATTCTTATCTGTATAGCTGTCTACATTACGCATGCCTAAATTTTTATAATTTTTCAGCAATGATGCTAGAAAAAGTATAGGATGAAGCTGTAGCCTGTAAGTAAGTATCATACTTACTATAAATTTTTCATGTAACTGTTAGTTCCATCTATATTGTAAAAAACGATATCAGTACGCTATATTGCATTACATTATTGTATACTTCGCGATGAATAACGCATGCGAAATAGCAAAAAATGCGACCAAAAGCCGAATTATTTCGACGTCAAATAATTAGTTTGTGGCTATACCTATCCATATTATATTATAGTAGATATAATATGATCCAAGATTACACCCGCGTATAACATCTGTAATCTATGGTTTGATGCAAAAAGGATCAATGTAAAATTGAACACGTTTCGGGATGAATGAAAAATAATTTAAAATTGTTTGGATTAATTTTTAAGTATTCATATAATATAATATATAGGTATATATACAATATACTTAATCCAAGACCGCTATGAATAGTCGAAGAAACTGGATTTCATTAAAATTTGAAATTGTCCCTTTTAACCCCCTCCGTTGGGTTTAGGTAGGTACTTATGTGTCTGCAGATGACTGCATCATGCGATTATAATAATTATTACACTAAATATTATTTTAAAAAAAAGAAATTTCTTCGTGTGAGTTATTTTTTTACATATTTTTTTGTTTTTTCAATACATATTCGACACTTATAGCAAATTAATATTATGTAAGCAGTAAGCACATATATGTTATTTCGAGGGATGAAAGTGATATACCTAATATTATTTATATACATATGTATATATTGCCATATAGGTAATATAATTATAATATTATCTAAATCGACGAAGACACCAACCCTTACCCTTCCCTTATATTGCACCAACTTAATGGGTAGGTACTTCATTACTTCCTATCGATAACGTGCGTATACACACATTGATAACTCGACTTGGCTCGGATTCAAGGCCTGATGCTAAGTGGTGGCAGTATATATGTACTTATGGAACACCTGTCCCGCGGTACGATGTGTGTGTTTGTGTGTGTGTGTGTGTGCGCGCGCGCGACTCCTCTCGTAAAATACCAGAGGTCATCGCGCTATCATCTCGTTTGTGCACATGTGTGTGTTCGTGTATGTGGAATATCCACATTCTTTGGCGAACCATTTGAAAAATTTCATTCCGTACAATTTTTTCTTATTCCATCATTTTCCCGTCCTCATATCGATCATCATAAAATATATAATATTATATATACAAATGCATCACTGATCCACGACGGTATATACACGTCATGAACGTTATTATTATTTTTATAAAATAACAATTTTTTTTTTTTTCATAATTTTATAATTATTTTTGTTTCGGACGTAGATAAATCTGCGCGATTATTTAAATCATAATAATATGTTGGTGTACCTTATATAATTATATTATATTCGGGCGTGAGGCGAGCCTAGACACGACAAGGTCCGATATGTCACGTCATGACGTCGAACTTGTTTGACCGATGTCAATATGTCATCACGATTTTATTTCGTTAATAAGACGTGACACAATATTATATACGTATATAAATATGCACAGCACGTTTTGTAGTCACAACGATGGGCCGTATTTTCTGGCATCGGATATTATACGCGCGTGATCAACTTATGATGATGATTTTTTTTTCTATATAAACATCGTTTAAAACACTCATAAAATATTGACCAATTTTATTTTGACTTTGGTCCCCGTCTTGCACCGATCCATATAATAAACACGCTAATATTATGAAGCCTAGTGAAACTTTAACGACAATAATCATCCGTATATAACGTATACGTAAATCATGTTGTTATTATTATACTCGTCGAGTTAGGTAACCAACTATACCTTGGTATACATACCACATACGTATAGGTTAAACGTATTATATGCAAATTTTCAATTCGGTTTGTTCCCATTTCGTCTTTTCATAATTTTCTTATACACGAATAAGATTATTATTATCAATATTGTGTGTGTGTAATATTTGTATTATTATGATTATAAATATTCGGAAGAGGTAAACAAATATGATAAAATAGGCGCGTACCACTTATCATATTATAGGAAAAGTGAACACGAGTTTGGTATAAATTATTTTTTATACGGCACGACCAGTTTTGCGTGTGTGCGTGCCGGGCGCGTTCTTTTTCACCTTCGTAGCGCGAACAAAATATCCACTCCGCGCGCGCAGACGAACGATGAACAAATCTGTCAAATCCGTGTAACGCGTATTACGTTATTACACGCGCATAATGTTATATAATTATTATTACAGAATATGTTTTCCACGTTTGTAATATTGAGACTATTATTTCCTACGACATAACATTAAGTATTATAAATACTGGAAGATATATGAAATAAAGAAATAAATGTGTGCATTTCGACTATACCGTATTATACCTACCGTTTAAACGGTCAGCGGTTTAAACCGCGCTAAACTGCGGTTAGGTCTTTTAAAGGCGCGCGCGATACGTATTATAAATTTATAACAAATAATAATATTTCGATAAAATATTAATACTCGATGTTCATACGGTCGCACACTTCGGAATTATACGCGTGTGATTATAATATAATATAAATATGCCGTAAACTTATATTTTTATAACATAATAATAAAATAATTATAAACCTGTTCAAAACGCGACATCGTACGACGGCATATAAATATATTATAAACATAAATATTATATCTAATAAAAATAATAATGAATAATTTTTTAATTGATTTACGCACGGATATTTATATTAAATAATTTATTAGATAGTACTATCATCTATAATAATCAATCCTTATATACTCAACCGACTTCTTATGAACTTCGAACTCCAACAATTACAAATTCAGGCATTAAATAAAAAAAAAAATTTTAAATCGGTCGCTATTTTACTTTTAATCTTCCACAAAATGTTTTATTTAGGCGTTATATTATAAATATAACAAACGAATTTAATTATTTAAACATGATATAACAAAAATATAATTATGAACATATTTAATTTATATGATACAACCTTTACCTTAATGTCATAAAATGAACATTTTTTGTACTATTATTTTTTTTTTTTTACATTAATAACACTTACCTAAATAAATTATTATAATTCAAAATAGTAATTTTTAAAAATATATTATTTTGTAATATTTATATATTTTATAATAAGTTGTAAAATATAAAATTAACATTAACAGTAAACTAAATAAAAAATGTATATAATTATATATTATAATTTATAAGTAATCATCTCGTATAAAAGATTGATTTAAATCTAATATATTACTCGTATTATTGGTTAAACTATTTTTATATTAACATAATATATAAATATATGATACTTAAGGTAAACGCCTGAAGTATATTTAACATAGTCAACACAACGTACCTTAAATATTTGCATAAATTTATAATTATTATTATTATTATTGTTTTGATTATTATTATTCTGATTATTATTATTATTATTATTATTATTATTATTATTATTATTATTCTGATTATTCTGATTATTCTGATTATTCTGATTATTATTATTATTATTATTATTATTATTATTCTGATTATTATTATTATTATTATTCTGATTATTATTATTATTCTGATTATTATTATTATTCTGATTATTATTATTATTTTGATTAATCATTGAAATTGGTTTTGCGATAAACGTAGGGACAAAAACAAGATCAGGCCATTCCGCGTTAAATATTGTCAATAGTTTTTTTTTTTTTTTTTTTAATTAAAATTAAATTTTCTGTCTCCCAGCATGTGGATGTTATTTTTGACCGTAATTCGCCGACATTTATATAATTCGCAGAATGGCAGTGAAAAAATCTTTTGTGAAAAAACGAACTACAAAAACCGTATTTTGTCCGGTTTTTAATTAGCACTGGTTTACCTCGTCCCACGAATAGCGCACACAAAAAAACAAACGTTACAATAATTTAGTTCTTGATGAACAATTTTTTTTTTCCTTTAGAGTCACAAAGGAAATTATTTAAACATCGAGTTAAAACTATTTTGTTCTATTGTTCAATACACGAAAAATAACTAATGAATACCAATTTGGCATGCGTGACAAACGTAACTTACCTATTCATTATGTAGGTATACATAATAATATATGGGAGACTTATGAGTGATGTATTAATAATAAATTATATTTTGTTTCTTCTCAGTGTTAATTTTTGGTAAATTATAATCAAAACATAAAATGTTTAAAATTAACTAGAATAATTTTTTTTTTTTAATATTCATTATCTACGTAATATAATCATTATTTTCATAATTTGGATTTAGTTGGTTCCTGCTGTTTATTATTAGTTATATCTTGTGTAGACGTCTATAAAATGAAAAATATACATTATAGCAGTAAAATTATTTATGCGTCAAATTATCGTTAAATTTTCCAACTTATAATATTATTGAATATTAAAAAATTATTTCAAAAATTAAGAAAATAATTAAAAAAAAAATCCAATCTCAATAATTTCTTTTTCATTTTACCGACGTTAACGTAATTGAAATTAATATTTATACAATTATACAAAACAAATAATTGTGTAAAACTTACGAAATTCGAATGTTTATACGTGTATTGGATACTATTTTCCATTATGAGTTATTGAGATTTTAAATATGATAATACGATATTCTCTTAGATTTATAACTTTATTAATCATCTATCAATCAAACAACACAATATTAAAATTGTTTTGTAAAATCATAAAATCGTAGTAAATTAATAGGCTGGACTGCTGGAACACTGGTGTATAGGTATACAATTTATTAATACCATGGTATAATATGAAATATACACATTATATTTTGTAAACATTACACATTTTTATATATTGATCACGTGTACACTGTTTCCCAACGTTTTTATTTTTATTACAAGTCAGCATTAGTTTACTATAATTGTATAATGTAATATTTAAAGGAAAACAGGATACGTGTCTCACAGAATGTTGGACATTCCAACGGGCGAAATATTCAGCACCGGACAGAATTATTGACTCGTTTATTTGTATATTATGGGGTCCGATGTAGACCGGAGAGAGGTGTTTATTGCGGGTTAATTGAAAAACCTTGTCCCAAGACGACATTTTTATGTGCTTTCACACAACAGTGTTATCTGTTCGCGGCTATCACGGAATTAATGTGATTCGTTGCTTTTTGGACGTTTATTATAAAATAGTAGACAAATTAGTGGACAGTTAGACGTGTATTATACGTGACTGTATACGTATATTCGTATATTAAGACGATAATAATTATTATAAGATGATAAGGTGAAGTCGGTGTACATTGCTGACGAAAAATATAAATAAATATAATATATTATAACGTACAAATTGAAATTAATGACGTACCGAAAAATCGTCAGGTTATTCGTTTATATTTTTGTATTCAAATTGTTCGCACATACACTTAAAATAATAATAAAACGCGGATATGAAATGAATGTCATTTGACATTTTTAAAAACTTCCATTATGTATATCTTCTATATAATTATAAGGTTTAATACACTTAGGTGCGTATATTATAATTTATAATAAATATAAAACATGTTATACGAGACACGAGTGCAAGTGTCTTACATGACACACTGTGTTTTCGAAAACATGTTTTTCATAATATCATCAATCATATATTATGAACTTATATTTTTTACCTCGAAGTTAAATGTTAAATCAAAACTAATTTAGTTAGAATATAAGTATAATATATATATATATATAAAGGGTTTAGGTCAATCGACCGACCACCGACAGGATAATCGATCGATAAACCAATATTTCGGATAAATAAACGAAAATTAAATGAATGCAAATGACAAATCGTATAAAATATAATCATTAAGTTATTAAAATAATTGTAATTAATATTTCATTTATGAAAGTTAACACACTCAAACACACATATAAAAATTAAAATTAAAAAATATGGAATAGAAATTTAAAATAAATACGAGATAAATTACGATCAAAAATTATAAAGGGAGATTGTGAGCAAGCCTTTAGAATTCTAGATAATATCTGATATTCTAAAATAATTTTAGTATTTTACCCATGCCATTATTAACTATAGGTTTATTTACCTGCCGGTTCTGTGTGTATGAGTGTGTTAAATTTCATAATATTGAAATAATATTACAATCATTTTAATCGGAATTATTTTTATGATTATATTTTATACGATTTGTCATTTGCATTCATTAAATGTTCATTTACTCGGTATACTGGAGGCTGTCGGTCGATTGTCCGTGTCGGTATGTTGGTTATCGATATTTCTTAATGTCCTGAAATTTAACCTTTTTGGCTCTTTCAATATTTAATTCAAAAATAATAGTATTTTTTTAATTTATATTTATATTTTACAAACCGAGTTTCACTCATGTACGGAGTAGATAAAGCTGCGCCCACACCTAACAGACATCTGAGTAAACGTTGTTTGTCGAACGTTTGATGATCGTTTATTAGATATTTCACATGTTTGACGAACGTTCGTTGAATGTTCATTAGGCGTGGACGCAGATCTGAGTATTTTATATTAACTGTCAACAAAAATATTAATTTGAAATATAATATACTGTAATTATTATACTATGAAAATATGAAGTTACATAAAAATAATTATTAAAAATATTATTAAAATTATAATATTTTAAAATAATTGAAACCAACATATAATATAAAAATAATTACGGAAAGGTTTACATATATAACAAAAAAAAAAAAAATATATATATATATAGGTATAATATGTTATAATATTAATCCTATTTCAAGAACAATTATTTATTACTAATTATAAATAAATAAAATAAGCGTTTTATTTTGTTTTGTCTAAATGTCTTAAGTATAGATGAATTAATTTTAATCTTTCCCGTAAATATTATTGCAGTAAATATTTAAATCATCTCTGAAATCAATAATCATATTAATTCGATTATATCCCCTGTCTTATGTAATATTAATTATTATGATTAACTACTTTTTATAAACGAGTATTTTAGTCGTTTTCAATGTGTCTATACCTATAACTAATAATTTAAAAACTAAAATTAATATTATATATTCATAATTTAATAATTATGAATTGATTGTAATAAACTTATATAGTTTATAATTTAAGATTTAAGAAAAAAAACTATGTATTATTTTAAAGTAACCTATATATTAGTGACACAGCATTATAACTTCTCTAATAGCATTTTCAAAACTCTTTCTTAAGTATTTCATTCATTTATTAAGGTAGGTAATATTTAGTTTGTTGTTACTAATAAATAATAATGCTTCGGGTCGTTTAAATAAAGAACTAGGTACATTAACCATGGGAAATCCTTTTACATGACTACCTATCTGTTATGTGTTAACATTTTTTATGAGTTAATAGTAACCTCCATACACAATAGAAAATAAGGATGTTAAAAACAATAAAATCTACCTGTGGATCATTTTCTGTAGGCACAAAGACGTAGTATTGTCTGTTCAATAGTTTAAGTATGTATGCCTGAAGATATGTAAAGCATCAAACATCAAATAATTTTAGGTCATATAAAATATTGTTCATTTTCAAAACGTATTTAGGTAGGTATGTTATTTTTATTCTTTGATATAACCTAACTATTAACCATATTAAAACATTTTATCAAACCAATATTACACGCATAATTATAATTAATATTAATTATCTGTATAATTATTACCGATAGCGTTATATTAATATTATCAAAATCTGCTTTAATAAATTAAATATTAAATTATTAATTTACGCATACAATATTAAAATACTAATAATATATTATGTTTACTACGAATATAATAATTAAATCTTAAAAAATACTCTCATCAACATTAAACAATCAATATTGTAATTTAAAATATATATAATATTAACATTATAGGTATATGTATATTATTATTATTTAAATGGACGTAGCCGATTCAATTTACTAATAATCCAGTAAATTACAGCAGTTTCGGTTCTTTTTCTACATAATATTTCGCCCATATTTATATTATTGATATTTAACTTTTGACAAATCTAAAAATAAAATAATAAATATAATTTTTTTTTTTTTTAAATTTAATTATTGATAAATTTAAAGTACTCTTATATCTTATATCTATATAATGAATATGTTCCTATATATACCTAGATTAAATTCAAATTTTCAATAGTCAAAATTTTAAAAAAGACGAACTGATACTGCTGTGAGTGGCCGAGGGGATACAGGTGTAGAGTGGATAGTGCAGTAATTTGATTGAAATTTGAATGCAATATCACATTCGAAAATAATAAGTTTTTATAAAGTGTATCTTTGAGATTATGATAATTTTACATTTTTTTTTCTATTTTACAGTAAAAATGTATATTCAGTAAACTCACGCAATAATAATAATGTGTTTTATTATCTACCGAAATAATAATTATTATACATTGGTATATTATAATATTAATTATCTATCTTTTATGTACTAAATAAGAGTACGTGTACATTCGAGTAGGTATAGGTAATAAATAATAATAATATAATTTAAAAAAAAAAAAATATTTAAATATTTTTTTACACTAATATTTCATATAACTTAAAAATTATGTTAAAAATATATCATACCTCTATTGGAATTAACATAAATGGATTTGCTAGTGTATGCAGATTAATGATTGGTATCTCATTAGTCAACGAATTCTAAAATATTAAAATTATACAATTATTATATTTAAACAAAAAATATATTATATATTTTAAAATATTTAAATTAAGGTTTTTACACTTTTAGAAATATAAATAATAATATAAATATATATAATATATTTTACTCGTATTATTACCATAGCCCGTAGTTTTAAAATTTAATTTATGTAAATAATTTAATTTCAATAATACAATTATTTTTTTTATTATTGTTTATTTTCAATAATATTATAATATAATCGAACTTATCTATACATAATATGTGGAATATAAAACTTCAATATCTTATTTCATCGTTCAATCATTAATTTATATTGATAATAATTAGTAATAATCAATAAACACCTATTTATTTTGAAGTCTAACTCTATAAAATATATTTAATGAATATAGATACTTATTTTTATTGATACTTTATTTGTTAATTTAGTTCAAAATTCAAATAATAAAATAACTATTGTAAAAATTTAATCGTGTAATAAAATTAGACAGTTATGTTTAAAAATGCTCATTTTTATTAGATATATTATTACAATTTGTATCTAAATATAGTAGATATACTATTTAATAAGAATACCGAATTAAAATATATTGATTATTGAACTTTTTCGAAATGTTTATTTTGACATTTTGTATTTTTTCTTTCAACTACTAATGGAAAATAAATAATTAATAAAACGTTTTGATTTCATATTAGTACTATCTATTTACGATTTTTATTTTATTTAAACACACTATTTATCAAAACCAAAACATAGCGACTTTACTTTTACAATATTAATTATATACTAACAAAGTAACAATATGTTTTAGATTCTGAGCGAAGCTTTGTATCGGTTTTACAATGATTTGTGTCTTTTTTTTTATGTCTGAAGACAATTTTACTACCCGAAACAATGCTCCGATTGGAAAGTGGATGTAGTTGGTAGGTACTTTAAATAAGGTATATTTCGAATTTCTCAAAATTGACTCTATGCGATAGAAAAAACGGCATTTTTTCACGAAAACTGAAATTTCGACGAATTCGATTTCAATATTTCACGATTACTCAAGTAATTTTGAAGTAAGAGACTTGAAAATTTTATTGGGTATTCACATAAGTACTATATATATGTGGTAAAATTGTGGAACTGTTACTTTAATTTTTCTACAAAATATAGGACTTTGAATATTTCGTAGAATTCTCGTTTTTATGTATACGTATATAATGTTTGATAAAATTGGTAATTTTGGGCATTAAGGTCTGAAAATTTACATATCACTATCATATCAAAATATTAAAAAAATCCCAAGTCTCAATTTTTTTATTATAGCTGTTTAAAATTAATATTTTGAGTTTAAATGAAAATCTTATAATTCATACTATAGTATTCTTCTTATTATTTCTCATTACATTTACAATAAAAATTAATAGAAAATCCAAAAAATTTGGAAATTTTATTGGAGCATACTGATATATATATTTACATATTTCCAAAATATTAAAATCTCAAGACTCATTTTTTTTTTAATAGTAGTTTAAATTTGAAATTTCAGTAAAATCAATATTTAAACTATTTATTATGGATTTTTCTTATTATATTACAATATTTTACAATACTATTAAATAAAATTGACATTTTTTTTAAAAAAAATTTTAAATATTTTATTGAAGTTCAAATAAATTTTATTTAACGCAGTTCCAATTAATTATGAATTATTACATTTACAAAAGAAAAGAGCTGATAATCCTGCCGCAAAGATACAGGTGTGCAAATTACACTGTTTTATTTAATTAGAATTTGAATGTAATGATAAACCATTACATTCGAAAAAAATATTTTGAGCGAAGTTCTGTCAAATATAGGCATTTAGGTGACAAGAGATTTTATGAGCATTCAGCATTTATATTGAACTTAGAGACTTTAAAACCTACATGGTCCATATATGGTCCCTATATGTATGATCAAATTTTGTGTTTTAAATAATTAATAAAATATGTCAAAATTTTAATCAATACCTTCATTATCTGACTGAACTTCGCTCAAATTGTTTTTTTCGAATGTAGGTAATGATTTATTATTGCATTCAAATTCTAACTAAAATTAAACACTATGATTTGGACAGCTGTATCCCTGCGGCAGGAGTATCAGCTCTTCTTTTTTACATATTATATTAATATAAATTCAAAATTAAATACATTATAGTAAAATATTTTTATAATATTATTTTATATATAAATCGAATATAATTATTATAAATACAGTAAATTAATTAAACGACTAGGTATTAGGCATTATATCTATTAAGTATTATTAAATATAATTATTAATGTATAAATACCATATAAGATAACCAAGCCAATTTAACTTTTTCACCATAATTTTCTTCCTTCCATGATTCAATTATACAATAATTATTATTTGTAATCTATAGAATTGTTTTTTAATAGTTATCAATAATAAAACAAATAAAAATAAATGGGTCATACATTATTTTTGCTTTTGTTTACTGTTGCTCCAAAATTCTGACTATATTTGATATAGTTCAGCTTTGATACATCTTCAATGGAATTTACATTAATTTTTGATGGATCTATTAATTTATTATCGAATTCCTTTAAAACGTCAGAATACAATGCGAAAGATTTCACATATTTAGTATTTCTTTTATGCTGAAATTTTACATTTACAGCATAAATATTATCATCTAACTTTCTATTCTCCTAAAAATTATAATTTATATTATAATTAATAATTAGATTTTTATTGTAAATTCAGGAAATTACTTTTATGACACGATATTTTTTTACAGTCAGACTTGATCCAGCTATCGATGATAGACTATCTGTATTATTTGTATCATATTTTTTTGCATTTAATTTACGTTTGAGAGTCTAAATTAAATTAAATATATAAAATATGATACTAAAATAGTACTAAAATATATTGAATGTAGGTACTTACTTTACTTCTGTCAGCAATACGTTTTTGTAAACATTCTTTTTTTACCCATCGTAAATTATAATTGAATTTTGACATGGTATGTCTGACAATTTTCTTAATATGTGTATAGCAAATACTCGTAACTACAAAAATACTCACCTATGAAATAAAAATTTGACAATTTTTTTATTTTATTTTACTTTTTTTTTTTGACAAAAAATTTAATAATATTAATATAAAAAATTATTAATAATATTATATAAATATGAATTTACATCAATCAATTTTATTAAATCAATATTATTTTAATACAAGCCAACCATTAATTCTAGTATAGGTGCCAATATATTTAATAATTTGATAAATTAACATAACTTTTATTTTTATATTGCTAAATTTAGTTTTAAAAAAGCCAAACTTCATACTGCTATGGTCTGTGGTCTGTGGAAGGGATACAGGTGAGGAAAGGATAATGGTAATGTTATAGTAGTATGTTGTATTTTTGATTTCGAAAAATTCGAAAAAACGATTCTGAACGAAGTTCAGTCAGATAATATAAGAAGTATTGAATTTATTTAATTTTTAATTTAATTTATATCATAATAATTAACTAATTAATAGTCTGCTACTACTGTCTATTGTTGTTCATTTTCTCTATCGCATAGGATTAATTTTGAGAAATTTGGAAAATTATCTAAATAAAATACCAACTACTCGTACATCCACTTTCCAACCGGAAACATATGATATTTCGTGAAAATCGGAGCATTATTTAGGGTAGATAAAGTGTCCTCAGACATAAAAACAAAAAAAGACACACATCATTATAAAACCAATACATATAAAATTTACTGGGATGAAAAAATAATTTTTAATATATTTATTATTATTTATTTAATTAAATTCCGTTTTATAGTGAATGTTATATAACTACGAGTATATATATTATAATAAAAGGTGATCAATTATATCCGACTCAAATATTGTTCTCATACTCGTATATCAAAATAATGCATAACGAATAAAATATATAATTATATAAATTTATTCAATTAATTATTAATACTAAATAGTTTTCAAATATATGAAAATTAAATTATTCTTTAATGTCATACAATTTTTCAAAACGCATTTATATAATAAACATAAATAAAATATTATACTCGTATATTATATTTTACATTATATGGATTCTGCGTGTTAATACTGAAAAATATGAATGAATAAATAAATTACTGATTGTTAAAGTAATATTACTATACATTAGTCATACGTTATACGTAACCACTATAGTACTATAGCTATTTATTGAACTTACATGAAACATATATATAGGTCAATAATGTAATTATAGAAAAAATACGATTGGAACCACACACTTTTGGCTATTTTTTAATTTCTATAGTTATATTTCATACGTAATAAGATAAATTCATGTAAATTAAAAAAAACTATTTAACATCCTAAGAAATTAAATTTGATTTCTATACATGTTTGATGATAAATTCTCAAGTATGTAGTTCTACAAAATATTATGATTTATATTGGGAAGTATATTTATATATGTACTATACGTATATACTTATGTGTATATATATATATTCTACAATGTTTCTATATCTCCTTCGGAACCCAATGGCTATTAATCCTTTGTCGGGGATACGTTGGCGCCACGTCAATGGCTACCCCTTCATCCCCACAATACCACCCCACCACTGAAATATAAACCACGATCCATATAGCTACACACGCTGTGAAGGGATATTCGCATTCCACGTGGGCGACATACCAAAAACTTCATTCATAAAACATCCCTTTCAGACAATCGCTGGCGCCACGTCTTATACAGCTTCGATTTTGTTACACAGTTTTTCAACGTATAAACACACTCATACATACATTCCACACATACATACATACATATTTTGCTTCTTTATACTTTCAAATGCCATAATGTTGTTTTGCTATCTTTTAATGTTCTTTTTTATTTTTTTTCGTTGTTTTAGGATTCGAAAACATATATAAATGTTTAACTATATAAAATTATAATATTTTTAATAATTGTAATGTTACTTTTATAAATAAGTTTATAATCAAAGCAAAATTACAAAGGAATTATTTTAAAATTATATAACTATATTTTAATATATTGTTAAAAAAATAAAAAGATTTTGGTATTACCTAATATGTAATGTTATAATTTTATATACATTTTTTACGTTGACGGAAGGAACAACTAATCAGGATTAAGAGTTTAAAATTGTAATTTTATGAAATATTATATAATATTATTTAAAAATTATACGTGAACTTGGAAGTAACAATTTAAACTACTCAAAGTTAAAATATAGTCAATAGTTTATTTTCAAATATTATTTTAGATTCTGAGCGAAGCGAAGAATGTATTGGTTTTACAATGATGTGTGATTTTTTTTTTTTTTTTTATTCTGTAAACATTTTTACTACCCGAAATAATGCTCCGATTATCACGAATAGGGTATGTTTCCGTAGCAAAGTGGATCTAGTTGGTACATTATTTAGGTCATTTTTCAAATTTCTCAAAATTGACCCTAAGCGGTAGAAAAAACTTCGAAAAAATGACGAAAAATGAAATTTTGACGAATTCGATTTCTATATTTCTCGATAACTCGGGCAATTTTCAAGATAGAGACTTGAAAAATTTTTGGGTGTTCACATAGCTTTTATATATATGTGGTAAAATTTTGGAACCGTTAAATTAATTTTTCTACAAAATCTAGGACTTTGAATATTTCGTAAATTTCACGTTTTCACGTATATAATGTTTAATAAAATTGGCAATTTTTGGTATTAGGGTCTGAAAATGTTACTGAAGTATACTTACATATTACTTAATATCATACTAAAATATTAGAAAAATCCCTAATCTCAATTTTTTTTATAGCTGTTTTAATTTGATATTTTTAGTTCAAACGAAAATTATAATTTGACTGAACTTCGCTCAGAATCGTTTTTACGAATGCAATGGTTTATCATTGCATTCAAATTGTAATTAAAATTAAACGCTATGATTCGCACACCTGTATCCTGTTCGGCAGGAGTATCAGCTCTTCAGCTCATCTTTTTTTAAATTATCATAGACTACAAACGGCAAAAACCTTAATCCGGCCCTGATTGTATACAATAATGTCAATATTACATAACTATATACCCTCTATAATCATATAATTATATACCTAATTCGAAATTTAAAAGTTTTACATTTAAAATTTAATAAAAAATCTTCATTTTAATTAATTCAAAAATTCAATCAAAATAAATAATTTAATATATAATAATTAAAAATAATATTGTATATTATAAATATACGAGTATAATATTATTATTATTTTAAAGTATAATATGAAAAAAATATTTGAAACGAAGAGAAAAAATCTATTGGTTTTACAATGATATTGTCTTTTTTTTGTTTTTGTTTCTTTGCATGAAGACACTTGTTCGACTAGAAATAATGCTCCGATTTTTATGAATAGCATAGGTTTCCGGTTGGAAAGTAAATTTAGTTGATACTATATTTAGGTAATTTTTCAAATTTTTCAAAATTGACTCTATGCGAGAGGAAAAACGACCAAAAAATAATAAAAAAAAACGGCATTTTTCACGAAAACTAAAATTTCGACGAATTCGATTTCAATATTTCACTATAACTCAGGCGACAGGCAATTTTAAATTTAAAGAATTAAAAATGTTATTGGGTGTTCACATGAATATACGTATATATGTGATAAAATTTTGGAACCGTTACGTTAATTTTTCTACAAAATATAGAACTTTAAATATTTCCTAAAATTCTATTTTTTAATTTTTTATGAATATAATGGTTGATAAAATTGGCAATTTCACTATTCTGAGCAAACAGCGAAGTACTCTCAGACTTGGGTATTTAGATGACTAAATTAAGGGTTTTATGGGTATATTTATTATATTATTAGTTATATATTGAACGTAGAGACTAATAAATGTAAACATTTTAATCAATATACATACCTATATTATCTGATGAACTTCTCTCAAAATCGTATTTCACGAACGTAATGATTTATCAATACATTCAAATGTTAATCAAAATTCAATACTAACCTCTTTACACCTGTATTCCTTCACCTTTAATTATTACGTATAAATTATATACGTCATATTCAAATTAAAACGAATATTCTATACGTTTCCATTCAACGTTTTCTTGTATATATTTCAGGCCCGTACGCCAGGGGGTGTTGTGGTTTAACCTTCAACCCCCCCTTGGCCTAATGGTTATTCGTTTTTGTACATATTACAATAATAAAAACAAATATTTACAAGGAAATATTCAATAAAATATTTGAGAATCCCCTAAAGAAATCCTGCGCACAGGCCTGATATATTTTTATTTTATTTATACAATTAAAATATAACTGAACTAAATTTTTTTTTTTTAAAAACTTATTACATATATAATATTATATATTTAATTAAATAAATTAATGTTTGTATCCTTATAATACATTTATTTCAAGGCGCAGCTTGTAAAGGTACCTATAATTCTTTTTAAATAAATAAAAAAACATGTTATTATCTGTTATAAAATATAATAGGTAACAAAGTAATATATTCCTGTTTATGGTCAGATATCCATTATTTGTGTTGTCTTTGATGAGATTCATCATAAATACCTTGGTATACAACCATAATAATACCGGGAAATATAATAATAACAGTTTGCCCATACTCGGGCATTGCCACCTACAAGATAAAGCACACCGTATGACCATCTCGTGTTCTAGTCACATACACTAACCAATCATTATTAATTATGCATCAAAAAAAATTATTTATGACCTGTTTGTTAGACTGAAAGTCTGTAACAATCAGGTGGTCAGTGATCGTCATTAGAGATAAAGACGTCAAACTCGGAACTTGTCGCTTCCGATTGGAATATCGAATATACTTTAGAATTGTAATTAAAAAATACACCAATAAATTGTTAAACCTTAATAAATTACAGAATTTGGTTAATTTATTGTAAGTAGGTGTATTTAATTATTAATTCATAATGAATAGGTAATGAAATATAATAATACGTATATATTAAAAATGGCATCATTTTATATTATTAAAATATATAATTATTAATTTTGAAAATATTAATAAATGTCATAATAAAATATGTATATTGTCTACAAATCTCAATTTTAAATAACTATAAAAAAAATGAGACTTGAGATTTAAATAATATTTTGGAACTAAATTAATCAATATTATATAGTAGATTAGTAGAATTTCAATAATATTTTCAGACATTAAATCTCAAAATTGCCAATTTTATCAAACATTAAAGAGATAGAAATGATAATTTTATAAAATAGGTATTCAAAGTTCTAAATTTTGTAGAAAAATTAACGTAACCGTTCTATAATTTCATTCCATATATTATATCTAATAGTACCCATCAATAATAACATTAAAAATACAATTTTCAAGTCTGTAAGTTAAATAGTAGCTATGTGAACACCCAAAATGTTTGCCTGTGTTATTATAAAATATTAAAAACAATTTCGACAAATTAATTACCGTTCAGTAATCGTAAAAAAATGCTATATTTTCATCACTTTTTGGTAGTTTTTTGTACGGGATAAATTCAATATTGAGAAATTCGTAAAATGACCAAAATAAAGTACCAACTAAATTCACTTTCTTATCGGAAACATATGATATATTCGTGAAAATCGGAGCATTATTTTGGGTCGAAAAAGTGTTTACAGACACAAAAAAAAAAGAAGACACATCATTGTAAAACCAATACATTCTTTACTTCGTTCAAAATCTAAAATTATTATCATACACAGTAGCATCGATTTGACAATAGCATATAATATTTTCATATCTTCATTAGATTTTAGATGTAGGTTAAGTTTAGCACTACAAAATGTTGTAATTAATAATTTGTTCAATTTTATTTGGTTTAAATTCATACTTTCAGTACAATAAGAATAATAGGTACCGCCTATATACGTATATATTTATAAATAAGTAAATAGTATATATATATATATATATATATATAGTATATATAGTATTATAAATAAGTAAATAGTTAATACTATTTATAGTATTAAAATAATACTTTGATATTCGTAGTATTATAGATATGGGATAAATTTAGTATTAAAAATTAAATATAATATAAGTAGAACAATTCTTTTAAAAAAATATAACATACGAGTATATCCTAATATCTTTTCTAAACGACCTTACGTCAATACAATATTTTTATAGCTAAAATTAATAGCAATGAAAGGAACAATTGAAATATAACGTTTGTAATTAAAATGTTAACTTTCTGTTACTATTGGTTTTTTTTTATGACACTTATGCCTGTATAATTATTATGTTAATCATAAATTTACGTTAATAAAGAATTTATTTTTAATAACAATTTGAAAACCAAGTAATATTTTTACGACTTGTGTTAAAAACACGGAACGTGCATTTTAAAAATAATGAAATACATTATTTTATTGAATATCAGGTTTTACATAAAACTTATGGAAAATAGTGTTTATATGTTAACTGTTGATAGAACATTTTGACTTGTGGTAAATTTATTTGAGTGACAAAAATATCACGTGTAAACTTGACACTCGTGTATCATAACTTAAAAGTGTTATAAACACTTAATAGTTTAATATTGATAAAACGCGCAAATCAGACCACAAATACTTATAAATTATTTAAATGTCCACGGATTCACGGGTACCGGAAAAATGTAAGTATGCATCATCGCAACCAATATTATATAAATAAATTATAACCCAAATTTAAATTAATTTTAAACATTAAGTATAGGTTATCTGATATTCTGGAATAACGATGATGTATATTTTTATTTGCTGACAGAATATAATATTTTTTTGTAAAATTAAAAAATAAAAAATTTTAACTTATCGATTATATAGCTTTTCTATTATTTTTGTCGATTTAAATAATTTGAAAAACGATATAATATTCAAATATCAACAATCAATATAAATATTTGTAACTTGTAAGAATTTCTTTATTAAATTGTTATTGGTACTATATTTATAATAATAATTAATAAAAATAATACAATATTATTCACTAAGATGTCATTTGGACGTATCGTGCTTATTTATAGTTACGAGTTGAATAAAACTAGATCAATTCATTATTTCGATAAACATTTTTACTTTTTTAAGTACTAATATTTCACAAATTACAATATACTCCTATAATAGTACAGACTTATGAAAATAGTGATGTAAATTTAAATTACATAATATATAATGAGTAGGTATTTATGTATCATTTATAATATATTCATTTAATATAAATTAAATATTATATTGCCAGGATTTTCATATAGGCATAAATATATATTTATTATTATATGACATTGTTTAAGTCGAATTAAATCTACGTAATTATATATTAACACTATACCTAGCTACTTATATTAACTTAGCGTAAAGGTAATTCTACAAAAATCAATTTTAAAACGATAATTTTTTTTATCATCATCATTGATTCACAACGTATAGCATGTCCAGTCTGTATTTTACCAGTCATTCTAGTCTATTGTGTGGTCTGAATATAAAATGTATAGCACGCGACTGATTGTCATGAACTGTTAAGGAAACTTGCCTAAGCGCCATAATGGAATGTCAAATAGCTTTTATCTGTAGAATAATAATTTTTCATTCATACGTTGTAACTTGTACTTATTACTTATCGTTACTAGAGTTCTCAATTAAAAAAAAAAAAATAATAATAATAAAATAAAATAAAATAATTATAAACATTATTTTTTCCGTACACTAAAGTTTTATCTTTTATATCATATTATTTTTAATAAAAACATTTAAAAATATAATAACAATAATCCAATTAAGGAAAAGGCATTTATATCGTGTAAGTTCTTTTTTATAAATAAACGAATTATGGGGATATCAATATATTATACATATTATTATTCAAATACAGAAAATGTATAGTTAATATGCTACCTAAACTATTTAAAATTCATTATGGTTCACTATATAATAGGTAGATACCTATGAAACTAGGAAGGCTAGTAAGAACTAAGAAGTCAATTATTATTATACATAAAGATACTTAGGTACATGATATTAGATAATTTGTAATATTGTAATTATTGTTATTAAAAATGTTTTTAAAATTAAATTTGTTTTCTTTTAAATGGATAATGTTTTAGATTTTTGAGCGAAGCGAAAAATGTATTGGTTTTACAATAATGTGTGTCTTTTTTTTTTTTTTACTACCCGAAATAATGCTCAGATTTTTACGAATAGTATGTGTTTCCGGTTGAAAAGTAGATGTAGTTGGTACTTTATTTAGGTCATTTTGATCAAATTGACCCTATACCCCTAACTTATCGAAAAAACGGCATTTTTCACGAAAAATGAAAATTCGACGAATTAGATTTCAGCATTTCACATTCACGATAATTCAGGCAATTTTGAACTTAGACACTTGAAAATTTTATTGAGTTTTCTCATAGGTACTATATGTGGTAAAATTTTGGAACCGTTACGTTTAGTTTTCTGCAAAATATAGGATTTTGAATATTTCGTATAATTTTCGTTTTTATGTATATAATGTTTGAAATAATTAGCAGTTTTGGATTTTAAAGTCTGAAAATTTTACTTAAGTATACCCATGTAATACTTAACATGATATCAAAATATTAGAAAAATCCCAAAAATCATTTTCTTTTTATAGCTGTTTAAAGTTGATATTTATATGTTTAGTTTAAACAAAAATATTAGAATCCATACAAGTATTCTTTTTATTATTTCTCAATACTTTTACAATAAAAATAATAGAAAAACCAAAAAATTAGGAAAATTTTTGAAAATTTTTTTGTTTCCAAAATATAAGGCAAATTTTTTTTATAAGTGATTAAAGGTGAAATTTCAATAAAATTAATATTTAAAGTATTTATATGTATTCTTCTTATTTAATTTCAATATTTTACAATAATTTAAAATAAAATTGACAAAAATTTTGAAAATTTTATTGAAGCATAAATACATTTTACTTAACTCAGTTCCAATTAATTGATGAATTATTATAATATATACGATTTTTTTTTATATAGCTGTTTAAAGTATAAAAAAGCATGGGAAGAGATACAGATGTAAAGATGATAGTAATTTTGATTACAATAATTTGAATGTAATGATAAATCATTATATTCGAAAAATGATTCTGAGCAAAGTACTGTCAGATTTGGGTATTTAGGTAACTCATTTAGGGGTTTTATGATAAATTATTTATATTGAACGTAAAGACTGATAAATGTAAAATTTTAATTGGTACATATATATATACTATCTGATGAAAGTCGCTCAAAATAGTCAAAATCGTTTTCACGAATGTAATAATTTATCATTGCATTCAAATTGTAATCAAAATTCAACACTATTCTCTTTACATTTGTATCCCTTCCACACAGTGGCGCCGTTTGTCCAAATTTAATGGGGTAGAAAATGTTATTGAAATATTTGTATAATATATTTGATTATATTTATTTATAATATTATATTCAACTAATTTTTAAGAAATATGGAATATATACAATGCCTATTTAACAAAATTATAGAGTACACCAAAGTGGAGTTTATACGGTTAATTTTCACCAAATTTTGTTTTAGTTTCAGTATCACTGCTTTTGTCTAGATATCGATTAGTTAATTTTATTGTAATATAAAATTATACTTAATATGACATTGTATAGATAAAAAGTACCTCTATTACTTTAAAAAAAAATTTTGTTGGGATTATAATCCTGTTTTTTAATATTTATTTATAGTTAAATATTATACTTATACGTCTATTACAGTAATTAGTAAGGTTGCAAAAATATAATATTGCTACCCTATAAAAAAAGATGGGGTAGCAGTCGCTACCCTTCGCTACCCCCTATCTACGCCTATGCTTCCACACCAGTTTGGCAGTTTCCCTTCCCTTGATTTTTCATTTTCACTTTATTAATAATTTTTTAAAATATTTAATATTATATTAATGTTCTATAAGGGGTATACGACGAATACAGGTACTTTTTAACAAGTGACCACATTTGTATCAGTCTTATTTTATAGTCATTATATAGAAATTATAATTTAAATAAATATTGGGCAAACAACATTTTATTATATTGTTGCCAATTTGCCATAAAAGAAATAAGAAAAGTTTTGGAAGACACGAACAATATTGAGGTAGAAAAATATTAGTAATCTTAAAATTGACACGATTGCAAGGCCTTAAAATTTAAAAACCATATAAGATATTATAGTATTATCGAATAATGGTAATGTTTCAATACACATTTCACAACATACACAAAATATACTTTATTATTGATCAATCGATTTTATTTTTTTGACTTGTCTGTTTTCTTTATCACAGTAAATGTCATTATGAACATTTCATACTATTTCTATATTTTCTATCACGCTATAGAATTAACAGTTACCTTAATATTACTCGTGGATTGTTGTGTAATCAAGGGCACTTTTTTGTCTTTTGTAAAATTTAAAGAAATGTGAAATTCAAATGCAACAATTAAAAATTTTTTGAAGAAGAGTGATGCAGGTCCTGTTACTTTAGGACTGATAAAAAAAAAAAAAAAAAAAAAAAACATTTTACTGAAACTGCTGCATCTAAAAATAAATATAGGTATTGAACTATTGGACGCATCTGAGTAATAGTGAGTATAGACGAAATAGAACATTTTAATAATTAATTTAAATGTTAGGTGTTAGTAAAATGTATTTGTATATTAGATTTATCAATACTATTAAATATACCTAAATAAGTGTGGCTGTGGCCAGCGTTGCATAGGTACTCAGGCGCGGATTCAGGGGGGAGCTATAGATGCTCAAGCACCCCCTGTCGTTTGACCACCAATAAATTTTTTTTTTTCATAACTATTATTGTAATGTTAATTAAAAGTAATATTTATTAAAAATGTTAAATGTTGAAAAACTTTTTATACATAAAATTTTTAAAAAAATGAAAAAAGTATATCTCTACTATAATAATTTTTTTTATCTTAGCACCCCCTGTCAAAATTTTCTGGATCCGCGCCTGTAGGTACTCGTATATTATATAATATATATTATAGAAAGTGGAAATAATACGAAAGAAATTCCCTCTTGGGCACCGATTCGAATTCGGATAAAAAGACATACGTATAGAAGGTTTATTATAATATACTGATATATAGCATAGGTAACAATATTGACGATGAGGACGACGACGACTCCGAATAACAATATAATATATAGGTACCTAATAATTATTTATTTATACTTAATATATTATGTATTATGGTATTATAGTTTCATCCCCGCGAAAGAATTTCAATTTGATCGAGAATGAGAATTTCATCACTATATGTGGTCGCCGGACGGCCCGGGGTGTGTCTAATTTTATTGTGTCGGCAAGCTCTTATCGGCCGGGTCGGATCAAATTTGTTCGGACTTTGTCTTTTAAACCTAGTTAAACCACACACGTAAACATAATATAATAAACCTATATTTTATATATTATTATGTACCTACGTATAATATAGATAGATAGATTTACGATTAAATCGGCCGATGCTGGTGAGAGGACAGAGGAGTACCACGGTATGATACACGACAGTAAAGTAAATTAGTAGACTAGAGGGACACAACCGAGCGCGTTACGTATATAATATAAAAGTGTGTGTGTGTGTGTTTTTGGAATGTCCTGGATGGTTTTTTTTTTTTTTTTGGAATGCTACTGCGGGTGGCATAATAATAATATTATCTATCTATATATATGTACAGATATAATGTGTACCGACATACGCGTTATTACCCGATCACCGCACCAGTGGTTGGAAAACGATACACCGTCACTAATTGACAACCGCGTTTTATGGGTTTTATGTCTCATATATAAGTTAAACACACACACTCATATACGTATTATATAATAGGTATATACCTAATGTTATAACTGTTATACCTTATATTATTTTATTATAGAGATAGACCGTATAATAGTAATACACAATACGATACAAAACGTCTTAATGGATGTTGGACCCCTTTAAAACAAATAAGAAATAACTATAATATGTATATGTACACATAATACAGGTAGGTACCTGCAACCTGCACAAGCGCTAAGCGACTACCTATACGGCATATTATTATAGGTATAATATTATATAGGTACACGGATACCTCTATATATATATAAATAATGTTATATACCTAGCATACCACGCGGTTACGAGCGGCGCGTTTACGGCTCTGCTGGCCGTGTCACGGCTTATCGACGGTCCTGATCTTCGGTGGGATAAATCACCGCGCACGGAAAAATGATCGTTGCCCCGGAACGGGTGTGGCCGCCGAGATACGTCATCGAGTGCGCGCGGGATTCCAAACGTAATCGATCGACGGTCGGCGGGTGTGATGGCCGTCCCGGAGAAGAGGGCAAGGAAACCAGGGAGGTCCATATAATTACACGTCCGTTTACCAACAAATCGCCATTCGGTATTTCGGTTATACACGACTGCCGCGTGTTACCGCATGTCTGGTACACATATATTATATTATATCATCATGATAATATTATGTACCTGTACATTATTTATTATTATTAGTATGGTGGAGAAGGAGATATCACGTGTGCGGTCTTCACAATATTTCGGATTTCGTCGTCTTTTAAGCTAAAGTAAATTCTTAAAGGTTCGTATACGAGTGCACGATCCAAACTTCACAGTGATTTTATATACGACTATACACGTTTGGGGTGCTCTTCGTCTAAAATCACATAATATAATAGCAATATCGGATAATAAACGATTTTCGTATAAATGTATAATCATAATATAATATTAAGTAATAATGCGTTACGATTTTTTCTTCTTCCAATTGGATAATTACTAATTACTAATTAAGTATTTATGAAATGGCCTAATAGGTACAGGTTTTATTATTAATACAATTTTAATACTATACTTATTAGTTATTACTATTTACTATTAGGTACTAATTATTCATAGTACGAAATTATGTAAACTATATCCTAACCTATAAATTAATAATTTATAATGCAATAAACATTAATTTAAAACTATATAATACATGAAATTTCAAAACTTAAAGTACCTATTTGAAGAAGCCAAGTTACTAGATAGATAATCAAAATGAAATAAATAAATATTTTTTTCAGTAATTAAAGAGTATTTTTAATAAATCGCTTCGCTCAGAATCTAAAATACCTATATAATATATTTTACTATAAATTTAATGAGTAAACGTGTAGTACGAAAATTTTTAAATTTTAGGCCCTGGTTACTTTATTCTAACTTTTTACTTCACATTTTTACTTATTAACCAAGATTATTATTTATTGGCCAAATTTACAGACGATTTTCAGGTAGGTACATTCTTCATTAAAAAAAAACCAACACCTACACGTTTGTTAAATATTAATATTATATTACTATCTGCATTATTATTATAATAAATAATATCTAATAATAGAGAAATATAATATATAAATAACAACTTAAAGTATGAATTACACATCGTGAAATTAAAATTTCCTAACAATATAACATAATATTAACATCGTTCAAATTTGTGTTCTAATAATAGATTATAATATTATGACGTTCGCGTGTCGTTAACCAAAATAAATATGAACATTAAACTATAGAATGTACAGTGATGTGCATTGTACACCTCCTACAACTACAACCCGGTATAATAAAATTCGTGCTTTCGTTGCTTTTTTATACATTCCATGGATAATGGATATCATGTGATATAATATATTATAATATATTATAATATATATCATAATATGAGTAAATATTATATAAAATACCCACGTCGATTAGTTATAAAAATTTATGTAATATTATAATAAAAGTAATATGGGTAAAACTATATTAGCAATTCCCAAATGACGTGTGTGCCGAATTATACCATTGAATTTGTTTTATAAGTGTTTAAAGGTGAAATTTCAATAAAATCAATATTTAAAGTATTTATATGTATTCTTCTTATTTAATTTTAATATTTTACAATAATGTTAAATAAAATTGACAAATTTAAAATTTTATTGAAGCTCAAATACCTTTTACTTAACTCAGTTCCAAATAATTGTGAATATTAAGTACAATTACGATTTTTTTTTTCTAGCTGTTTAAAGGATAACTGCAGCTGTGGAATGGATACAGAGAATAATGTTGAATTTTGAATGCAATGATAAATCATTACATTCGAAAGACGATTATAAACAAAGTAGGTACTGATTTGGATATTTAGGTAACTCATTTAAGGGTTTTATGAGCATTTTCATCGAACGTAAAGACTGTATGAATATTGAATGTAAACATTTTAATCAATACTTACATATGAGGCGTCTATTTTCAAAACCAGCTATAACCAAAATTTAAAATTTTTCAGGAACAACAAAAAACTGAAATGAGTGTTTAATTTACTCTTATGATTTTGAAATAAATATTAAATGAAAGGTTTGGAGTATATACATACTGTGTATGTATAGTTATTTTATACAAATATTATAACAGGAATAATAGACATTTATAGTTTAGATATAGCTGGTTTTGTTGCAAATTTCATTACATGGCTGTTTTTGCTACCAACATTTTTTTCAGTTTTTATATACATGGCTGGTTTTGAAATTGACTTTGTGATATGGGTGATTTTGAAACTAACACTGAAATATTTAATAATAATAAAACATTAAGTTTTTTGCCGCTAAAATAAACATATGTTTGCTTATGGCTGGTTTTGATATAAACATCGTCAGATGGGTGATTTTGAAACTAATTACAATTTTCCATCGTCAGTTTAGAACAGTTATAGCCATATTTGATACCCAATATTTTTACAGGACTTGTAATACAGTGTGACCATTTAGAAAATACAAAAAAATCAGTTTTGAAAAAATGTTCTTTTAGCTGGTTTTGAAAATAGACGCCTCATATATTGTCTGATGAACTTCGCTCAAAATCGTATTACTGAATGTAATGATTTATCATTGCATTCAAATTTTAAACAAAATTCAACACTATCCTCTTTAGACCTGTATGCTATATCCTTTCCACAGCAATATCAGCTCTTTTTTTTTTGCAATTTTTGAATTTTGCTCGTTATTATAATAATATTCATAATGAAATATATAAATTGTTAATAAATAACAGTTGAGTCACTATAGTGTTGTATTGTAAAAAATTTAAAACATTATCATATAGATGTATAGAGGTAGTAGGTATTGTCTATTTGTATAAGGTAGCTAATTATTAGACATCAGTCATACATTTAATGGCTTAATTCGTTGATATATGAATAATCAATGACGTTTTTAATAGTTGTTTTTCTGAATTAAATAAGTAGGTACAAGTTATATAGGTACAACAAAATAATTAAAAATTTCATTTTCGTAAATTCATTTCGTATTTTTACGTTTATCGTGGATATTTTCCTAAAATTATGTTTATAAAAATAGGAAATTGGTACATTTTAATGTTTAAAGGTTTAAAACTGTGTATTTTATTTTGATAGCATTAGATTTAGATACATTTAAGGAGTATTATATAGGCAAACTTTGGTATTTTTTTTTTTTTATCTTTTTATTGTATTGCGAGTGCGAGTAACAAACGAACGATCATTAGTATGAGTAATTGAAACATTTTCGTAGGAACTGTCAACTGATAATATTTAAATAATTTTCATTCAAATTTATAATTTTTTATCGCTATATATTTAATAAATTTTTACATTACACTTTACACCTATTTTATGTATACCTACCTAATACAATAGTAAAAAACTAAAAAGTTGAAATTATAATTTTTTTTTTTTTTTTTTTTTGAGTGTAGATACAACATTTTTGGATATTAATGTATTATAATATTATTATATACTTATGCTCTACATTATATATAAAAAAAAAATAAAAATATATTTCAACGATCCGTCTTTAATAAATTATAGGCACCCAATTTACCGTCTTCGATTTTATATGTATGGATAATATAATATATAAAGAAAATGGTATTTAAACTACGTATAATATAATCATTTATTTTTACTTCATATATTAAAAATTTTTAACCCCCCCCCCCCCGAAAATTGATCCTGAATACGTGCTTGTTTATTTGGGTCATTTTTCGAATTTCTCAAAATTGACTATAAGCGGTAGAAAAATGAAATTTTGACGAATTCAATTTCTATATTTCACGATAACTCGGGCAATTTTTAAGTTAGAGACTTGAAAATTTTTTTGGGTGTTCACATAGCTATTATATATATGTAGTAAAATTTTGGAACCATTTTTAAATTTTTTTACTAAATATAGGACTTATAGCTGTTTTAAGTTGATATTTTTAGTTCAAACGAAAATTATAATCTAACTGAACTTCGCTCAGAATCGTTTTTTCGAATGCAATGGTTTATCATTGCATTCAAATTCTAAGTAAAATTAAACGCTATGATCCACACACCTGTATCCTGTGCGGCAGGAGTATCAGCTCATCTTTTTTCTTTTCTAATGCACTACCTAAACTTGGCTAACCACATCTATTGATTTGGTATGGTTTCAGCCTGTTGAGATATTCAATAATACATTTTGCGTTATTGATATTTTTTTTTTAAGATTATACAAAACGAATAAATAAATAATAATATAATAATAAAAACAACATTAATTAATTGATGGATCTAATATAGTTTAATGGAATTATTTTCACATTTTCATAAGTTATATGTATAACATATTTTATAATATGTATAATAAATCAAATAATTACCAGCCATACTAATAATTAGAGATGTTAAATGTTAGGGATGTAGTATTTGATCTAAAACATTTAACACCACTAAATACTTATACAACCAAATTAATACAATACAAATAAAAATAACACATAATTATTATAAATATGTTTTAGGTTAAATATAATTGCTAGTCAATATTATGTATATAGTAATTTTAAATGAAACTTAAAATTTGTCATAACTATAAAATTAACAAAATCTTTAAAACACTGTTACTATGTAAAATTGAATATTATAAAATATAATAAAAATTATAATTCTTTACCTACTAATTCTTTGACATATTTTATGTATAGAATTTTTATATTATTTGGTTTATAAATAAATAGTCTACAAAAATAATGATAATAATAATTATATTACTGTTAAAAAAAAATATATATGCGTAAATTGGGAAGGGATAATGTATAAGCTGTAACAATGTTATAATAATTAATTTGGGTACCTGCTAATTAGATTGATAAATATACACAATAAAAATTAAATTAGTTGCACGCAATTATTGACATAGCTTCAGCAGCAAAATATTTAACATCTACATCTGTATCTGTATTTAATTTGTCCAAAACTGGTTTTATTTGAGATTTAACTGCAGCACTTAAATAGTAAAATATTATAACATACAGATATAAAACAATTAAAAAAAAAAGTGATATCTAATAACTAATAAATTTAATACACTTACGATTGTGCAACAATTGGCCCAATTTTTTGAAGTGTTTTAGCCACATTAAAACGTACATTAGCAACACTATCACTTGCCATAGATAATACAGTTGGTAACATTGTTTTAGCGGTTATTTCTGGACCACATACATCAGCCAACTCCTATAAATTGTTTAATTTAAAATAATACAATTAAAAATAAAAAATAAATAAAAATTAAGCCATTAAATATATTTACATTAATGCAAAATAAGAATGTCATTCTGTGTAAATAATTTGGATCTCTAGCCATCAATATGACTTTTGGTATGACAGATGTTTGTGCCCATTCAGCTCCAAATTTCTCAACTAATTTTTTCAAATTTAATGTAGCTGCTTCTCTTATAGCATATACTAGTTAAATATAAACAATGCAGAATTTAAGTATTAAAAACAAAAAGGAAAGGTCATTTTAAATCATGCAAAACCATGAAAAAATGCATGAGTTTATGCATATAAAATGTTTAACCTTCCAGCGGGCGTGCTACCTCTCCTGCAATAACAAGAATAGTCGAGTGTTGTAAAATTTAGAACGTATCTATAATATGCAGTAATGATCGAAAATAAGCATACCTATTGTATTAAATACTTAAGAAATTAATTTTATTTAATAAAATACAATATATGCATTACATAAGTTTTGATTTAAAATTATAATTAAAATAAAAGACACATCTGAATAAAAATAATAAGAGCCTCGTTTTGTAGAAAACATTATACAGTTATCCATTGTACTTGTAACAGCATATTTATTTTTCAAAAACATATTTTTGTTATAACAACACAAAACTAATATAATTTTAAATATATAAAATAAAAAATTCCTGACACGACAAATATTGTATCTTCGTAAACACGATAGACTCAACTGTGTTATAATGTGGTTTTTAATCAAAATAGTTATTGAAAAACTTAGAGGTTAATCTTGGCTATAATCAGGGCTCGGGACTTTATGCATTTACATATTTATTCGGGAAATAGATAGGAGAAATCGGATTTGATATACATTTGTTTTCTGGTTTAAGGATTTCAAATTTAAACATTTTTGCCATATATTTTAGATTTTTTTTTTTTATTTGCATATTTTAGATTTATTCGTTTTGAATGCATATTCTATATGTTTTTTTATTTAATAATTATTTTAATTACATTAATACTTTTATTAATTTACAACACGTCCCATGGAAGGCTAAGAATTATATTATGAACTACAAAATATTATGTATCGACCTTCTTTACCATTTTTTCACATTTAAAATTATATAAACATAAAACACATTACAATATTTTAATTTTAAATCATGATTATTACTATTGTAGAATTTAAATTAATTTAACTTAATATATTTCATTAAAAAAAAAAAAAAAGGAAAAAAAGACGAGCTGATACTCCTGCCGCATAGGATACACAGATGTACAAGTCAGTGTTTAATTTTAATTAGAACTTGAATGCAATGATAAACCATTGCATTCAAAAAAACGATTCTGAGCGAAGTTCAGTCAAAGAATGTAGAAATTGATTAATATATTGCCATTTTTTCATCATTTTTTCTACTGCTTAGGGTCAATTTTGAAAAATTCAAAAAAATGACCTAAATAAAGTACCAACTACATCCACTTTTCAACCAGAAACTTGATATTCGTGTAAATTGAATCATTATTTCGGGTAGTAAAAAAGTTTTTAGAAAAAAAAAAAATTATCACATCATTGTAAAACCAATACATTCTTTGCTTTGCTCAGAATCTAAAAAAAAATCTAAAATCATTGCTTATTAATTTTTATATACCTATTATATTACATATATCAGTATTAATTTGGTTAAGATTTAAGCAGTTGAATATAATATAATTTACAAAAATTTTAATTTAAATATGATTAACTAAAACCATATAAGTAAAAAATAATTAAATTATTAAATGTAAAATTTACCATGATCAATGAGCCATGTCATACACAAACTATTGAGTTTATCATCAAAAAACTGTACACCTAGTTGACTTGCTAATAAAGGCATGTATTCAATTATAGCTAAACGAACTCGCCATTTAGGATCCTCAGCAAGTTCAACAATAGCAGGTAAAAGCGTTTCAGAGAGCTATAAAATTAATGAAATATAATATACAAAATTAAATTCATAACTTATTAATAAATAACAATTTAAAAAATAATTAATTATTTAAGCAATACCCGTTGAATTCCTATTACTTCATTAACACAATCCAAATTTGATATTATATTTAAACGTACTTCAGGGCATTCATCTTTTAACTGAGTTAAAAATAATGGTAACAAATGATCAAGAGTTCTAAAATAAAAATTATTATATTCTGTAATATAGATTCAAAAAATATTATTATTCTAATTTAATACCTCTGTTTTCCAAGAATAGGAGACAATCCCATAATTACAGAAGCTAAAGCTGATTTCACATGTTGATTTGTATCTGCAACTAATCCTTTGACAACAGGTAAAATAGATGTCATAATAATAGAATCAACTGCATTCGATGTCTGTGTATTTGGATCATTTGATAAAGTACCAGAAGGGGGACATAAGTTACGGCAAAAATCACACACTTTATTAGCAGCTGCTGCTCTGACTTCAGCTTCAGTATCTCGTAATAAAGATTGAAAAGTTGGTACCAAATCAATACGAGTTATTTCAGGACCAACAGCTTTTTGTAACTGAAATATTAATAAAAAAAATTAATAGAACCATCAGAACCATCAAGTCATTTGAGTTGATATTGCCATAATATATATATTGTATTTTTATATTCTAAAGAAATAATATTTACTTTAGAATCTATTAAATGGAAAAATATCAAAAAGTTATAAATTGTATCATTATCCACATTAAACTAGTCAAATATAAGGGGTATATAATATAAATATAAAATATTTAATCATAGGTATGTTAAATTAAAAACTAAAATTTAACATTATAAATTAGTCATTAATAATTTATATAATATATACCTATATATATATATATATTAAAAAAAAATTACAAATTGTATTATTTATATGGACCCACATATACATTATTCAAAAGAAGGAAAGAACCAGGCGATGTGTTTCGTTGACTAAGGTCAGATTTTCCTCTTCCAATTCTATAACCGATTATTATTCAATACCTGCACACTGCATTCTAGTTAGACTGTTAGATTAAGCATACTAGTAGACAGTATCTGCATATCGATGGCACAATTTAAAATATAATTCCAGTCATTATGTAGGTACAGTATATTTCAAATTATGTATAAACATTAACAGTCGATATTAGAATGATGACACTACAACATAATGTGGTGCACGGACAAAAGCTAGAAATAAAGCAACCCTCTTGTACAGGAGTCAGCCATCTGGGTCTTCCTTTATTTAGTATAGAGTATAGATAAATTTTTAGGAGGAAGCAAAAATATCTCATAATACATGTTTAACCCTTTAATGAGTAATGACAAGTCATTTTAACATTTGTGACTTCTGTGAATTAATGTGTTTAGAATAATGTTTTAATCAATACACATATAATGAAATATATAGCGCTTTCTCTTGGTTTTATTAGATACTAAATTTATAATTTTATTAATATTAGTTAAAGAAAATATTTAATGTAAATTTCTGTCATTAGTATAACAAAATGTATGGATTTTTATTAAAATTAATCTACTCTTTATGGGTGTATTACATTGAAAAATAATTTACTTGTCAAAGGGTTAATACAGGTTTCATAATAAAATAACCATTGAATTTTGTAAAATAAGTCATTATTCATCAATATAATAACAATCGGTTCCGAAATTTATACTTATGATATATAAGTTTCAATTTAATTATAATTAAGTTCATATAATTTCTAGATGAGGGACAATGTCTTGCTCCTTCTCATGAATGGTGCCATATGTATTATTTTTATATAATTTACTACTGTTGTAATATCTTATAAGTACTAATAAACTAATTACCTCAGTAAATTTGTCAGCCACCATATATCTAACTCTCCAAGAACTATCTGAAGTACATAATCGTAAAGTTGGCATTACTAACTCATTAACATCTTCATGTGTAAGTAGTGTAGCTATACTAACACAGGCTTCAATGGCCAAAAGACGAACAGAATCCTACAAATTAAAAGAACATTACATAAAATAAAGACTAGATAATAAAAAATTTAAATAAATACCTGTTCATCTTGAGCAAGTGATGAAAACATAGGTATAAGGTCACTTTTTAAAGATTCCAATTCTACAACTTTTGCAAATTCACCCAATTTTCCAGCAGCTGCTCTACGCACCATAGGGGTATCATCTTGACATAAATTACGAAAATAATTTCTAAGTTCAGCTATGATCAAAGTAAAAAAAAAAAAAATTAATGTATATGTAATATATTGGTTACATAAGAAAAAAATGCAATATGTGATGTATATCTCTAAACATTTAAATTAAATTATGATTATAGAATGTTATAGCATAGCACATTATATTATACATGTGAACAGAGTTTAAATTTCCTGTGAAGATTATAAAATTTTGTAACAAAGTTTTTTTTAAGAAGTTTATTATATTATTTTTATTAAATTATATTAGAGTATTTTTTAAATTGTGACATACACTATGTTCAATTTTTATGCTATTTGGGTTTCTATTTTAGTAAATATATTCAACATCATATTGCCATCAATAATTAATTGAATAGTGGAATAAAGTAAAAATATTATTTATAAAATGTTTATTATGCATATTATATATTTGCATTACAAAATTATCAAAATGAATGAAGACAAAATTTTTTTTTATTAATTTTATTAACTAGTTACTTATAAATATTACAAATGCTTACATTTGATCATTGGGTTCACTCGAGAATAGCAAACTGAAAATAAACCGCAAGCTGATGTTCTAGATGTAAACCAATCACCCGATGCCAATCGAATAACAAGACTAACAAAATGATTTTCAAGATCAGTTGGAGAGTGTAGTACTGCTATTTGACGTAAGGATTCAACCGCTTTATCTCTAACAACTGTTTCTTCGACTGTTGCCAATGATTCCAATGGAGGCTAAAAGATATATAATTGATAAAAAAAATTGTAATTACTATAAAATTGATATAATAATTGTATAATATAATACCAATAATGTATATGCAAAATCTGGACCTCCAACATAATTGGTAAAATTGCCCAATTGTTCAGCAAGAGCCAACAATACTTCATCTTCATCATATATAGTTTCAGTCAGGAATGGAATTAGTTCTACTCTAGTACGTTCAACACCGAGGGCCAAGGCAATTGTAGAAAGTTTTTTGATCGAATTCAGACGTAACTGTTTAAATTATAACATACATACGTAAATACAAGATTGTTTAACATTATTAAACATATTTGTACGTAAAGTATTAAAATAAATAGGAGCTATTTATGAATGAATCATGTGAACAATATTAAGGTTTACAAATAATGATGAAATTTGCAGTTAATTAACACAAAATCTATTATTTAGTTTTTCAATGGTAGGTAATTAAAACATAAAATTTCAATTTTTATAACTCATTTTATAATTAAAAATATTAATATAAATGAAAATATGAATGAGTATTAAAAATTAGTATTGAACTATGTATTACTATTATAAATATTTAGTTGTAATTTAACCAATAATGGATACAGGTGAAAAATACATCATAGCAACAGGCTGCATCTAGTATTATGATGCATAGATGAGCCTATAAAGATAAAAAAAAACACCTATAAAGAAATTAACATTTACTTAAAAACTAAGTTTATATATATATACGTTACAACGTTCCTTATATTCTATTAGGTTTCATAATTTCAATCCCTATATATTTAGTGAACATTAAACTACATACCTGTACGTCTTCATTTTTCAATTCATCAATAAGCACAGCAATTGGATATAAAGATGTATCTTCAGGAGCGGGCTCGCCGGACGGCAAAGTAGTTGCAGCCATTTGTTGTTTGTGACGTTTGTGTGAAAAGTCTTTGATTTCGAAGACCTGAACGTGCAACAAACTAAAATACCATCGGAGTTTATTGGCACAAGTAATAAATATAATTCACAACAAATTGAGATTTCTCAATCACCTGTACGGATGCACACAGAACCAAGTTAAGTTAAATCACATCAAATAACTAAAAAAAAAAAGATAGAGGAGTATCAAAACAAACGGGAAACATGGAAGACGTCCATTTTGATTAAGTATTATCATGGAATAATAACATGATTTTGGTAAGTTGATTGAGGTTATTTTCATGGAGTAAACGATCGATGCAAATCATAGGAAAGTAGAATAAATATTATTATTTGTCATGGTAGAATCGATATTCTCTTACTTCTTAGTAGTAATATCAGCTGTTCATTAATCCGCATTCGGCATCGCCGCATCCGGCATATTTCTTTTCTATGAAAAAATGAAAATCAAACAATAAACAATAACAACGCTATGTTATTTTGTAAATAAATGTTTGATGTCATCATTGTACATTGTTCAATGTTCAATGTTCATGTTTTAGTTTTATGATTCTTTGTTCATTTTCGTTCTCATCGTCCATTATACTCCATTGTTAATTATGCCATTCCTCGTTCATTTTTTGCGTTTACGGTGTAGTTATTGTGTATTTGCGTGATTTATCATAACGTTTTACATCATACTTTAAGTATATTTTATTACTTTAAATCCTATTCATATAAAGCTAAAATATATATTGATTATTTTTGTTGCCCAACAGTCAACACCAATTTTTTCTGAAATATATTTTAATACTTTCAATACTGAAATATAAAAAAAACGTAAGTGATTAATTAGTATTATGTACCCAACCTATTAGTCTACTGAAAATGGAATCCCTAAAATTTTTATGTTTATGTACCTACCTAGGTTCTATGTAATAAAGCTTCAACTAATATAATATTTTTAGGCTGTTGTGATTACATTTTAATTAATTGAAAGTACAATTATTTTTTCCTATATTATAATAGTTTTACATTACTTAATTATTAAAAAAGAACTATTTTGAATGTAGCCAATCATTAACACTAAATTTATGAAAATTTAATAATTGATTGTGTGAATACTGTGTATAACTAATATTATATAATTTAATATATATATAAATATTATATATGTAGTGTGTACCTATATGACTATTGAAGTATTGACTATATGATTAAAATAAAATGTGAATTTTATCACCTATAAAATGTTAGTATTAGAAATTAACATATGAAAATATAAATAATATTTGTATATCATTAAAGTTAAACATTTTTCATAAGTTTGAAATATTGGTACTTATTGATTATTACGACTACCAGTGGATTATGGTGTGTAAATGTGATATATTATATTTAGAATATGTATATTAATTATTTGTAAAAAGTTGTATTGTAGTTTTAAGATGTGTCCAGATCAAAGCAACATTGTAGGAATCCATTGTCACTAACTTTTGGAAATTGTTTCCAATAAATTGTCAATATTGTAGAAAAAAAACCTATAAATATTATAGTCCACATTTTAGTGTTTATGGTGATGTATTCCAAAGAAGATGTAGCCATTATAGGCAATACGTACAAAATGTTATCAACAAAATCGCTGAGAAAAAAACTTAAAACATTATTACACACAATGCTTCTCGACTTCCTTTGATCTTTACCCACAGTGGCATAAATTGGCCTGTGCAAATGATGCACTTGCACCACCACATTTGAAATATGTTTTATATTTGATCGAAGAGAAAAATGTATTGGTTTTATGTGTGTCTTATTTTTTTGTTTTTATGTCTTGCTCCGATTTTCATGAATAGCATATATTTCCGGTTGAAAAGTGGATATAATTGATACTTTATTTATGCAATTTTTCAAGAGTGACCCTATGTGGAACGAAAAACGACATTTTTCATGATAACTCATTTTGAACTTGGGAAATTGAAAAACAAATTTGGTGTTCACTTAGGTACTATATATATATGTATGTGATAAGACCTTTTCATTAATTTTTCTTCAAAAGATAGAACTTTAAATATTTCCTAAAATTCTTATTTTTATCTAATGTTTGATAAAATTGGCAATTTTGGGTTTTAGGTGTAAAAATTTTTCTAAAGTAAATTGACGTAATTTAACACATTACCAAAAAAATTAGAAAATCCCAAGTCTTTTTTTATAGCTATGTAAAATTGATATTTTTAGAGTAATTGGTAATCTAAGAATCCATATAAGTATTCTTCTTATTATTTCTCAATACTTTTGCAATAATAATTAATAAAAAAGACAATTTATTTTGAAAATTTTATTAAAACTCAAGTACATATTACTGAACTCGGTTCCAAATAATTGTGAAAATTATAATATGTAAGATTTTTTTTGGTACTTAGTTTAATGAATAAAAAGAAGAGCTTATACTACTGTGGAAGGGATACAGGTCTATAAAGGATACAAGGATAATGTTAAATTTTGATTAAAATTTGAATGCAATAATAAATCTGGGTAGTAAACCATGAACGGAAGTAGGTGTATATTGGTTATGGAAATACTGGGATTAAATATTTTTTGTACTTAAACATTATTAAGCATAACCTTTTATTTATCTGGCAGGATATTATTGCATATTTGTGTAACAATAATTTCAAGGATTAAGTATTTTTAATTTATGAAGCAAAATGATAGTTGGTTTGGTAGGTACCTATGTGTTATAATATTATAAATATGCTTCACTGTAATAAATACTAAATTATATTAATTAGAATACCTCTGTTATTTACACTGTAATAATATACCCATAAGTAATTCCACAGGTTAAATAATAAATAGATATTAGGTAAATACCTTAAATATTTAAGATTGTTGGATTTGTATTAGTTTAAATTTGGCAAGTGGTTAGTAAAAAGTTGTGACCATTAGATGAATTTTAAATTTAATTATTTTATTAATGACAGTAGACTAAAAAACTAAGTAAATTCCCTGGTAAATACATATAAGTACTAAAAAAAATCATACAATATGTTAATAATTATTGTCATAAGGAAATAAATGAAAACATTTATTTAAATAAAAATTATTGTTTTATGATACAATTTTAGATTTTGAACGAAGCAAAAAATGTATTGGTTTTATAATGTTTTATTTTTTATATCTGTTTATACTTTTTCTACCCGTAATAATGTTCCGATATTTACGAATAACGTATGTTTCCGGTAGGAAAGTGAATGTAATTGGTATTTATTTAGGTCGTTTTACAAGTTTCTCAAAATTGACCCAACACGATAGGTAAAACAAATTACAAAAATACAAAATTTTTCACAATAACTGAAATTTTGACGATAATTTAGGTAATTTTGAACCTACAGACTTGAAAAAATTTTTGGGTATTCACATAGGTACTATATATAAGTGGTAAATTTTGGAACCGTTATGTTAATTTGTCTACAAAATAAAAATTTTTGTTTTTTAAGGTCTGAAAATTTTACCAAAGTATATAGTTACATATTACTTAACATGTTACAAAAATATTAGAAAAATCCCAAGTCTCAATTTTCTTTATAGTTTAAAGTTGAAATTTTAGTAAAACTGATATTTATATGGATTCTTCTTATTATTTTTCAATATGTTACAATAAATGTTAAATAAAGTAGTATTGTCAGATTTGGGTATTTAGAAGACTCATTTAGGTATTTTATGGGCATTTATATTGAATATATAAATTAATAGATATAGTAGATTTTGTATGCAATAACAAAATGTTTTAAGTAATAGATACTTTTTCTAATAGATTTCATATACATTTTGTATCTTAATTTGTTAGGTATATTTAAATTTTATTTTATATTAAATCTATCTATATAATACATTATCTATTCATATTTTTATTATTTAAACCAGAAACATGGCTGAAGTAATTGAAGTTGAAGATCATTCAGCACAACTGGCAAAATTCAATGAAATGTACATTTCAAATACTCTAAAGACATGGAGTGATGTAGATATTGTACAAGCTAATCCTCCCTCTTTTGATAATGATTCCTGGTAATTTATATTTTTATAAATCAAATTTAATGAATAATGTTTACACATATATATTATTAATTTAATTACAATACTTGTGATAATTATTTATTTATATTTATTCTTTTTGTATAGTGTTGAAGGGCCCAAAGAAGTCTATCAAATGGAATATAATAATAAATTTTATTTTCCACCTGAAATTATGGAGAAAATTATATGTAATTTTGATGGAAAGACTTTGCTAAAATATAAATCATTATCAAGTGTATGTAATGATATAGCTAATAATGCAACGCGTTACTACAATCCATGGAATAAAATCTGTCTGAAGGAAATACCAAAGAATTATTTTGTTGAACTATTAAACAAGCATTTCAGTACATTTGTGCCATATGAATCTCTTTCAGAAATTCAGTATGAGAGATTATATAAACATTGGGATCAATGGCAAAGTACTGCTTTTAATGTAACACGTATAGGACAACAAGATTTTTTGGGACTTGATAAGATCAAAAAAATTATTTGTCATAAGTTTGATGTTATGATTGTATTTACAAGGGCCATATATACATTTACACTTATAAAAAATGAAGAGAAAACAAAATGTGACTATGTATTGAAGGAGAAGAAGTCAGAACTCTCTCAACCACATACTATGGTAATGTTGAATCCTCGGCCACAAACCATTAGAGAAGGTGAAGAACTCAATTTGTTAATTACATGCTTCCAACAAAAATTAAATTTATGCCCATTACATGTGGCAAACTTACATGATGGAAATAATAGAGGACATTACATCGGCCAACTTATTGATGTGGATACTAATATTTATGCCAATGCATGCTGTTGGGTCAGAGAAACTTGGTTTGAATGGCATTCACATTTCAGTACAAGTACTATCAATGGACACCATTGCAGAAAATTGGCAAATACCATGTTTACATCTGTAGTACATGGAATTAATATTGGACGGATTAATACTAATAACATTGTAGTTCATAATATGTTTAAGGATTTATGTTTGACAGTTAATTCATGGATGCATTACAAGTATGTTGGAGCTACTGCAGTACACATATATCTAAATATTTTATTTATTGGCACACAAAATGGTCGATTGTTGGCATATCGTTTACATAGTTGGGATGATTTAATTAACCTTAAAGAAAAAAACATTTTATTATCATACAAATTGGATATTGGTCCAATTGTAAAATTAGATATCATGGATTACGAGAATATGACAGCCATAATAGTTGCATCTACGTTGAACGTTCTTTGGATTAAAGTACATTAAAATTATATATATATCTTTTTTTATGAAGAGCATTTGCTATAATATTAATTAATTTTAATAAATATAATAATAATGACATAACTTTAAGTAATACTCATTTATAGATCTATAATTTAAAAATTAAAATTTTGCATATAGCTTATTATTTTGATTATATTCAAATTTTTCATTTTTTTATACTTCAGTGATTTTTTAACGCATACATTTATGCAAATCTTAAAGTACTAATATTAATTTTTTTTTATATTTTATTGTTAATATATAAAATAACTACTTATTTTTTTAATAAACTACTTAATTATAATATTAATACTTAATATTTGCATTGTTCAACTTTTTTACATCCATTATTAATTATAAACTACAAATGTATATAATTTGTATACACCAAGACTCTGGAGATACCAAGAAATTGAGATAATTGACATTTTAATTTTTATCTGATTAATATATTAAGATACTAAAAATTAAAAATAAAATTTAAAACAAATTTCCTTTGTTAAAATTTTTATTAAATATTTAATCTGAAATACAATTTTATGTGAAGCAATTATAAACGTCAAATAATTGCAAATATTAAATGAAAATTTTTTTTATTTTAATTCATGTGCACAAAATATAGATTGTGTCATACTTATATGAGACAAAATATTTATTTATGTGTACAATAATTGTAATTTGTTTCTTCTTGCTTGAATAATTATTTCAAAAATATATCAAAAAACAGTATTTTGCTTATACACACATACGTTTGAATAATAAATTATATTGCGTATATGAGTATATGGGACGCAATGTTTATTATCCAACATTAAGATGTATTAAAGCTAAAATGTATACTTATATTTTTGTAATTCCTCAGGAATAAACAAATCTAACTTCCAATATTCACTAAAGGTTTCACCAACATGCTTACATAAGTTTTATATTTCATTTGAGTTCTATTAAATATAACCATTTTAAAAAAGATAATATAATTTATAAAATTTGATATAGTAATTACTTCTGATTTTAAATGTTTATTGGTTTCACTGATTTTAGTAATATTTATTTATTGATCTGTGTTGATGTATTAAAAATTAATTTTCAATAATATTCCAATTCATTATTAAATTTGAAATTTGAATTGTAAAATTATCAGTTAACATATAATCTGGTGTAATCTGCTTTTAATTTAACATAATCAAAAAACTATATTGTTACTAAACATTTAATCTTTGTAACTTTGATATCAGGTATAATTCCAGTTGTAATATCAATTGTGTCTACAACAATGTCCTCTTGACTTCCTAATGTTTCAATTTCCATTTGTCTAATAACAGCTCAGATATAGTTTTCATTTGGAATATACTTTTTTCCCCATAAAAAAGGAAACATTCACCAAGTAAATTATGTACAAAAAGATATAATTAATTGTTAATAATGCACTAATATAACTTGTAGCACAATAATAATAAATTAGAATCTCGTGGACAAACACTAAATGGTAAGTACCTACTTATACTTAAGGTAAAAGGGTGTCTGGTAAAACTATTTTCTGGTAGAGATTATCCAGATCTAAATTCAATGGATTATGTTTTGTTTCTAGTAAATATGGCAATACCCCAATTACTGTCTGTGGTGGAATCGGATGTTTTCCATAAAGATTCATTTTGGAATTTTCATCTTATCATTATGAAACTATCTTTTCTTAAAATCACACCGAATTATAATAAATGTCTAAATCTTTTATATTATTACAATTATTACACAGTATTTATGTAGGTACTTTTTATTAATTAAATTTTATGAAATGTAAATAATGCATTAATAAAAACTAAAAGTATAATCTTTTCTTTATATATACACTATACAGTATAACCTAACCTTCGATATACTTATATAATCATAAATACATAAATACTAGGTAGGTACATATTACAAAACATTATTTAATCTTCGTAATTTTGATATTGGGTATTGACTCCGGTCGTAATATCAATTGTGCGCCTACAACAATGTCCTCTTGACTTCCTAACGTTTCAATTTTCATTTGTCTAATAACAGTTGATATTACAGTTTTCATTTGGAACATAACATATTTTTTTCCTAAAAAGATAAACCCCGTCCATTATAAATTATGTACAAAAATATATAATTAATTTTAATTATTAATAAAACACATATAATATAATAATTTATAAGTTATAAGTAAATAATAAATAATAATAATAGTTATAATAATAAATTAGGTTGTTAAGTCTTAAATACCAATGCAATTTCTTGGACCAGCACTAAATGGTAAATAGGCATATGGGTGTCTGTTAGAACTATTTTCTGGTAGAAATCTATCTGGATCAAAATTCAATGGATTAGGAAATAATTTTTTGTCTCGATGAAGTAAATATGGCATTACCCCGATTACTGTCTGTGGTGGAATCAGATGTTCTCCTTAAAAATAATGGTATCTTTACAATAGTATATAATTTGTTATAACTTAAATTAGTAAGTTGTGGCTCATAAATCTATAACTTATACCTATCTTATTCTATAAAACACATTTGTAAAAATATTTTTAATTACCTAAATCAGTAATTATTAAATACATTTTATTATCCGGGTATGTATACTTACTAATGTTAAGATTATGTCTAAGTTTTCTTGTGATACCAGGAACACTCGGATATAATCTAATGGTTTCTTTAATTACTCGTTCTAAATAATTCATTGATTTTAGATCTTCTATTGTAGCTTCTCTCAAGCTATCTCCAAATATTGAACATAATTCTTCTCTTACAGAGTCCTATAGATTAGGTTAATCACAGAAACATATTAATTTACCAAGTTAATTCTGTAAATATTTTCAATGTGATTTATTTAAGAATATTCACTTGTATATCTTGATGTATCCCTAAAAGAACTAATGTCAATGTCATAGCAGTTGAAGACGTATCGTGTCCCTCAAAAAGAAAAGTATCTACTTCTTCTCTGATATCTGAATCGGTCATAATTTCCGGATTTTGTTTTGATATCCCAATTAATAAGTCAAGGAACGACTCGACTCTCTTTTTCCCTAAAATTATATACTTAAATATTAACCAAATAACATAAATATTGTATAGGTGTGATAATTCATTTGATACCAAAATGTATTTCTTCGGTCGTTAAAGAATTAACAATTTCAAGTTTGGCTCGTTTTTCTTTTATTACCTAAAATTACAATAGGAAGGTATATTATGTTTACATACTTATGTTAATATATTTTAGTCTCTGTTACTTACATTTTCAGTGAAATTATGCAAAATTTTTAGTGATTTTTTAAAATCTCTTCCATTTTGACTAATGTTAAAAATATAATTATTCCAAAGCCAAAATTTAAATATTCGATTAATCATGACATCAGTTATTCTAAAATAAATTAACATTTAGTTATACCTACACTTAAGAACTACTGTAATTTATATTATTAATTAAAAGATCGATATTTGATTTAAAAAATTAATTTAAAAATAAAAACATACGTCTTTATAGCTTTAACATATTCTATCGATTGTCCTTCTTGAGATCGCAATTCAGTTCCCATTATTGTTTCTAAAACATAAATATTATAGCTATATATGAGTATATACGCCTATTTTGACGATTTAATAATAAAAATAACATAAATTATAAAGTATAATGATTAAAATTACAAGATAAACGATCAAATTTGTATATTTTGATATACGTAGTGGTGGTTTTACGGGGGGGGGGGGGGATAGGTGAACCGCCCCCTTGAGCCGTGTAAAAACTAAAAATTATTGAAAGATTTGCCAAGCAAAAGAACCGCAAAATAATTTTTATTTCGTAATATGTTTGATGTCCTGTAAGTCCTAATTTATAATTATTACTTATATGTAGGGCTCGGATTTTAATGCAATTGCATCTTTTTTTTTGAATGCTTGACACGATGCTTTCTTTAAATGTGTTTTAAGAACTCGGATTCTAATAACGAAATTTTTTTGGAGCATTTTTTGATGTTTTTGATTTTTTATGGCATTTTTTATAGTTTCAGATCATTTTTATATATTTTTTGAAAAAAATTATTATATTAATATTAAAATATTATATATAATAATTATATTAATATATAATTTTGTACTATTTATTCATTATTAACCGTTAATTTAATCAGCCGATTAAAATAATACTATACATGCGCGCCCAGCCTCTATAGACACATAAACTGATTAGTCAATTATATATACAATTTTATTTGGGTACCTCCTTATTGTACAATAATTGTCAATTACATTTTGATTTATAAAAATTTATTAGCTGACAACTGCCGAATGCCGATCATTAAAATTTAAAAATATCAAAGAAATTCTTATTCAATGTAATATTTTTAATACTACAGGTAATACAGATAAATTAAAAGAAATTATTTAATTATGCAAATATTATGTTAATGGTTAATGTATCATTTCTGTTTCAAAATGATTTAAATTGCTCAAATTAAATTTTTTATAATACCTATAAATTAATACTAATTTTTTTAATTTTAACAAAAAATGCGTTCTTTTATACTATTGTATTATGCTTTAATTTCGAAAAAAAATTTAGAGCATTTTTTAAAGTTTTTAGGTCATAAATTCATTTTTTGATTGGGCATTTTTCGGGTTTTTCAGTGCAGAATTATATATTATATACAGTGATGTTTCCATAGGGTATACTAGGTACTATACGCAGTATACTTTCAAGATTTTTTTTTTTTTAAAAACGTGGGTATACTGCGTATATTCTCAATGACTTCGGATAGAAAGAAGAAATATATTTATATTTGTTAGGCGATTAACTTATGGGATTTTCGGAAATGCTGGGTTTCATGGAATATTCTTGAACAAATATAATTTCATAATAACATATTGAATTCTATATTGTATATTTATATAGTAATATTTTAATTTTTCTATAAAATCCCTTCAGTACCTACATGTACATAACAATAACACCTTAAAACGTAATATTTTTTTAATTTATTTATTACTTCAACTAATTTTATTATATTTGATATTACAT
>JAIUCT010000001.1:22017269-22050655 GCA_021307375.1 Tetraneura akinire
CGAAGCGAAGATATATTGGTTATACAATGATGTGTAATTTTTTTTTTTAATTTCTCAAAATTGACCTTAAGCGGTAGAAAAAACTTCTTGGGTGTTCACATAGCTACTATATATATGTGTAAAATTTTGGAACCGTTTGGTTAATTTTTCTACGAAATATAGGACTTTGAATATTTCGTAAAATTCTCATTTTTACGTATATAATATTTGATAAAATTAGCAATTTTTGGTATTAAGGTCTGAAAATTTTACTGATGTATACTTACATATTACTTAACATCCTACTAAAATATTTAAAAAATCCCAAGTCTCAATTTTTTTTATAGCTGTTTTAAGTTAATATTTTTAGTAAAACGAAAATTTTAGAATCCATACGTATAAATAAATATTTTGAAAACACTTTTACTACCCGAAATAATGCTTCGATTTCCACGAATAGTGAGTTTCAGATGTAAAAGTGGATGTAGATGGTACTTTATTTGGGTCATAATTCGAATTTCTCAAAATTGACTATAAGCGGTAGAAAAAACTTCGAAAAAACGGCGTTTTTCACGAAAACTGAATTTTTGACGAATTTAATTTCAATATTTCACGATAACTTGGGTAATTTTTAAGTTAGAGACTTGAAATTTTTTTTGGAATTTCACATAACGATTATATAGGTATATGTGGTAAAATTTTGGAACAATTACATTAAATTTCCTATAAAAATAGGACGTTGGATATTTCGTAAAATTCTCGTTTTTATGTATATAATGTTTGATAAAATTGGCAATTTATGATATTAAGGTCTGAAAATTTTACTGAAGTATATATACATAATACATATTACTTAACACTATAAAAATATTAGAAAAATTCAAAAATCTATATTCTCAATTTTTTTTATAGCCGTTTTAAATTGAAATTTCAGTAAAATCAATATTTAAATTATTTATATGGATTTTTCTTATTATATTACAATATTTTACAATAATGTTAAATAAAATGACAAATATTTTTTAAACATTTTGAAAATTTAATTATATAAAAATTATATAGAGTGTTAATTTATGTACTATATTATGTGTGATAAAATAATGCGTTTTAAATATTTAATAAAAAATGTCAATATTTTAAAAAATACCTACATTATAATCTGACTGCACTTCGCTCAGAATCGTTTTTTCGAATGCAATGGTTTATCATTGTATTCAAATTCTAATTAAAATTAAACGCTATATGATTCGCACATCTGTATCCTATGAGGCAGGAGTATCAGCTCCTTTTTTTTTTTTTTTTTTTTTTAGTTTAGTATACTCTCAAAAAAATTGATGGGAACATCACTGATTATATAACTAATTACTTATATATTTATTTACCTTGTGCGTCAAATATAGAATTCACCGAGAATATTTATAGACATCGTTTTAATTTGTAAATAAATATTTTCGTGAGCGCTGTGCGTCCGTTATCGACTATCGTTGTTATCAGTGATGTAGTCCTAAAAATATTTATGGGTACACGCTCAAATGCCAATATGTTTACATGTAGGAAAAATTCATCACCTCCTACCGCTATCAAACCCCACCTTCAAACAAATTAATTTTTTTCTCTACCGCTTATATCAACCCTTTGACGAGAAAATTATTTTTCAATAAGAATCACCCAGAGAGTAGATTAATTTTAATAAAATTTTACGGTGTAGGCAAAAAATACACAATAACTATCTATGCATTTTTCAATAACCAACTAATAATATAAAAATTATAATTATTAGTTCCTAATAAAACCAAGAGATAGCGATAAATATTTCATTATAGGTATATTATTGATAGAACTGTTATTGTAAACACATAAATTCAAAGAAATCACAATCGTCAAAATGACGGAAATTTCCGTCATTACCACGGTGTAGATAACCGTGGTCATTAATCGTTAAAGGGTTAAAAATACTGGCTTTTAAACTATTTTTATTGTATCTATGATACATATATTTATGTCTCTATGATATTACTTTAGATCATAGATATACTAATACTATAGTAAATCCATAGTCCATACCCATATCAAACCATATTATAATACTCGTATTACTCGTAGTTGACGTCAATAAGGTACGTATTTGGCTATAAAATTTGTGGATATGGCCGGGTTTTACCTGCACGACCGTCGACCGGTCATCGTGGTTTGAGTATACACAAATTTGTTATTAAAAATGATTTGTTTTAAACAGTTTAAATCTAAAAAAACTGTTTTAAATAGGTTTAAAACACTTGAAAAAACGATATATTTTAAACAGTTTAAAACTAAAAAAACTGTTTTAAACAAAAAAACGGTGTTATTTGTTTTTTTTTAAAAAAAAACACGAAACATAACAACCCTGCTGCTGTGTGTAAATAGACCTTTAAAGCACACGATATTCACTATTCAGGTTTTACGTGCGTTCCAAAAACGTTGGTTCCTTTATATTGACGTGCAATTATATGCGTGCATAGCAATGTAATACGAGTACACATTCACGTACGATTGATTATTATTTAACCCGGAAGAGATGTCGTTGTTCTTTTTGACCGAAGTTATTTTTAGTTTGGGTTTTATCTAATGTTATATTACGTGCCACATTAGTTATTTCCCATACCTTACATTCACGTGTACAGTGTACACTATCAGTTTTACATGGTTTTTGATATAAATTGTTTATAACCATCATTTTAATTAACGTTTTCATCAATAATCTTTACATAAATCGCATATTATATGCTATAATATTCGATTAATGTAAAGATTTTTTTTTGTGATTCCTAAGTTTATAATTTTTATAACGGAAAAGTGAGTACCGATTATAATATGCAAGTGGGTACACGGCCGTGTACCCGTTTATTTTGTGTTCTCTTTTGGGTACACGCATATGTTAAAAAATAGGAAGTGGGTACACGCCGTGTACCCGCGTGTACCCTCCACTACACCACTGGTTGTTATGAAGTTGTGTCGCGAAAAAATCCATGGTCCACGGATCGTGTGTATGGAATGCGGCGAACAACGTAAATTTTTACTAGTGTAGACGCGGCTTAATATGTTTTAAGTTTGACTGTTAATTTAGTTTGAATAAAAAATAATTTTTGTTTTAATTTTTTTATTGATACCTAAATTTTTATGTTATGCCATTGTGGTATAAAGTTTATAGAACTTATAATTACTTCTCATGTATCAAGCAATAGGAAAAAATAAATAGGATATGTAAATAAAATGTGGGTTGTTAATTAATAGAAGCTGAAATTGTATCAAAAAACTAAAATGCATTATATTTTTTTTTTAATCCTAAACTTACAGCGTATAGTTATAAAAATTAAAAGTTAAATTTATGGTTATAAACTTAAAACATATGGAAAAGAGACTTTATAAAAATTATTTACTTATATTTAGTTAGTTTATGTTACATTGTAATATATTAATATAATATAATAATATGGTTTGTTCACTTTTCTAATTTAATTTATGAACGTGTATGAAGATGAACTATACAGGTAGGTACATGTATTATGTATACCTACTAAGACTAAAATCGTTTTGAATTTTCCATCTCATTTATTATCGTTACGAAACTCTTTTCTAACTTGTCTCAAAATTAACACACCGACTAATCACTAATACCATTGATTAAAGATTATTGTATAATCAATGTTCATACATAAATGTCAAAATCATTTACCTACATTACTACACAGTATGTATGTACGATGTGTCGATGTACCTACATATTATTAATTAAATTACATAAAATGTGAATAATATATCAATACATATAAAAATGTTAATGTCTTACTTACCACAGATAGTGTCCAATGCACAAAGTGTCATATAGGAATAAAGAGACAAAGGCAGATTTCTATCGGCAATTTTCCCTAGTTCTTTAGTTAACAATTGAGAATGTTTATTAAATATAGGAATGTACGTTTCTAATATTTTAAAATGAAATGTATATGTTAACAACTTCCTTCTCGAATGCCATTTTCCACCTTTATAACAAAAGATTAAAATACACGTGAATTACCGATACATCAATAATTTATTACAAATTCGGTACATTATTTTATGTATAATATACTAGAATGCAATTGTATAGTGAAAAATATTGGGTTTGTGTGTACTAAAAAAATTTCAATGTATTATTGCTAATTTGTAACTTGTATAGGGGTACGAATACGTATACGATAATTACTAAACATTCCGGAGTGCAGCCCACTGTTTCCAACCATCGTTATATTACAGTGAAACCTCCCTTAACGGACACCTCCGAATAGCGTATATTATAATATTATGGCAGACCGTTAAAATCGCGAAAGCACAATTATTAAAACAAATATTGAAATATAAAATGTACAAAATAAAATTATACAATATAGGCGAAAACAAAATATGTGTAGGTATATTAATATACAGAAGTATTTTGTATTTTCTTTTATAAATTTAAAAAAGTATTTTTATTACATAGAATAATTAAAAAAAAAAAAAAGCTGATACTGCTGTTGGAGGGATACAGGTCTAAAGAGGAAAATGTTGAATTTTTATTAAAATTTGAATACAATGATAAATCATTACAATAGAAAATAAAAATTTTGATCGAAGTTCATCAGTTAATATATGTATTGATTATTTGATTAAAATTTTTACAGTCATACAGTCTCTACGTTCTACAGTTCTACGCAATATAAATGTCAATAAAACGGCATATGGGTAACCTAAATACCTATATCTGACAATACTTCGCTCATAATTATTTTTCGAATGTAATGAATAATATTAATTAACCTACCTAACCTACTCCGATTTATAAATAAATTTAATTTTCAATCATTTTGTTTTATTTTATATTGTAATTCGCTCATTTTACGTTCGCGATTTTAACTTACAACCTAATATAATATTTATTAAAATTATTAATATATCATATTTATATTACTTCCACTTGTTAAAAGTCCTTTATTTAACCAAGGTTTAAGCATTCCGTATTCTGGTCCCTTGTTTATGTGTTGTGAACTTGACAATAATTCCTGAAAACGATAAAACGATTACCTACATAAATAATTAAATATTCCTTAGGTTTTAGATATAGGTAGCAGGTATGTACATTGAAGTTATTTGTTCAAATATAAAAATTATTTTACATTAATGTAAATTATAATTATAAGTATTATATTATAATTTATAACTAATGACTATAAACTCATTTATTTGATTATTTCTTTAAAAAAATATTATAAAAATAAATATTATATTATATATCTTTATATATATCGCAAGTTGAATGTAAACCATCTTTCTCTCAAAAACACAATAATATACAGTATAACAGTATAATAATTTATGTTTTATCAATAAATTTTTCATTTTCATATTTTTCAATAAATTAAAGTATTCAATATTTAATAAAAACAAAAATCGCATTTCTCTTTATAAATAATAATATTAAAATATATAACGCCTTAAGAAATTATAAAAGTTATATTATGACAATTAAATCCAAAAACATAATAAGTTATTAGGTTATAAACTTGGATAATTAATTACCTACGTGCTACGTCATGATTTTGATTTTTAATAATATGTACCTAATAAAATATTTTATAAACTGTTTAATATAGGTACCTATTTTCAATTTTGTTATAAAATATAATATTACATAACATTTGATTAAGTATTTAGAATACTTTTAAAATATAGTAAATTAGTAAACAAGTATTTTATAAGTATTTTAAATAATTTTTCTAAAGTACCTATTCAAGTACTTTTATTTAAATAGGTAGGTACTTATTATTTTTTATTTTTTTTTAAATTTTAATTACTCAATATTTTTTACATATTATGACCAGGGCCGGATTGGACAAATTCGGCCCACCGAGTTTTTGTAATTTACCGGCCCAATTATTTTATATATATATATAATATATATATTATATATTAAACGGCCCAAAATTGTCGCGGCCCACCGAGTTTTACTCGGTAACTCGCCGGGCCAGTCCGGCCCTGATTATGACAGAATTTGTCATGTAGGTATATAAGAGAAATCAATAGTTTTTAATTGTAATTATCCAATTACGTTTATAAGTTGGGTAATTTTGTATAACATGAACAAATAGAGACAATAATAGATACAAACTAAAATCACAGAATATAACAATCAGAATGAACACTGATAAGAATGCTAAAATAATGCAGTTTGAAAAATATTTATTAACTTTGAGTGTTACATCGTTACATGAAATCACATAATGACTATAATACTATGGCACGAAATTACGAAGTCCATATTATCTTCGTATTTACTTGGCTAAAAATAAATAAACATCACTATTGTACAATACCATAGATTAAATATTTAATCTATGACAATACTTCGTATGTGTTAATCATCATAAAAATAATTATAAATTTATAGGTTTATAACTGATTATTGTGTTTGATATTATTATGTTGTTAAAAATAAATTGTTCTTTTTGAAAATAAATATATTATTTGATATAATATATGTATAATTTTATTTATATTATTAATTGGTAATTTGTTAGTTCATTATTATTCTATTTTCTATACAATAACGTATAAAAATATTTGTATCTAAATATTTTAATAATAATTGTATTTGTTTTTAAATACATTTTATGTACTCGTATAGTACCTATTTAAAAAGTATTTTAAATACATTTTTAAACAAATACTTTTATCTTTATTTAAGTACATTTTGAAATGTATTTTTTACAAGTCTGTACCTACACCAACTACCAAATAGAATATTTTGCATCATACAATTTTATATCGTATAATATAAACTCACAATTTCTACTATCCACAACAGAAATTAGGATAATTAAATAAATTTAATGTTACCTATTCAATAATTAGGTATATAATATAATATTAAATATCAACAATAATTTTGATTACAACAAAAAAGAGAAGGTTAAGCAAAATATTGTAATTACTTTTATATCTTCTGGATTGTTCAATACGACGTATGAATGTCCCAGTAACTGAATATGTACCATTGGCCCGTATTCTTTCAACATTTTATCGAAATACGGCAAGATATCTAAAAATTAAACTACATTAATTTATATGTTTCTTATATATTTTATATTTAATATATATTATAATATTTTAATATACGAGTATAATACAGACCTACAGTAGTACAGTGTAGATAAGTATTATATATTAATTATTATTTATTATGATTTATTTCATGTTTGAAAAATAAATATAATTATTTAAAAAAATAAATTACAATAATTATTTAAATTTTTACCTGCAGAATATTTTGCTCAATAATGTAATTGAGACAAAAATTATATTATCCATTATAGTATTTAGTATTCGATTATTTCTATAATTTATAATTTATATATGATATATCCATTCCTATTTGATTTTTATATGTTTCAAATTTGAATTTATCGAGGTTGACAACAGAAAAATTGAATGGATTGGTAGAAAATTATCAATTTAAATTTATAGTTTTGTTAAGTTAAACCATAAATAATAATTATTATTATTATGATTATTGTTATTATTATTATAATTTGGAGGAAGTATTGGAGGTATTATGTGACTAAAATAATATATCGCCATAAATTTTAAATCATTTTTAAAAAATGCATAGAAGATATTAAATTCAAGGTCAATATAGTATTATTATTCTTATGATCGCGCATTGATTTATTCATTCTATTAATATTATATATTTTATTTATGTATTATATTTCAATAATTAATAACATTTATTTTCATTAACGTATATATACGAAAAAAAATTGGAGATTTTAAATTGAAAATTGAGGGTGCTAAGTATCTCAAATAGGATAGGTCCTTGAAGAATAACTTAATGCTCCACATGCAAATTAACAGTAACTACACTTAGGTACAAATAGGTAGAAGGTATATAATAATAATTAAAAGGTAAATTTAGAGAAAGTTTTAATTTAACTGTAACTATATTTATATATTCTCTTCAAAATGCTTAAGTAACATTTAAATACCGGTAATAACACTGATAATTGGTTAAGTATTAATTATAATTTACTATAATTAATTATTACCTATATATTACTGATTTAGAAATTACGTTAGAAAACCCTATTATTAATTACAATTTACAATTGTAATTTTAAATACCTACGTATAATTATATGATTAAACATTAAACGATTAATAAATAATTATTGTAAGTATAATAATTAATATTTTAACAGTTATGAAACAATCATAATTTATATAACAATAACTATACAAATCAATATTTTTAAGACCACATGTAATAGATATTATTATATACTAGAATAATTTTGGTTTTGATTTATTTGACTGTCATATATTGCAGTACCTATACCAAAAATACCAAAATAATAAAAAGTATTTATAAGATAATATAATATTATAATTAAAAGTTAAAAACAATAATGATAAATTATAGGTTAAAACACGTTTCTATGTAAAGGTCACTTAGTCACATAGTCCAATATAATTATAATATGATTAATATTTTAATAGAATTATTTTTTTTAATAATTTTCTTAAGTTAAGAAAAACTACTAAAAAAACCAAAAATACTAGAGACATACTTCACAGAAATTAATGAACTTAATTTTACTTAGATACTTTATGATAAATTGATAACTAAAAAAAAATTTAATTATAAAAATTTGAATATTTTATTAAGTATTTTAATAATAGCTTATTTTAGAACTATTAGTTTTATTTTAAAATCTAAATATATATAATACCTATGTATATATAACTATATAGGCAAATTATTTAATGATTTCATACCCCATTTGTAATAATAATCCTACCGAATTATTTTTACCGAAGGTACACGTAATTAGAAATACAAAACCAAACATAATTATAAGATAATCAATAGATTTTGATTAGGTTTAAAAAGTCATAAAATACATTTTAAGTATATTTAGCCAAAATATTAAAATTTAAAATTTAAATTATTAGGTATACGACGTTATACAAGTCGTATACACGACTTACACCATTATATAATAATTATACATTTACAAAAAATATTACACACCTATGTTTAATCAAAAAATTTCAATTTAATATCATTTAATAGGATTAAATCTTTATATTTGCGTATTAAAGTAATATAAAGTTATGCTTCAGGTTTCGTTTAAATTATAAAATCTTAAACCCATATTATAAATATTATTCAATACAACAAAGAAAAAGTTAAGATTTAAAAATTTTTCAGAGTTCTGTATTTAGACTTTAAATGAATGATAAAATATATCTATAATATAAATACTTAATAGTTCTATCTTCTATGCAAATTACAATTGTCATGTGTCGATGATTTTTAGTTATAAATTATAATAACTAAAAATGAAGTGAAATTTCCAAAATATTGTACATTATACTATTATAGGAATACAATATAATAGTTTCACCAAATTTTACGTTTACTTATCATTTTTTATTACCTAATAATTTTTCTATCGTATAAAAAGAGTTTCTAAAAAATTCAAAATATTTGTTTATTTTTTAAAAAAAAAGTGCGTAATAATGAACTATATATACTTACATATTATATAGGAATATTTTAACTAAGCAAAATATTTCAATTCAGTGCTTAAAATTTAAAAATTTTCGTACTACACTCTACTCATTAAATTTATAATAAAACAGTATAATATATTATATATTTCAGATTCTGAGCGAAGCGTTTATTAAAAATATACTTTAATTTCTGAAAAAATATTTATTTTGATTATCTAACTACTAACTTGGCTTCTTCAAATAGGTACTTAATTTTTAAATTTCATTTATTATATGGTTTTCAAATAATACCATCTATTTATAATGCAAAAATGAAAAAAATAAGACAATAATCAACTACACAATTTAAAATTTCGTACTACACATTTTATTATTTGTACTGCACTAAGAGTGTCGTAGTACACACAATTTTAGGTCCTGTTTCAATTTACTCATCTATAAACTATAGGTGTAATAAACTTATAATTATAAAAGTAATAATATAATGAGAATAATAATAATTAGAATATTTTACACTAAATTTCTTGTATTATTACCAGTGTTTGATTTGGAGAAAAAAAAGAAGGGGGACTTCAGACTTTCAAAAAAATTAGCGTCCCCCTAATATGCTTAAGTACATGTAATATCATAGGGGATTTAATAATTAGTAGGGGTACGCTCAAAAATATAAAAAATAGAAGAAGTACTCCGTCCCCCCGCGTCCCCCCTCAAATCAAGCACTGATTATTACATTTAATATGATATTCAGACATTCATGAGATGTTATAACTATAATAGTAAATATATAGAAATGTACAATTTATATTAAAGACGTTACCTATGTAAAGTATGTTTGGTACCATTATTAGTTATTAAAAAGTATATAAACTAAAAATACACAAAATGTAGGTATATATCGATCGTCTAATCTGATTTCTAAATTATTTTGATCAAAACGCTTTGTCGTTATTTTAAAAAGTGTTTAATTTAATATTCTATATAAAACATAAAGTTTTATAATAGGTACACAATTAAATAGATTTTGTTTATTTCTACTTATACAATAACAAAATTAAATCTATAGAGACTATAATCTAGAGTAGTTATTTTGTTCACCGAAAATTACTCAACGTGAAATTAAATAAAACATGAGCTAATGAAAAAGAAACATAATACAATAGGTATATATTTTTACAAACCTATTGGTTTGAGCATAGCAAAGCTTAGTGATAATTTGAAATCTGCCAAATAACCGCGTGGCAATGATGGCAGTTTGGCGCACAAGTTGTAATGTTCTTTGGATCTCCGGACGCCGAAGCACGTTAAAAACATTAAAATAAAAACGAAAAAAACGAATATGAAACTCAGCAAAACAATAACGATCATATTTTCGGACGGTTTTTGAATCAACGACAGACGATGTCAATAATACTACTTTATAATAACAGTAGAGGTATTATTACTTATTAGTATTTGGTCCAATGTTGATCGTTCTATTAAATCGCCGCGTAACAATAAATTTTGCGATAGGCGTTATGATCTATACTGTCAGTGAAACACTAAGACGCGCAGTGATAATAATAATAATAGGTATATTATTTTTGAACTGTATAATTTTTCTTCTCCAAAACGATTGTCTTCGATGGTGCTTGTTTAATATTGTGATCGTATTGCGAGGAAGTGTTGTTATAATGTTCCATTGGTGGGGATATTCGCAAATTAATCAGAAACAGAGTACCTATTCTATTATATCGGATACGAATGAACGATTATAATAATATTGTAAATGACAAAATGTTATAATATAAGGTGGATACTAATAATAATTATTATTATAATAGTATAATACGTAATATAATATAATATTAGGTATAGGTAGGTACACGACCCACCGCACGATGTTACAACAATACGTTCAGAATTAATTCATAATATATATAGGTATAATCTGTCAATATATATTCTGAACGTGTAATAAAATAGACGTATTATACATATTATGGTTATTATAGTATATTTTATTTTATTTTTTTTTGTTTACATAATATAATATACATATTAATATAAATATTGATAGAATATATAAATATTAATTAATATTGTACCTATATAAACAGACGAAGACGACCGAATGAGCAATGAGAGTGTTTACATACTATATTAGATCCTGAGCGAAGCGAAGAATGTATTGGTTTCACAATGATGTGTGTCTTTTTTGTTTTTGTTTTTAAGTATGAAGACACTTTTACTACCCATAATAAAGCTCCGATTCATTGGCGTACCTGTGGGGGCGATGTGGGCACTCGCCCCCCCCCCATCACCATGATCAGTAGAATATATTAATTTATAATTTAACTTCTACGTCTTTATCATAAGACATGAAGAAAATTTTTACATAAGAAAAATTAATATTATGTACATAACATTTTTGTTACCTATTTTATGTACTCATCGTATGTGTGAAATATTATTTTATTTAACCTAAACTAACAAATAGGTTTAATAATTATTTCACCCCCTATAATAACTGTCCAGGTACGCCGCTGCTCCGATTATCACGAATAGCATATTATGTTTCTGGTAGGAAAGTGGATGTAGTTGGTACTTTATTTAAGCCATTTTTTGAATTTCACAAAATTGACCCTAAACGGTAAAAATAAAGTCATTAAAATTATTAAGTACAATAAAAACGTCGTTAAATATAAAATGATATACCTATACCTAAAATTCTGATGACTTAAAAGTAAAAAAAAATTGTATGGCCCGCGGTAAAAAAAAGTTTGGCCACCACTGTGTTACATAAAAAAAATGCTGAGGGCCTCGACAGCGTTCACTGCCCCGCTGCCCTGGCCAGGACGACACTGAAACGACGATATTAATCTAATACTCTAAAGCTGATTTACTGGGACCAATAGACTTTATTAATGTCAATTCAATTCGCTTTCTTACGCCAAACTTACAACACAATGTCATTGATCCATTCAGATTGCTGGAAATCATTAATGATTCCATGTACAAAATATTCACATTCGTAAGTAACAAACTAACAATACGTCACCTTTACCGTCGAGTGATTGCTAATGTTCCGCTAGATCGCGCTGAACTAACGATATCGTTTAAATTACCACCGATTGTCGTAGCTTGCAAAGCTTACAGCACGATTTAAGATATATCTTAAAGAATATCTTAAATCGTGGCTTACAGTGAAAGTGAACGTCGGCGTTATTTTATTCATTATTGTCATTGAAGTTGACATCATCTCAACGGCCACTATCATAACATACCTGTAACAAGTGAAGAAACTTCGTGCATATTGTTCTTAGAATGTGTACATTTCATGACCCCTGTATAAACAAAACGGATGTAATAATGGATAAGTACTTCCTGAATCGAGGCAATCGCCAGCTTAGAACATTATTCGGTATTGTGATCATATAAATCTATTCGAGATGAGATTATTGATAGTTGTGAAAACTTTAACCAATACCCCCCATGTGAACATGGAACACTCTTCACATAGACTTTAGGATCTATGTTTTTTGGGTCATTTCGGTTTCTCTGAAGGGCCTAAGGGCACGTTTTCGCTTGCGCGATTATGACCGCGATTTAAACTTGATCGCGGCGCGTCTGCGATCGAATTATCATTTTGAAAACAAAAATGTGAAATGACAGTAATGAACTAATGACTATGACATTCATTTTATGATTAGCTGCTCGTATTGACGTATTGTTGGTCGTTTATTACTACAATGAGTGCTCCAATGTTTACATTTAATAAAATTGAAAATGAAGCACTCATTGAATGTGTAGTATCAAAATATCCACTAATTTATAATCCTCAAAATAAAATAAAATTGTTCACGGTAATACTAAAAAATTCCCTAAATTTAATTTAATTTTTCTTAAAATTGCATTAAACCCTTCGGTGTTTCTTTTTGTATATATTTCATCATGTTTTTTTCTTTTTGAAGTGATGGTTTAGCAAAATATCATCTTCTTCTTCATCAATTAATATAAATTTAAGTACATCGGTTGTATCCATAATAGTTTTTTTTACCGTTTATTAGCGCGAACCTACTTTACACATCAAAATATTGAGTGAAAATATGATGCAATATAAAATACAAATTACATTATTAAATTTTTCGATCACGATCACTGATCGCTTAAAATAAACCAAGATGACGCGAATCGCGGTCGCAATCGCGCAACCGAAATCGTACCTTTACATCTGATGAATCATAATAGTTGAAGTAGACGTTTACGACTTGATCGTTCCTTATATATTTTTCCCTTTCTTTGCATTTCAATTTCTCTAATTAACACTTCACAATCAAGGTTAGGTTAAGGTCAAGGTTCTTCTGGTTCCCATCTCCCATGTATTGTCTTCATCTGATTAGCCCTTCCACTTTAAAAAAAATATTCCACTTTGCCTTTAATCGTACGCTAATTTAATATTTGTTCAACAATCAACAGAATACTCTTCTTCTTGTTCTTCCGGTTCAGAATTAATACCTACGGCTACGGCAGAGGTTTCATCAAATGAATTTTCTTTCATTCTGAAAAAATGTATGATTATTAGGTAAGTATGTATTTTAAGTATTACACTATTACATAATATTAGTTATACCTACATTACATTCTATTAGGTATGTATTGTAAATTACCAAAGACATGGTTTAAGGATTTTAACAATCCGTTTCATTAAATTAAAACACTAATAACATTTTTCAAGAAATTTTGTAGGTATTTCAAATGAATACAAAATAATAAAATTTTGAAATTTAAAATAAACATATTTTAAAGTTCATTATTACAAATATATAAAGTATTAATGTTATGATTAAAAAGCAAGGGAAGGGATACTCCTGCCGCAGGGATATAGGTGTGTAAATTTTTATTTACAATTAAAGTTTAATTTTAATTAGAATTTGAATGCAATGGATAAACCATTGTATTCGAAAAACGATTCTGAGCGAAGTTTAGTTAGATAATGTTTATATTAAGTAAAATTTTGACATTTTTTATTTTATTGTTATACATTTTTTACATTTTAGTTTTATTTTAACGTAGTTGCAAGTTTATAAATATTTGAAAATAAGCCAAAATGTAATTAATTTATTACAATACTCGTCAATTGAACAATCGTCAACTGCTGAGGAAATGAAAATTCCGTGATGGACATCCCAATAAAGGTAAGGGAAGAAATTATACAAAGACAGTATTAATAATAATTTTTTTAATAAGACGGATATATTTTAAATAAAAGATAATTAGTTCGCTATACACTAGTAGGTAGGTATATATTTATTATATTTATATAATTGTTAAATATAATAATTTGAAAGAAAATGCGAATAAAATAATATGTACAAATATATAACTAAATATAATATTCAATTTGTAAATTGATTTATTTAATTTTAGTAGTTTATAATTTTAAATTTTACATGGTTAGGTAATATTAATTTTTAATTCTTACATTATGTAATAAAATAATGTGTTCGTTTAGACTTTCTGAATTCATTATACGTAATATAATCATTTTAAATGTACGGACTTCATATGATATGGTAGACTTATTAATGCTTTTAGACAAGTAAAATTGTTTATAATGCACTTAAAGTGTGTTCAATCATTACAGTTACTATGTATAATACAATTATTATCTTTACCCTTAATTTATTGTTTTATTTTTCTATTATATTGTATTGGATAACACATTTCACAGTTATTTACATATTTAGAAAAATTGATAGAACAATTTTACTTCAAACATTTCCCAAATTTTTTGGCTTTTCTATTAATTTTTATGGTAAAAGTATTGAGAAATAATAAGAATAATACTAGTAAGGATTCTAAGGTTTTTGTTAAAACTAAAAATATCAACTTAAAACAGCTATAAAAAAAATTGAGATTTTCTAATATTTTGATATGATGTTAAATAATATGTATATATATTATATACTTCAGTAAAATTTTCAGACCTTAATACCAAAAATTGCCAATTTTATCAAACATTATACCTATACATCAAAACGTGAATTTTACGAAATATTCAAAGTCCTATATTTTGTAGAAAAATTAAAGTAACGGTTCCAAAATTTTACCTCATTATATACGAGTATAGTAGCTATGTGAACACTCAAAAAAATTTTCAAGGTCTATCTTCAAAATTGCCTGAGTTATCGTGAAATATCGAAATCGAATTCGTCGAAATTTCATTTTTTGTGAAAAATGCCATTTTTCGTTATTTTTTCTACCGCTTAGGGTCAATTTTGAGAAATTCGAAAAATGACCTAAATAAAGTACCTACTAGATCCACTTCCCAACCGGAAACATAATGCTATTCGTAAAAATCGGAGCATTCTTTCGGGTAGGTAGTAAAAATGTTTACAGAATAAAAAAAACAAAAAAAAAATCATACATCATTGTAAAACCAATACATTCTTCTCTTCGCTCAGAATCTAAAATATGTAAAAAAAATCCCTATTAATTTCATATATAAAAAAATATACAAAATGTCAAAATTGGACTCCGGTGCAATCGTGGCGCTGCCTGGGTGACAAAATTGTATTACCAAATTGCTGTAATTTTTTGGTGGAAGTGTTCACCTTATCTTCTATAATCGTGATGAAAACCACGAACTAACGGCGTGTCCTACGTAAACGCGGCGAGCGCGAAATTCGCGGCGCGGCGCGATCAACGCGGTGACCAAAATTATCAAACCTATATAAATAGATGCGAATGTCCAACGTACATCGGAAATGCCGGTCGCGCGAGCGAACGAATTCGTTCGTGTCAGCCGCACGCGTTTGAAAATCAAATCAGTTTGTTTCTCGCCGCACGCGATAACGCGAATTTTATTAAATTGGTATATTATTATAATACATAATAATATAATTAATTATATAAATTTATATTTGTTTTACAAAATGGAAATAATTGAATTACTTATATCTGAAGTACAAAAAAAAATGTTCTTTGGAATAAATTTGATAAAAAGTATAAGGATAGAATATTTTTTATACAATAAGTATTTTACTATAGTACTATCACTAATAAGTAATAGTTTTTTTGAAAAACTAGACATTTTTTTTTTAAAAATTTAAAATATAGGTACACACTACTGTCTGCGTTTGAAGGCAAAGTGACTATGTATGTGAAATGCGAATGGTACAACATCTTACATCTATTGCCGCAAATTCGCGCTCGCCGCTTTTACGTTGGACACTACCGCGACCATCGCGTCGCGGCGAGAAAACGCGGTTCGCTTTTTCGCGCCGCGACGCGAATTTCGCGCTCGCCGCGTTTACGTAGGACACGCCGTAAGATATACAGGACTGGAAACGAACGTCGAATCGGCGGACCCCAAATGTTTCGTGAAAAGTACACTTCGATATTTTGCGCTATCTATATTGAAATACATCAACTATCAATGTACATGAACGAAACATTTTTTATAAATTAAAATAATAGATAGCGCTCAAAAATCAAGTGTACGATTCACGAAATCAATGGGAAAAATCAATGTACATGAACGAAACATTTATTATAAATTAAAATAATAGATAGCGCTCGAAAACCAAGTGTACGATTCACGAAACATTTGAGGTCCGTTACCGCGCACTCCTCCGACCTGTCGTTGCCAGTCCTGTATATCTTAGTTCGTGATGAAAACATACATAAAAATTGATAACATACAAATAGAAATATAGAATAATTAAAACAATAGAATTATGAAGTAATGTGAATCATAGAAAATAGAATATTATTAATTTTTTTTAATACAAATATTTAAGTATTTCTGCATTGGTAGTTTAAAATTTTGCTAATTGTTAATGTAGGCATTATCAAAATTTAAACATTTTAATAAATACTTAAATGATAATAATATAAATTATAAATGATTTTATTGAAGTTGTACAAATATGTCTGTACTATTAAAAGCATTTGCGAAGGGCATTAGTCTGTCAAAAATTAAAACTTACTTATTTGGATCAGATGAAACACAAAGTAATAATTTAATTAATAAATTTTGTACTGACAATTTGTATCCAATTGCTTTTTTTCAGTTAATGTATTCAATGACACTATAAATTGTGTATCTCCTGGAGGTGAAATCGCAGTATTTGGATACAATGATAAAATAATCACCTTTACATGTATGTAAAATATTGATTTTTAAATAAGTTAAACAAAGAAAATGTATTTAATATTTCTAATTTTATAGTAAAATGTGTTCCTAATTCAACTAATGATGTATGTCAAATGTTTCAAACAGTTTGGAATATTCCTAAAATCCAAGAAGAACAGTATGTTTTATATAATTATGTACCTATTTAATACATTTTTCCTTCTAAACAAAATTAAAAAATGTTTTATATTTTGTTAATTTAGTACTAATCGGTTATCGTAATTACTTATATTTAGTATAATTAGGTTATGTAGCTAAATTTTTTACATACTATTTGTACTAATATTATTTACAAAATCCACCTATGCAGTGCACCTTATGCTTAACGCAACATTTCTAGATGAATGGGAATCCAAGTTTAGTCTCAATGTTTTTTTGAACTTTTTACATTTTTAATTGTACCTATATTATTTTAATCAATTTTATTAAAAATTTTAAAAATTTCTGGTTACCTAATTACATAGTTTTGCATTTTTAATTTGAAATAATGAGTACTAACTACGCACCGACAGAACTTGCATATGTGTGTTATTAAAGGCATAAGAGTGCGCAGAATTTGTTCGCAAAGGGTACCAAGGGCATTACGTCAAAAATATCTGAACCAAAATTTTTTATACAGATAACTTTTAGTAGGCATAATACTATTAATCTATTATAGTCTCCGGTACCACCTGAAACTTTTAGATAGCCAGTTTCGCTAAGTTTCACTTGATTACCTGCGACCATATAGGTCGATTCACCGTTATATTATGTATTAATGTGCTTTATTGCGGATTATTCGCCAATAATTTGATTGATAAATATAATTATTGTTTTTGTAAATGTAAGAATATAATATAATAATGGCTTAATATATATATATATATAATTTTAATTTTAAATATACCAATATTATTAGTATTAAAAAAAAAAGCTACATTCCGCAGGGGTGGCTGTGGCCTACCCGGCCCCCTTGTGTGCATGCCTATGATTAAAGGTACATTATTAGTGTTAGTTTACTATATGTAGGAGTAATGATATCTAATAACAGTAATAACTAATAAGTATCATTAATTTATTTTAAAATAAATTTAAAATGAAATTTTATTCAGTCACCCATATGAAGAAAAAAAATGTATGTTTCAGTGAAAAAATTACTGCAGTTATATGTCTTCCAATAGCTACAATCAATACAAAACTTTCTACACATTGTATTCCTGATTGGTTTTGCATTGTTATTGGATTTTCAAATGGTTTTGTGAAATTTTACACTGAAGTTAATTCCTGATTGATTTTTATTAATTATTTGAATAATCAAATAATAAATTATCTATTTTCTTTATAAGGATGGAGATCTACTGTTTTCACAATTATTTCATAGTAGTGATGTTGTAAAGATTCGATGTCAAAGTTATCAACCTGCTAAAATTAATCCACCAACTGTTGAACAACCTGAAGAAATTGCAATATTATATAATACAGTTATTTGTACAATTGTTGGTTCAGTAATTATTAATAATTTAAGAACTTATAAAAATCAATTAATAAAAAGTAAGTATATAACAAAAATGTGCATTATAAACAAACTAATTTTTGTTAGATAACCGTAGAAAAATATTCAATTTTTTTTTTTATATAAAATAATTATTTGTTAATATAGATTAGTTCATATTATTTATCACATTTTTAAAGAGAAATATATTATTGTAACAACTTAAATTTTATATAGTATTTATATATACATATAAAAATCAAGGGAAGGGATACTGGTGTGGAAGGGATACAGGTGTAAAGAGGATAGTATTAAATTTTGATTACAATTTTAATGCAATGATAAATCATTACATTAGTGAAAACAATTTTGAGAGAAGTTCATAAGATAATATATGTACCGATAATGTAAATTTATCATTGCATTCAAATTATAATCAAAATTCAACATTATTGTTGTTGACCTACTTACCCGCATGAGAATGAGAGTCCAGACCTCTGTGATTGGTCATTGTTTTGATGATACTCATTACTCCTTGTTGTCGATAGTGGCTGCGTACACACAAATCAATATGAAAAATAATAATTTGAAATATGCATTTATTGTGGTGCCATTTTTTTAATGTGACATAATAAAACTAGGTAATAGCCTTCCTTCTGCCATTGTCAAGAAAATATACATACTTATAAAGAATTATTACTTGGGCATGGATTTTAATGCAATTGCATCTTTTTTTTAATTGCTTGACACGATGTTTTCCAAGCTATAAATGTGTTTTAAGAACTCAATATTCTAATAAAATATTTTGGGACATATTTTGATGTTTTTGATTTTATATAGCATATTTTTAAATTTTTAGTGCAATTTTGAACGTTTTAAATCACTTTTATCTATTTTTTTTAAAAAAAATATTATGTAATAACTAATAATACTAAAATATAAGTATTTGTTTAATTTTGTGTACTACTTAAAATAATATATTAATATTAGATAACCTGGATTGTAAATAAAAATAATCTAAAATTCTTGATTATATACAATTTTATCCAAGTACTCGTATTTCTTTATTGTATAATTACATTGTTTCGCTGATAAATGTGACCATGCCGATAGTCAGCCTTTAGTTGTCAAGTATTTAATATAAATGTTTTTATTTTCAAAATTAAAAAATTCTGTATTTCAAATTTATATTTTAATAAAAAAAAATGTACATCATTTTTTGGAGTTTTTAGGTCAATATGTATTTTTAGTGCATTAAAGTCCGAGCCCTAGTTTTTACACAATTAAAAAAATAACAATATTTTTATATTAATATATTATCACAATTAGTGATGTTACGAACTGTTCGATTGTCGAACAGAACAGGTTCTAGAGTAAACTCTAGGTGTTCTGTTCAGTTCGAAAATCGAACTCAAATTTTATAATACTCGAACCAAACCAAATACCTAATAGTTTGGTTCGAAAATTGAACCTTAAATTTTTTTGAAAGCCTGTTACAAGCTTTATTATAAAAATAAATTAACTTTTAAACTTTTAATACTTATATAAATATTGAATGATTAAATTTAATTTTTTTTAAAAAAATATAATGTATCGAGTACCTAATACTATAAGTTATTAACCAGTAAGTGTACCTAGCAAAAATTCATCACTAATCACAATGTATATGGCATGCCATGAAGTTTCGACACAAGAGCTTGTAGCCGGTAGAATTAGGAGGGGAATATGCAGTGGTGACCAGTTTTATCTGACGAGTGGATCAACTTAAACTGAATATAATAGACTATACACATTTACAATATTTCATATGTAGTCCATAGTCATAAAAAGGTAGTTTATTAGAACTGAATAAATTACATAGTTTACCAATATTAATTAATCTATAAAGTATATGGTACTATAGATTACAGTCTATAGTCAATAGTTCTTGATCAGAATTTTTTAAAAATCCATGTACTTATTACTTTTTAATTTCTTTTAATTTTAGCTCAAGATAACTGTATAAATAATACAAGTTGTCTTCCAATAAGTTATAAAAAATGGGCCTTTAATAATCAAAAAAAAATTAATGATGCTGCTGTTGGTGCAAGATATGATATCACTAGTTTTCAACATGTGGTAGCATCTAATATATGCAGTGGTATAAGTGGTGATAAACAAAATTGTTTACCACAAATGACTCAAATTGTAGCTGCTGGTCAAGAACCATATTTAGCATTTCATTACACTATTGGAGGGCAAGCTCAACCTACTTTGGGGAATATAACGAAAGCAGTGGCAAATAAGTTAAAATCCTCATTTACGCAGTCATTACCGTAAGTTTTATAAGAGTATTTATGTAATTACATATGTGGAAAAATACAATTTGTTTTTAATTACGTTTATTATTTATTTATTATTTTTAAATTTATAGTGGATGGTTGTCCCACAGTTTATCATCAAATGAAACAATTAATATTCAAGAACAGCCAGAACAACTTGGATGCCGGTAATTAAATCCCAATATATATTATATTACTATGGCTAATACAAGTCTAATGTCAAAATTATAATTAGTTTTAGTTTGAGTGATGTGGAATGTGAAGCATTAAAAATTGAATTAAGTCCACAATTATCAATTGGTGTGGTTTCTGATAGTTTAGATAGAGTAACACTTTTTGAAGTCAATGCTGGAGGAATAATACGGTAGTGAACTTCTGTTATAGTAAAAATAATATTTTCTAAAAAAAAATGCATGTGTATGAATACATAATCATTTATATATTTAGAATATGGCATGGATATAAAGATGTACAATTTGGTTGGTTAGTAGTTAATGAAAATAAAAGTTCAAGTTCTAAACAAGCATTATTTTTAATAATGTATATACCAAATAGAGAAGTTTTAGAAATATGGACAATGCAAAATTATGAAAAAATATCAGAATCTCATGTATCTAAATATGGAAGGTATTTTGTTATAGATTTTATTTATGACCATTATATTGTTTTTTATTTATATTTTAGATTATTTTATACAAATTTTGGTCTATTGGGAGCTCTCAATACATCAAGAATGAATTTATATAATGCTAATTATCATTGTTATTTTGTAGATGAAATGGAAATAATTACTGAAATTAATGTTCCTTATCATTATATAGAAAGGTATTATTTTATTTGTATAATCAGTATTATTATTAATTTCAAATATGATTGTCGATTGAAAATAATATTTATAGTGGTTCAAACAGTCAACTGTCACAAGATTTATATGCTTTTAAAGTATTTAAATCATTATGTAGAAGTAAAAATATTAATGAGGACAATTTATGTGAAGAAATAGTAAAATTGGTTAATAACTTACATACTGATATAGTAAGACAACAAGTCTTTGATTATATTACTACCAGCAAACATATAACACAAAATGTTATTATAGAATTTTTAAAAAGTTTTCAAATAATTTTAAAAGAAAAAGGTAAATATTAGATATATAATTTAACTCAGTTTATTTAATTTAAGTGTATATTTTTTTTTTTTTTTTTATTCATATTTAATATGATTTTAGATACATATGATTCACAAAATACTGAACGTTTATTAAAAAATGTTGATTGTCATTTAAAATTAATAAATTTTTTAACATATTTATCCAATTTTCAAGAAAAACATCGCTCCTATTCATTATTTTCATCAACTGAAGATAAAATGCAGGTATAAAATTATATAATTCCTGTGTATATTCTATTTTAGTGACTTTATGCATATTTTTATTAAAGGAGTTATGTAAAACATTACGTCTAAATGATCAAGATATAGATAGAATAATTTCTTTACTTCCTATGGAACAAAAAAAAAAAAATATTGTGATGTTTAATGATGATATACAAATGATGAAATTAAATGAATTATTTTCCTGTTTTGATATAGTTGGTGAAAATGTGTCCATAAAAATAGAAAAAAATATTGATGAATTATGTAAGTATTATATTTATATAAGTATTTTTATAATTTTATATTTAAATTAAAATAATTGATTAGGTAAACACATATTTGAACCTGTTATGCATGTTGATAATGATATTGGAGAATGGAATTTAGCATGGTTAGCTAGTAGTATTAAATTATCAGATATGGTATATTTAGCAATTCAATACTGGCTATCGAAACCTCTCACATTAACTGTTGTTACAGAAATGTTAAATTTTTATAGAATACTCGACACAATTTGTAATACAAATGGTAAATACTTTATTCGTCAATTATATTTTAGATTTTTGTAACAATTATTAATTTTAATTCCAGAAACAAAATTTGATTGGAGAAAAACACAAGATCAATTATCAAATTGTTCTAATACTTTTGCTTGTTTAACTGGAGCAATAATTTGTAAAACTATTGCTTCTAGTAAAAAATCTGGTATAATATTTTATTTCCCTTACATTGTATTAATTATTATTATAAAATGTAATATGCATTATTTTATGTTTAAATTATATTTTTTGTAGTAAAAGTTAATAATGAATGGGAATGTATTTCTGGAGAAGATTATCATTGGAATTTATTAATAGAAAGACTTGAACAAATATGTCATCTTAATACATCATTAAAATATTTCCCAGATGAACCAGTTGGTACCATACATTGTATAAAATTTAAATACTCACCAATTACACTGAATGATTTGCTGAAATATGGGCGAGGTAACAATCATATATAATTTACTAGCAATGTGAACAATAATTAAAACATTAAAAATAATGCCATAAATCATTAGGATGTGTATTAATCATATGAACTAGGCATATGAATGATATATTAATTTTTTTGTTAACGGGACAAATGATAACTGTAGTTGTGACTTTATGATAGTCATAGATAAATTATTCATAGTGCAGTGGTAAGGATATTAATTTTACTTGATAAAATAGATATTAACAATCAAATACTACAATATAATATGGTATTACCTAAATTATGATATATTAAAATTAAAAACATTTCCTATTACTTATTTATGGTTTTGTAAAATAAATTGGAGTTAAATATTAATATTGTTTTGTAGAATAACACTGTACTTAGAATTGTAAAAAATCAAATTTTTAATTATGTTACTAAATATTAAAAAATAAAAAAATAAATTCAATCTTTTATAATTATTATAATTGAAGCTATTGAAATATTTCTATTTCTCTAAAACACTAACACTGAAATATGTAATATAATAAAATAATTTTACTCAATTTAATATTCAAGTATAAAAATATACTAAATTTTTTATTTTTTTGCCTAAAAATGATTGTGTATTTAAAATAATATCAGGATATTATGATTTATGAATAATACTTGAATAATAAAAACATTTAATACATAATTATTTTTTAACTTTATAGTTATATGGCATTATGCATAATTGAATAATTAAAATATTATTTTTTTTTAGATAGAGTTTCTACACTTGTTAGTAAATGGTTGGCTAGTATAGGCATTGATCCTATTTTAATACTTGATGAATACTTGATGGATTTTGATAAAAATGTATCTAATGTTTCAAATAAAAGTAAGGTAATTAATGGTGTTCAAGAAGGTGTAGCTATTGATACAGAAGCAGCAATTGAAGCAAGAGCCTTAAGTGTAGCAGAAAAAGAAACATTAGATACATTAAAACGTCTCAAATCTTGTTTTCCATACAGTTTGGATGGCAATACATTACTAAGTCATATGTTTTGGGAATATTCATCTGTTTGGCAAAATTGTGTTACTGATCTTAGACCACTAAATGCTGCTTTGATTGTTGCAGAAAAAATACCTTGTCATCATATAAGACAAAGTAAAATTACTATTAAATTTGTATATTATAATGATTAATTCAATAATTCAATTTTTTTTAAAGGTATTTGTGGGTTAGTATGGTCCACTCATCTATCACCTATTTTTATATCAGCTGTTAAGCTCATTGATCATGTAGGAAAAATTCCAAAAGAAAAATTGTGTATTCAAGATGTTGGAATGCCAGATCAACATATTATCAAATTTTTTAGCTTATGTGAACATTTTTTCGAAATAATTATTAAGGTGCTAAAAATATATTATATTAATACTATATTCTCTTTTAATAATAGATTTTTATTATTATAGACATCTTTATTGGCTGAAGAAGTTGAACTTTCTGAAATAAAACATGATTTGTTTTGGGAAAACTGGAAAACCAATAATCAGTATAGCCTTACTCTAATTCAAATTGCTTTAAATAAACCAAATCCTGAACAGACAACTATTTTTTTGTGTCATCAATTTGTACAAGCATTTCATATAATGGCGAAATTTTCAATACATATAAATAAACCACTTAAGAATTTATTTGACTGTAATGTTAGTCTATATTAAATAAGATTTACATAAATTTAGTTTAATACATATATTTTATTTGTAGATAAATGAAATTGATTTTTCTAATTTAAATCAAAATACCTTCAATGAAGAAGTACCAAGAACTAAAATTAAAAAAAATAGAGCAGATTTCCTTGAAAGTTCCATAACTAAAGCAATTGGCCTAATACAAAAAGATTGTGAGGTATAAAATATTTCAATTTAAATAGATTTATAAATGTATTTAAAATGATCAGAGTTAGTATTTCAAATTAGTATAAAATGCATATTTTTTAGCTTATTCAATTTGACGATAAGTAGATGTTAGTATATGATTTGCTACATCTATTTATTTAATATGCAAAATATTCTACGCCAAACATAAATATTGTGAAATATAGTGTTTAACATCTATTTATAATTTTAAAGATTAAAAAGCAAGGGAAGGTATAATAGTATGGAAGGGATACAGGTGTAAAAAGGGTAGTGTTGCATTTTGATTAACATTTGAATGCAATGATAAATCATTACATTCATGAAAATGGTTGTTAGCGAAGTTCATCAGTTAATATTCGTACTGATTAAAATTTTTACATTTATCAGTATCTACGTTCAATATAAATAATTCATCATAAAACCTAAATTAAATACAGTACTTCCCTTTGAATTGTTTTTTTAATGTAATGATTTATAATTGCATTCAAATGTTAACCAAAATTCAACACTATCCTCTTTACATCTGTATCCCTTCCCTTGCTTTTTATACTTTAAACAGCTATAAAAAAAATCTTAAATGTAATAATTCACAATTAATTGAAGAGCTGAGTTAAGTAAAATGTAATTGAGCCTCAATAAAATTTTGTTGATGTTATTTAACATTATAAAATATTACAATATGATAAGAATCCATATAAATACTCTAAATATTGATTTTACTCTAATTTCAATTTTAAACACCTATAAAAGAAAATCGATACTTCAGATTTTTTCAATATTCGGGAAATATATTAACCAATATGTAAGTATACTCCAATAAAATTTTCAAAATATTTCAAAATTTTTTGTCAATTTATAGATTGTAAAAAAGAAAATTTTGTAAGAAATGTAAGATTGTAAGATTGTAAGAAATAATAAGATTCCACAAATATATACTATAAATATCGATTTTACTAAAATTTCAACTTAAAACACATAAAAAAAATTGAGACTTGACATTTTTCTAATATCTTGAAAATTTGTTTAGATATATTACATCAGTATGCTTCAATATAATTTTCAAAATATTTTGTTTTTTATTAATTATTGTAAAAATATTGAGAAATATTAAAAAGAATACACATTACACAGAAATAGCAAATTATGTGCAGACATCTCAATGAAATAATTTTTAGGAAGGTTCATATGAATTTGAATGTAAGGAGTGTATGTTTTGGATAAATAAAATATTTCAATTAGCTATTGATTGGAAACTACATTTAGATGACCTTAGAATACATCAAGTTATTTCTTTATACATGAAAGGGCATGATCGTTTAGCTGAAGAAGTAAGATATTAATTTACTTTTGTAAAACTTAAAAATTAAATAATTAAATTTAACAGATTATACCTATTGTCAATAATAAAGAAAATCTTATAAAACATTTAATGAATGTAATAAAGCATAGATTGAAATTTGAGGTATGTATTAGTGATTTAAACTTTCATGACAAAATTGTACATTTCAGTCCAGAAGTAGTTTCTTGGTTGAACAGTCCTGTAAGTATCTAAATATTCAATATATAATGAATAAATAAAAATTAATTAAAAATTATTAATTTTAGGTAACAATTGAAGTTGAAAAGTCTTTATTAAAAGAAAATTTAGATTTGGTACAAATTGTAATAACTTTATTACCTGAAAATGACAGTCAACATGAATTTGTAACCAATCTAATGGATAGTTTGACATCTTTAATTAATAATTAATATCAATATTCATATTTCTATGTAAAAATGTAAAATTTAATCATGTGTATACATTTTAGAATAACATTTTTAAAAATAATTATTGTTACCATATTATATATAGGTTTTATTAAATTATAATAAATATTGGTTTATTATTAATAAATTTTATTTTTTAAAACATAAAATATATTTATCTTATTTTAACTTCTTATATAGAAATTCACATTATTTTAAATATTATTTATTTTTTGCCACACAAAATATTAATATGTATATAAATTATAGTGAAATTTCTATGAGTAGGTCTTGACGTATCATTAAAGTATAACATTTGACTACTTTGTAGAAACACAAAATGTTTAAAAACAAAAATATTGATTGATTATAAATACATAATGTTGCCTCTTATAAATAATAATAATAATAAAATATTATTTTGATTGATTTTATATATTTTAAGCATACAGTGACATTAAATATGTTAGTTACATTGTCACTAACATTTAAAATTGACAAAAATGAAATTTAATATAATATAATAACCATTTTTTAATATAAAATACATAATACAAGTATCTAATATATTAAAATAAGAAATTTAAATTATATAATTTACATAACATTATTTTTTGTTTTTTATTGTTCCATAATTTTTAATTATATCTATAAAATGATTTTTTGTTTTCATATTTATTTTTCTCTTATTTGTTTTTGATGTTCTTACCATAGTTTTGGGCAATTTTAAAAGCTGTTCTTGATTTTTTTTTGCTTCAGAATCTTGTTTTAATTTTTCTTTCAATTGTTTATAATTTAAACATTCTTTTTTTCTAGGTTTGGCTCCCAGTTTAATAGCAATATGTTCTTTTGCTTTAGTATTTTGTGAATCAAAATGAGTTGTGAATTTAAATATTTCATTTTGTAATTTTCTTAAATTAATATTTTCATCAGTTTTTGAATTTAAAACATTAGACTTCTCAAAATTATTTTTCTTTGACCGATTTATTTGTTTCTTTGATTTATGATGAATAACTTCAACAAGTGGAGGTTTACCTTTTAATATTGAACATAAAGTTTCTACGCCACTGTTTACTTCCATGATTGTTTTTTCTAAAAAATAATATAAAATTTTATTGGTGCTGCTCGGATATGCAGTCTACCGTCATTTTTCTGCTCAGATATGCGGTCTACAAATTTTGTAGACCACACACCTATAATACGCAGTAAATAGTAATAGTAGTATGTAAATAAATAACCAAATTAAAATAATAATCAAATATTTTAATTATTAGTATATTAGTAAAAATCATTAAAATTAATGGTATGTAAATAAATAATACAATAGGCAGTATCATAAGTCAAATCGAAAATACAAAACTACATTGTAGGTATACATTATATTACATCAAATTATATTTGCTCAATTTTATCTTTTAATGTTGTAGATTCTGAGCGAAGGGAAGAATGTATTGGTTTTACAATGATGTGTGATTTTTTTTTTTTTTTACGTATAAATAAATATTCTGAAAACACTACCCGAAATAACGCTTTGATTTTCACGAATAGCGAGTTTCAAATGTAAAAGTGGATGTAGATGGTACTTTATTTAGGTCATTTTTCGAATTTCTCAAAGGAATATGATTCTAACCTATGATTTGCACACCTGTATCCTGTGCGGCAGGAGTATGAGCTCATCTTTTTTTTTTTTTATCGCTGCTCAGATATGCGGTCTACATATATGTTTGTAGACCGCGTCCCGTCGGTAGACCCATAGGCGAAACTACGGGTCAGGCCAGTCAGGCCGTGGCCTGACCTAATACTGACTGAAACTTTTTATAATGTATATTATTTGGGCATATATTTAAGTGATTTTTTTAAAATTCCTAATATGTTTTTTTTTAAATTAAAAACTTTTTTTCGCATCTAAATTTCGTGAAATGACCTAATAAAAATGTCTAGTTTCGCCTATGGGTAGACCGCATATCCGAGCAGCACCATTTTATTTTACAAAAATGTAAACATACCTAATAAAACATTTAAAATTAATAATTACTTATTACTATCTTGTATTTACTATACAAATATAATGAATAAAAACAATTTAAGGTAGACATTTCAAACACGTGACAAATTAATTCAAAATGACATTTAATTTAAATAACATTTTAAATTAATGACAAATTGATGTATTTGAATGTACCAACTGGCAACTCTTCTTTATTAAAAGTGGGTAGGTATTCATTACATACTAATATATCGTGAAATAAATTATTTAAATTATTACTTATGCATTGGATTTAAAATAGGTAGTATATTTTATAGTCAATGGTAAAAGCATGTACATAAGTATAAGTTAAAAAATCAAATGTAAGTATTTACAATAAATCAATAATATGTATTATTTTGTTAATGATATACCTAGTGTTGTATTTATTGAAGTAATTTTTTTATTTGTAAATAAATATTTTAATTTATGAATTATTATGACTTACTTATTATTTTTTCAGCTTTAAAGTTTAAACTAGCAAATTATAATATGTTTGTACTGGTAAAGTAGCAACAGGCAACTACTAAATAATTTATAATATGTATAAGTATAATAATCATTGATTATATTCACGATGTAGAGAAATCTTCTAATCTCTAATTTCTAATCTTCTCTACATCGTGATTATATTGTATTTATCACGTGGTATTTATCATGACAAAATAATAGGTATGTCAGCCACTTTCGTAAAATGGTTATCATTACGCATCCCCACTATATATAATACTTTCAGTGTGTTCGTAGTTCTCCACATTTCATTGGTTGTTATTAGCATTGGCGCCAAACCAACAATTCCATTAACAATCACTCTAATTTTAAATAACAAATGACAATATTGATTTTCTTTTTTCATTTAAATTCAAAATTGACAAATTTAAAATGCCTTTGTGTGTGTTTGATGGTTGTGTAAGTATATACTATATTACTATTGTCTATTACTATATAATAAATAATAATATAATATTTTTGTGATATCTATTCGATAAATGAACAGCCAATCACAAGTGGAGAACTACGCAATAGCCGAGGTGAAATGGTGGTAACCACGATTTAAGATATTAAGTATAACGACATAACGTACGGCCAAACTCGCTTCCATGTTACTTTCGGTACACAATGTACGGATACGTTTAACATATTTTACATGATATGTATTATATTATGACGTATCGTATGAATTTTCGAGAGAACCGAAAGTTTCCGACACGTGCTATTTTATTGTTGAAATCGATACTTTTTCAGTTATGTTGAAAAAATAAATATATTTTCTACGAATCAAAAGAATTTCGTCAAATTGGCAATTTAGAATAATATTATATTTTTGGACGGACGCGAGTGCGCATAATATCGCAAAGTAACATTTTGTGAGATTTTTTCAACAAAAATAGAGACAGAAAAAAAAACGAATTAAAATTGCAATATTCATTTTTATCGTAATTTAATGCAAATTCGTACGACGCGTTAAAATTACCCTTCAACAGAGCTCTAAATGTACTTAACAAGTTCTTCTTGTGGTTGTGATATATACTACCTCGAAATAATGTCCACGGGTTCAGCGAGTTAAAAAAATAAAAAACGGAGCGTATTGTGCTAAGAACAAAATATTATTCTGTTCTCTTATTCTATATTATATTGTATATTATAATTTTTTTTTTTTATCGTATTTTTCGTAGTTTTCGTAATTATTATTAAATTAATAATAATAAAAATTATAATACATAATATATTACCTAGTACAATAATGATAATAATATAGTTTTATACGATAACGTAAACTACGGGCCGCGTCCAAAATCAACGGAAAATAAACCCATTTTCTTTTTGTTTCTTTCGTTTTAACATTATAGCAAAATATTGCACCCTCGCGTCTCGCCACAATTCCAAATTGTTATAAAAACATTTTTATTTGTTGATTTCGTCCCTTATTTTTCTGTATTGTACGATAAAACGTATTGAAGAAAACAAAATAAAAACGAAAAAAATAAGTCTTGTAAACCAAATAATAATAATTATTATAAAAAATATTTTAACGTCGTTAGTCGTCACGACCAACGCGAAAATACGATCGTATTATCGTAAAACATGTGATTAACCTATGATATTATATTATAATAATATTAAAACGAAATAAGAATGCGTAATCTTATATTTCTTTTAAAAATGAATCTCATCATTTTTTAACGATTCTAACGTTATTTTCATTTAAACACGTATTATCCGTTTGAACGGATTCTAATTTATGGACTATAAGCCTATAGGTAAATACTTAAAGTATATACGCGGATATACCGCGATTATGGTATATGTATAGTATATAATATATCATATAAGACATACCAGTGACCACGGTATAAAATGCATACGTTACCTACATAAAATATTTAAATATATAATATAATTATATGATAGTAAATATAATATTTAATAATTACTAATTAGTGCAAGGAACAGTTTACTTAGAAAACTTATAGGATCAAACTGGGGAGCAAATGCTCATACGCTCAAAATGTCTATATCCGTTAGCACTATGCTTTTCCGTAAGAGAATATGCAAGCCCTGTGTGATCCACTCACGCGAAAAAGGTTGACGAGAGGATAACGGGTGCCTAAAAAGCACACCTCTCCACAAAGTCTTTCCAATCGCAGGTATCACACCTCCAAACATTCGACGTACAATTAATGCAGATTTAAAATGATCCAAAATTGAAACTGACGGTCGACATATCCTATACTGCAAGGACATACACAGGTCAAGATTAAAATAAAGAAAAAGCTTTATTTGCATAAATAGCAAAAGACCCCGAGCAAACCCGAATGAATTAGCTGGAAACTAACCGTAGGCCATATTGAAGATGATCAGATTTCACCAGCAGAACACCTCCCTCAATTCACAGAAGTGGGGTGTATTACAAAAACTCAAAATCTTTATCCTTATCCTTCAGCAGAACACCTCTCTCAATTCCCAGAAGTGAGGTGTATTACAAAAACTCAAAATCTTTATCCTTTTCATTCGACCTTAGTCCTTCGTTCTTTATCCTTTCCTTCGTAGTTAGTCCTTTATCCTCGTCCTTAGTCCTTAGGCCTTGGTCCTTTATCATTTTCCTTCGTCCGTTATCCTTTTCCTTCGTCTTTTGTCCTTAGTCCTATATCCTTGTCCTTAATCCTTTTCCTTCGTCCTTGTCCTTTTTCCTTAGTCCTTTTTCCTTCGTCCTTTATCCTTTTCTTTCGTCCTTGGTCCTTGGTCCTTAGTCCTTCGTACTTTATCCTTAGTCCTTCGTCTCTCGTCCTTTATCCTTGTCTTTCGTCCGTGGTCCTTAGTCCTTCGTACTTTATCCTTAGTCCTTCGTCTTTCGTCCTTTATCCTTTTCCTTCGTCCTTCGTCCTTTATCCTTGTCTTTCGTCCTTGGTCCTTTATCCTTCGTCCTTGGTCCATAGTCCTTAATCCTTAGTCCTTCGTACTTTATCCTTAGTCCTTCGTCCTTGGTCCTTGATCCTTAGTCCTTCGTCCTTCGTCCTTTATCCTTTTCCTTAGTCCTTCGTCCTTGGTCCTTTATCCTTAGTCTTTGGTCCTTCGTCCTTCGTCCTTTATCCTTTTCTTTTGTCCTTAGTCCTTCGTCCTTTATCTTTTTCCTTAGTCCTTCGTTCTTTATCCTTTTCTTTCGTCCTTGGTCCTTGGTCCTTAATCCTTAGTCTTTAATCCTTTTCCTTCGTCCTTCGTCCTTAGTCCTTAATCCTTTTCATTCGTCCTTGGTCCTTAACTCTTTGTCCTTTGTCCTTCTCCTTCATCCTTCGTCCTTCATTATTGGTCCTTGGTCCTTAGTCCTTTATCCTTGTCCTTCGTCCTTTATTTTTT
>JAIUCT010000001.1:22050665-22084172 GCA_021307375.1 Tetraneura akinire
TCCTTGGTCCTTAGTCCTTTATCCTTGTCCTTCGTCCTTTATTTTTTTCCTTCGTCCTTAATCCTTTTCCTTCGTTCTTGGTCCTTAATCCTTAGTCCTTTGTACTTTATCCTTAGTCCTTCGTCCTTGGTCCAAATACAAATTTGAAAAAAATTTGAAAATACAAATAAATTATTTTTTATTCAGTTCAGTGGCGGTCAAATGATTTTGTTATGGGGGGATGTGGTTGATTTTTTAACACGCACTATTTAATCATTAAAATCAAATTTATGGTTATGCTTAATATAATTTTTTTACAAAATTAAGGTAAATGAATACTTTATTCTTAATATTTATAAAAAAATTGAGAATAGGGATATTTCTAATATTTTGCTATGATTTTTAGTAATATGTAAGTATACTTCAGTAAAATTTTCAGACCTTGATGCCAAAAATTACCAATTTTATCAAACAATAAAAAAATATAGCAATATAACATTTTATATACATAAAAACGAGAATTTTACGAAATATTCAACGTCCTATATTTTGTAGAAAAATTAACGTAACAGTTCCATATTTTACGACATATATATATATATATATATATGTATATATCCTATGTAAATATCCAATATAATTTTCAAGTCTCTAACTTTAAAATTGCTCGAGCTATCGTGAAATATTGTAACCGAATTCGTCGTAAATTTCACTTTTGGTGAAAAATACCTTTTTTTCGTCGTTTTTCCCTCTAAATTTATTAACATTAATGCAAATTCTTCATCATATTTTTGTCTCATGATTTCGGCCAACTCATAAAATTTAAACGTTTCCTAAATATTTTTGATTGATATCATTTCTATGTCATTAGGATATTTTGACAACGGATCATTGAAATTATCGTATAACGATGTAGACAATACAGGTGGTAATTGGAAAAAATCACCTTACAATATTATGTATATATTGCCGAATGGTTCGTTAATTCTCATTATAGACCTTAGTCTTTGATCAAGGGGGAGGTGCTCAAAGATGTATTAGAGATTTACAATGGACATTTTTGTTTATAGATGGTTGCTATTAGTTTCAATGATATTTATATTATCACTATGGTTACTAATTTACTATTTACAATTTAATAATTTATAATTATTATTATAAACAAATTTAGCTCATTTTTTCGTCCTTTTTTTGTTTCGCATGTGGTCAATTTTGAGAAATTTGAAAAATGACCAAAATAAAGTACAAACTTACTAAACTACAATTTTAATTTGCAATTGAAAACATTTAACATTCGTAAAAATCGGAGCATTATTTCGGGTAGTAAAAGTGTCTTCAGACATAAAAACAAAAAGAAAAAATACATATCATTGTAAAACCAATAGGTACAATCTTCGCTCCGCTCAGAATCTAAAAAAACTTCATGGGAGGGGATCTATTCCCCTCATCCCTCCCCCTTTTGACCGCCACTGATTCAGTTCAATAGTATATAAAAAAAAATAATCAATTAAAAACAAATGTCATAATAACTAAAGAGGAGGAAAATTACTCATATTATATATAAGTTAAGTCGAAGAAACAAAATATCTAAAACATTTAATTTAAATTAGGTAACTCTTGTAAATTTTAAAAATTTATTTATATATCACAATTTCATGGGATGCAAATGCATACCTTTGCATCCCGCAAATGACGCCCCTGGTGGCCATCCAAATAGAACGATAATTTAATCTAATCTGTGATAGAACTTTATCTAGATAATATAGGTATTTATTAGTTAGGTACCTAACTCTAAAGTATATAAATAGGTACGAAATTATTACGTATAAAAGTATAATTCCATTTTCCTTCGAAAAGAATAATATAATATGTAGTATTAGGCATAGGCGCCGATAGGGGGTAGCGAAGGGTAGCGACTGCTACCCCATCTTTTTTTTATAGGGTAGCAACATTATATTTTTGCAACCTCACTAATTACTGTAATAGACGTATAAGTATTATATTTAACTATAAATAAATATTAAAAAACAGGATTATAATCCCAACAAATTTTTTTTTTTAAAGTAATAGACAATAGAGGTACTTTTTATCTATACAATGTCATATTAAGTATAATATTTATATTACAATAAAATTAACTAATAGATATCTAGACAAAAGCAGTGATACTGAAACTAAAACAAAATTTGGTGAAAATTAACCGTATAAACTCCACTTTGGTGTAGATACTATTAATTATTATACTCTATGATATTGTTAAATAGGTATTGTATATATTCCATATTTCTTAAAAATTAGTTGAATATAATATTATAAATAAATATAATCAAATATATTATTATATTTATTATAGGTATTTCAATATTATTTGCTACCCCATTAAATTTGGCCAAACGGCGCCACTGGTATTAGGTACGAGTTACAACTTCTACAATAAATATCCATAATATGACAAATTGACATTTTCATTGAATTTATTTGAAATTTAAATTTTATATTTAGGTACTGTGGTACTAGGTACTTTTGTTTATAAATACGAGTTATAAAAAGATTATTGTTGAAACTTGGAATTTCATAAATTTAATAGGTACCTCTATATGTAATAGTAATACCATTGATTATAAATAAAATATAAATATTTATTATTAATGGTTATACGTTAAAAAAAATACAATGTATAATATTATAATTTATAACGTAGAAACCAAATTATAAATCAACAAATTATAATAATTATAAATTTGTTTGACAAATTAATAGCAATAATAGATGTCTATTATAACTTATAAGATACCATTTATAGTACGTAATTAGACATTTAGACAAATATATAATATTACGTTATACCTATACTTCACCTATTAAAATAATAAATAAAAAGTTATCAAAACATGGATGGTTATAGAGTAAATGCAAATGATTTAGAAACATTTATAAAACATAAGCAACGATTATTAAATTTAAAAAAGCTGAAAATAACACAAGACAACTATTCGATAGTCGACGGCAAGTATATCTTACTTTAAGGATAATTTTATAAAAATATATAATTTAAGTTGCCCAATTATCATTGAAATCTAGGATTTACAGTATTTTGTAAAAATAATCACAAGCACTAAACAAATTACATAGGTATTAATTATTTAAATGCAATCTTATAAACTATTAACCGTGAGATTTTTCAAATGTATTTAATAACTTATTTGATGCTTATAGGTAATAATACGAGTATATAGGTAGTAAATACTCGTACTATAAATTAATTTGATATTAAAAAAACCAGGTAGGTACGTATTTAGACAATGATTTTTTTAAATATTTTGTATTTATATATTTTTAATATAGGTATATGTTTAAACTTTATATAAAATAAAAATAAATACACATACTGACTTACATTATTGTTCATAAAAAAATATATATTTAACAAATAGGTTAGGCCTTTGATTATACATTAATAAGTCCCTTTCACGGAAAATATTTAATAATGCTAAGTCGCTAAACCGCATGTTCCTTATTTATGTTCGCTTGTTTCAATAGCTGTTCCTGCCCGAAATTATAGCAATACCTTTTAGTTTATAGTTTTATACTAAAATAATTATATTAAAATCAAATTACCTATCGAATTTAGTATAGTATCATATACGGTCTTTGGGGGAGAGCGATCGCCTCTATTGTCCCCGGTCGTCCTCAAATACGTGCCTGAGAAAGTGAGAAATACCTATACAAAAATAGAAAACAATAAAACAGTTGGTAGTTATAAATATAAAAAGATGAGCTGATACTCCTGTCTCAGAGATATAGGTGTGCATATCATAGTATTTAATTTTAATAAGAATTTGAATGCAATGATAATTCATTGCATTCGAAAAAACGATTCTGAGCGAAGTTCAGTCAGATAATGTAGGTATTGATTAATATATTACGCAAAGGGTCAATTTTGAGAAATTCGAAAAATGACCTAATTATTCTAGTTTTTATGTATATAATTATTGATAAAATTGGAAATTTTGGGCATTAAGTCTGAAAATTTTACTGTAGTATAAAAACAGACAAAATATAAATAAAAAATCAAATATCAATTTTAAACAGCTACAAAAATAAATTGAAACTAAAAAGCTTACCACATATATATGTATAGTACCTAGCTATAAGAACGCCCAAAAAATTTTTCAAGTCTCTAACTTAAAAATTGCCCGAGTTATCGTGAAATATTGAAATTGAATTTGTCGAAATTTCAATTTACCGTTTTTTCGTCGTTTTTTTGTCGTTTTTTCTATACCGCTTGGGTCAATTTTGAAAAATTCGAAAAATGACCTAAATAAAGTACCAACTACATCCATTTTCCTACCGGAAACATATGCTATTCGTGATAATCGGAACATTATTTCGGGTAGTAAAAGCGTCTTCATACTTAAAAAAAAAAAAAAAGAAAAAAAGACACACATGACACATCATTGTAATCTAAAATATAAAGACTCTATAGGCATTGGCGCCAAGTACACGGGGGCTGCGGGGCCAAAGCCCCCCATGAAATTATTAAATTGGGGCCCAGTCCTTATTAATTTATTGAAAAGAAAATATAGTTTTAAAGGATTATCAACATTATGTTATTTTATTTATGATAAAATCATAGAAGAATTTTGAATTTTGTTATTATTCATTATTAATTTTATGGTACCTATTTAAAGTTTTTAATTTATTTAGATAAAATTGAGAGGTGTGAAATTTCAAATATTATCGATCGCTATTGATACTATAATAAATCAGTAGGTTCAGCCCCCCGTGGTATTTTCAAAACCTGGTGCTTATGTCTATAGGTATGTATATTGTCATTGAAAATAGTCCAGTGGATATTTTAACTACTAAACTAGGCGACATAAATGTCGCCCAGTAAATCATATTTGTCGCCCAGTGGAAGGTATTTTGAATGATTGTGCGACATTTATCAATCAGAAATAAACAAACATATTAAAAAAAATTCTTAATAAAAGAAAATAAAAAAATATTTTTATTAATATTATTGATGTAAAAATGAAACTCACAGTTATATAGTGGTAAATGATGAAAATAATATCAACTACTTTTGTTTTACTAATCTGTTTTACGAGATTATTATTTTTAAAAATTCGATAATATCAAGGTCTATATAAACTAATTAATAATTAATAAATAATAATCATGTAATGAAAAATAATATACTTTTATAAAAGTATTTGTGATCAATGGTTAGAGTATCATTATAAATTTATAATGCATTATAAGTGGTATAATAATTATTTGAGATATAAATGATAAAATTTGTGTATACGTACAATAACAATTTAAAAATAACTCGAAACAAATTTAGAAATTCCCGTATCTAGTGTTTATTTTACCTGACACGTGTAGCTATATGAAATTATGAACATTATATCCATAGTAAAATGAAATAAAAATAAAATAAAATATTTCATTTTACTACCTTTGACTTTGATGGAATCCAACTGTTTTCCTGGAGGTAGAGAAGAAATATTAAAAGATAGATTAAATGAACTAAAATTTGAAGACGAAGATGACAATAGAAGAACAACAAAAAATCGTAATTCATATGTTTCATCAAAACGTTGTGTTACTAGTGTTAGAAATGAAATCATATTAAGTTCTAAAGAATTCTTATGTCAACGATTAAATAATGAGCAAGACAGTATAATCATCCGGATCAATAACTTCATAAAGTCACAAAATGCATCAGAAATAATTTCTTCAGTTAGATGTGATGTCGAGGGACTTTTTGGAGAAAACAGTGTAATTCAGTTTACTGATGAAGTAATAGGATTATATGTTTCTGAATATCTTCCAGTACCTCGTGATATAACTGATAGGTAACACAGGAAAGCTATATTATTATTTAAAAATAAGTACTCCAAAGTCCAAATACAATATTTTTCAAAACTTGTCCAAGCATATATATCACTGACACCTCATAGTTGCGGTCATGAACGTGCAGTATCATGTCATACTATTTTAAAATCAAATAAACAGTCCAATTACTCTAGAAAAGCTATAAATAGTAGGCTATTTATTGCATTAAATAGTGGTGGAACTGCACATTTTGACCCAAGACCATCTGTAGCAAGATTTTTACAAAAAAAAGATTGGCGATACAAATTACCAGACGAAGAGTTATAAAAGATCATTTTTATATTAAGACATTTTTTGAAGAAATTAAAAATTTGTTTTTTCATTTTCATGTTAAAAATAAATATAAAAATTTTATATATTTTAATATAAATTATAATATTGATATACTATAAAATGTTATAATAATAATTTCATCATGTCGCCTAGTGAAAAATACTTAAAATATTCACTGAAATAGTCACATAATACATCTAGTGATATTTTATTTCAGATAAGTATATTTCAAATTTGTGTTTTAATGAAATATTAAATATTGTAAATGAAAATGAAGAATTAGGAGAATTTAACGGTAAAGTACGTCAGTGTAATTCGAATATTTCTACGTCACTTTTAATAGTTCATTTGCATTCAAAAAGTATTTCCGAATTTGGCGAGGAAGTTGGAATGAGCCTAATGACAAAAACTACAGCAAATTTTCACACTTATGAAGAAAAATGGTCACAATGGTAAATATTTAAACATAGAAATCGATTTGAGTGTAAACGTATAATGTATTTCTTAATATTTAGGTATTTTGAGAAACCGGAAATGAAAATATGTAAAACAGTTTTGATTTCGTGCAAAAATAGTACCGTCAGTAGTGAACGGTTACAGATTTTTACTGAATTAAATGGAGAATTAACAGATCATACTAATCAAATTAACTTAAAAAATAAAGATGTAAATATGACTTAAACAAAAAAGTTAAAATGTAGTAATTAATAATACATTAATTACATTGTAAATAATACAATGTAGGTACATGTAAATAATTACATTAATCTACATTAAAGTTCATTATTAATTAACCAACATTTTAAATTAGTAGGTAGGGGGTATTTTAGAATTATTTAATATTATACAGTATTTAAAATAAAATTATGTCAATAGATAACGTAAAATATTTAGTTTAATTCAGAGTAAATAAGATTGATGAAATAATAAATTGTGTTTTTATATACATTTATTTATATCTTGAGCGAACGAAAAATTATAAGACCATTATGTTAATTTTTCGTAAAATTTAAAATTTTGAAAATTCCCTAAAATTCTCATTTTTTTTCTCTATAATGTTTGATAAAGTGTTAATTTTGAGTTTTACAGTTTGAAAATGTTATTGGAGCTTAATATATACTTAATGTTTAATTAAGTTTAAAAATATTTTAAAAGTCTCAATTTGTTTCTTATAAATTATAATTACTTAAAGTTGATTTTTTAGTAACATCGATAAAATATGATATTTTTATATGGGTTCTTATTATTTCTTAATATTTTCTCAATAATATTTAATTATAATAAAGTTGACAATTTTGGGTTTTAAGGTTTGAAAGTTCATTAAAGAAGCTTTACTATAAATTATTTTTTATACGTGTTAAAAATTTAAAATGGAAAGAAATTACTTAATTTAGCTCAGAATTGTTTATTTGAATGTAATGATTCATTACTGTAAATTATTATTACAGAATTTAATCACTGAGGGTATGAATTACATTTTTATCCGTTATCTTGCCATAATAGGATTTGAAGGTATCATAAAAAATAAAATGGCTATTACTATTAATGGGAAATTATGCAAGACAATATATGTATGTATAATATTTTAAATTAAATTAATGTACATTTTTATTATTAGAGTATATTTTTTACAGGAATGTTCCTTAAGAGGAAAATATGAAGTTAATAAAGTGAACATACCTGTGGTAATTATTAATAGGATTTTGTACGAAGAAAGATTTCCAAAAATTCCCAATATTCAATGGACTATTTTAACTCGTTCTGGATATATTGTAAAACATTCTTGGGGTAAAAAAACCAACATGGAACTTGTATTAAAAAAATCAATGAAAGTTAAAGTAAATGGCTGTGTTCTTGACACAGTAGTTTATTTAAACAATATTCATAATTTGAAACAAGATATTCGTTTGAAATCGTTGTTCTTGGATAAAGTTGTAAGTACCTATAATGGTTCTACCTTCTACGTCAAAATCGCGAAAGCCGGTAGCCGGAAAGCAAAATCGCGAATGTAAAATGAGCGAATTACAATATAAGCGAAAACAAAATGAGAAAAATAAATTTATTTATGAATTGGAGTATACCCAATGGCATAAAAATATAATGGTGGTTTCCAAATTATTTATATTATATTTGATAAGTAAAACTGTTATGTGTGTAGGTATACAGAACATATTATAATATAATATTTTAGTTGTTCGTTAGTTTTTTAATCTTAATCATTATATACCGGAGAATGAGAAATATCGAATAAAATTTACGTGATACATATTTTACCTAATGCAAATAAATTAATAATAATAATAATAATAATAAATATTAAATATTATTTATTTATAATTATAATAATGTGTATATTTGAATTTTTTTTAAAAAAAAATACAATTATTCTTATATTTTCGCTTATATTGTAATTCGCTCATTTTCATTCGCGATTTTGCATGCGCGATTGCAATTTTGACGGTCTACAACCTATAATAAATTACAATTATTATTTTCATAAATTCAATTTTTTTTGTTTAATCAAACTGAAATTGTATAGACGGAGATGAAAGAAAAGTACACAAATAATTTAAAAAACAACAATGTTATGAAAGAAATAATCATTGATTACATAAAAGAAATATTAGTATCTAAACCACTTAATGTATTGGAGTTTTCAATAGATTATTTTGAAAAGTTTAAATAATTATAATTCAAAGTATATTCTGGTATATTATTTTAAATATTATATATTACTATATTAGCAGAAATGTATTTAGAAATTTTGCGCCCCAGGTAAGGAAAAAAACGCCCTTTCCCAACCTAAATTTATTTAACAATAATAAATATATACCTATGTAAAAAAAATGTACCGCCCGAAACACCTTACCATCCTAAATACGTCACTGTATATTAGATTATTAGGGAAACATTTAAAAAATAAACACAACATTTCAGTACTTGTATATTTATTTATTATTAAGTACCTACGACCTATACCTACTTATTAGTATAATCTATAATGTGAGGTTAAAATGAATTAAATTTGAATAAATTAATGCATGTAAACAGAACTATTCAACATTCAAGATTCAACTATAGAAGATAATACATGATAGGTATACTGTATACATAACTAACTTATGGCAAATATGTTTTATACGAATATATGAAAATATACTAGGTATATAGTATATTATTAAGGGATAGAAATAGAACATAGATGTTTGAAATTCTTATCATTAAAATTTATCCCAATCATTTTTACTCTATATTATGTTCTGTCTTAGTATTATTTTATCCACTTAAATATCTTTGCAATTAGCAAACTAGCAACTATGAAGGGAATAAATTAATAATTAATGATTAAAACATAATATTATATTAGTGTCGCGCAGTACAAAAATATATCATAGGTATTTGTTTATAATTAATATTGTTAACTGCTGTAAATAAATATTTTAAAATTTCAATTAAAAAAACAAAACAAAACAAAACAAAGAAGTATGAAAATATCTCTTTTTATTTTATAAAATATAATATAACATATTATATGGATATATCCATTCATTGAAATATAAGATTACTATGGTTTAATGGTCCCATCACGGTAAAATAAATTTACCTAATATCTACCATGGTATTGACCATTGTGGTGATAAAAATAGAAACGCTATACCGAGCAATGGATATTACAATTGTTTAAAAATTGCCTATATCATTTTGGATAGAATTGTATAAATTATAAATATTACAGTTTATTATAAAAATATATATTACACATACATTTTCTATTTTAATTTGTATTAGATTATTTAAGTATTATTATTTAATGATTTAAAGTGTGTTTTCGTTGTACGGTTATTTAGGTACCTATAGGAATAATATAGTTATATTAGTATTCTATAGCTAGGTATTATATAACTACAATGAAATTTCAAATTACCAATAAAATGTTTTTAATAGACTTTAATTAAAATACATTATAAAGGTGATTACACTTAGAAGTATAAGACGAACTATCGTATTTAATTTTAGTTGAAATGTAAGTACAGAAATACAGAATATTGCAATATTAAAAAAAATATTTAAATGTTTAGATTATTAATACTTTAGTTTATTAATTATTTATACCTAGCCATCTAGGTTCTAGCTACCTATAACTGTATAAGTACTAATTATTATAGCTTTTTTACAGTAATTTATTACTAATTAATAATTAATAGTTATTAATTATTACATTAGATATTTAACATATTTTTACACACATATTTATGTGTATGTATAAGCAGTGGTCGAAGTGGGGTAAAATAAGTGGAGGGATGCCCACCTATTTACAGGAACTTCATAATTTTATATGTGGCGTTTTTGGGGTGGCGATAGGGTGATCCACCCCCCCCCCTTGGACCGAGTTTTTTTTTATGTTTTATTTATCTTAATGAGGTAGAATCACAAGTAATAAACAAATATGTACTTTTAAAGAGACAAATATTTAATTTATTTTATATTATTATTTATAACCGGTCAAATATTATAATATAAATATAAAAAAAATAAACGTTGAGACAGCGGACATTAATTTGTTTCATTTCAATACATAAGTTTATAGGTATTGTATGGCACGTGCGTAGTTTAGGTATACTATGCGACACAATATGGTTTAATACTTGTATGAGATATGCTCAAACGTTTTTAGCTTAACTATAACTTTACGTTATATTACCCGCATTATTTTATTTTATTGTCGTTTTAACTGTTATATTGCGACAGCGTCTACAAATAATTCTATGTTAAATATAAATCATAATACATTTTCAAATAAGTAATATTTAGTAATAATAAACATTTTATTAAAATACATTGAACCTTCTTTTTTTTATAATTATTTATATATTGGTGTTTTAAATAAAAAGTTAAGGAGGGATGCTTTTTTATTGTCATAAGAAGTTGGGGGATGGATTTTGTTTACTAAAAAAAGTGGAGGGATGGCATCCCCCTGTATCCCCCCCCCCCACTTCGACCACTGTGTATAAGTCATATGTGGATAACAATATAATATAATATTAAACTATACCAAATAAAATAATATACCTAACTTCTATTTTAAAAAAAGGATAGGTAATATTATTTTAAAATAGTAATATTATCTATCTAATTTTGTTAACTAATTACTAATAAATTATGTGACAAAAATTGATTTAAAATTTAGAATTAATATTAATATAAAACATTTAGTATTTAAATTTACCTAGGTAAGTACATAATTATGATTTATGAATTAATGTTATATATTATAGTAGGTATATAGAATCTATATTATATTATCTATCTAGATAAAATAACAAAAGGTATAACATTTTTCGTTTTAATATGATTATTAAATCATTTAAATATTCAATATTGTTAACAATTACAAAATATGTGAATGTACTTATTCTAAGTTCAAGTCTTATTCTTAAAAATAATTTTTAAGATTAAAATAATACATCGATTGAAAATGTTTATTGTTTAAATAAGATGCATTTATGTGAGATGATTGATTTACAAATAGTCAAATAGGTATTTATTTTATAAATTATAATTTGCAATATTGTTTGATTTTTAAAATTTAAAAAAAAAACCCCCCATTTAAACTACTTCTGTAAATTCTGTAATTCTTATAATTATTATTGACATTTTTTCTTGTGTCTTTATTTTTATCTCTTTTTTTATACGAGTATCTACCTACAATAATATAGGTATATTTATATTAAAAAAATATATATATACCTATGTTATATTTTTTAAAAACTTCTTCAAAATACATTGTTAAGGTCTCCACACACTGCCGCGGTGGCGGTGGCGAAATAGGAAAAATTTTTATATTGAAATTAATTAGATTAAAATAAAACTATGTTTATTATTATTTATTAATTACTATACTTTATATAGGTATAAATATAACTTCAGTAGGTACTTATATCATATAACTTTGTAATTTATCAATATATACTTATACATAGTAGGTACATAGTATTTATTTGAATATGTATGAACTTGGACATAGTAATATATAAAATATATTATATTACCTATTATTATAATAATTTTATATTTATTTCATTTTGTATAAAGTACTATATTTTTAGGAATTCAAGTAAAAGTACAACGAGTAATTCAGTTGGTTTTTCGTCTGCTGATTATTCTGAGAATAATTATAATTCAAATAGTATTAATGAATCAAATGATATCGAGTTCAATTTTGATACTACGGTAATTAAATTTTATTTATCTAATAACTAAAATATATAAATATTTATTACCATATATAATATTGTAATAATTTACTGCAAATTTATAATTAATATAATAATTTAACTAATTTTATGCTAATATTAGGAAATAATTCTTTCACTTTATTGGAAAAATGGTGTGTTAGGAGCTGCTTCGTATAACGTACATATATCTGAAGTAATAAAAACTATACTTATTAGTTATTATATTCTTATAAATTGATTTATTATTTAATAATAATTTAAATATTAATTTTTATAATTAATATATTTTATATTTTTGAAATGTATGCGTAGATACAAATATTGTATGATATCGTTGAAAGTAGTTTAGACTTTAAAGTTTTAAATGCTTTATTTATGCAAGTCAAGCCCACGTAAGTACCGTACCTATGTATACCTAACCGTATGTCCTTACCTATATTTTAATTCATTTAACATTTTATGACTTATAAATATTTCATAAAAATTGTTACCTACTTAATTATAATAAACTAATTAATTATTTTCTATGGTAGAAATATTGTAGTATGTAATTTACAAAATGGTTATTTTTTAAAAATAATTAAACAACTAGCCAGTTTTGGAAAAATAAACGTATATACTAGTATTAATAAAACTGATGATTATAAATCTGACGAAAAAGTGCATTTATTACCTAAACGTTGTTTTAGTAAGTTTTAATAATTTAAAAATTGAATAATTCAATTTATAATTAAAAATAAAATAATATTTTGATTAAAGTAGATACTTTATAGTAAATTTAAATTTTTTTTATTATTCTTAATTTTAGAATTTGAAAATTGTGAGGAATTAATTTTATCCATGCCATTAGCATCTGCACCAACGAATGAAGAATCCCGTAAACGTTATATACGTAGTACAGTAGATTTCACTCGAGAATTAACTATTTGTGCATTAGGCGCTTTATTATATTACATAAATACTCCAGAAGCAAAATTAAACTTAAAAAAAAATGACACTATAATGTCATTAAGAATTCTTAATATGGACGATCTAGTTTGGCTTGATATTTGTACATACGAGTCATTGCAAATATTCTCTGCGCACGATCATCCATCTGCATATAAATGGTTTAAAAATTCAAGAAAAGAAGGACCAACTATTTTCAGTTTATTAAACAAATGCAACTCACTTTTAGGTTCTAAGTATTTATTGAATATTTTAGCTCAACCTACTAAAAATCTCGATGTGCTAGAATATCGACACGAAGTAATAGAATTTTGCTTAAAGCCGTGTAATAAAAATATAATACTTTCAATATTAAATTGCATCAAAAATTGTCGGTGTGTGTTAGTAAGTAAATAAATTGGACATTTTAATTACTTATTACTTACTTTAAATTGTTCAGGGTTTACCACCATACTAATCGTTATTATTAGTTCATTTACAAATTAACTATTTGATTGTGATTTAAGATGTTATACATTTCTAAACAGTGTACAGGCAAAACTTATGCAGTTTAATAATTTTTTCTGTAAACTGTACCTACAAAATATATTGAATTACAATTTTTAATAGCTGAAATTATTATATTCTTTATCTACTTAAATTACATCGAATCTAATTAGATTCACAAATTCATAATAGGTACTTATTAAATATAACCTAACCTATACTATGTTTTATTGTATAGTGGAATTATGTAATATGTTAAATTTATATACATTAATAATTAATATATATATTTTTTAAATATACCTAATTTATTATCTATATAGTCTATCGTAAAAAAAATTAATGGTGGCAATGCTTCAATGTCTCAATGGAAGTCATTATATCAAGTAATTATGTATATTATTCATACCTACATATTTATATTTATACTACTTGTATTATACTAGTACCTAAATAGTTAATAGTATTAGTAAATAGTAGATACCAAATAATGTAGTTGGTTTGGTCATCAAGTTTGTTTTTCAGTTAGGAAAAATAAAATTTCTGATAAATAGTGACAATCAATGGTCATTAATGTATTAGTATCTACCTACCTATTTAATTATCAATTAGAAATTAAAAAAATTAAATTAATTATTGTTTTATTTTAATATGCAAATGTGAAATGAGTTGTAACTATAATAACCACCAAAACACATAGGTCAATATAGTGGCGGAACTACAATCTTTAAGGCCTGCGGGTAAAATTTTTATTGTCCCTAATGAATAGTTGTATAATACTAATATTGGAAATTTTTTTTTTTTACATAATAAATTGCTAACTTGAACCTAATATGCGAAAAAAGGATATTAATGTATTAAGTAAACAAGAAGTCAATAAATATAATATACAAATTTATTTTACAAATTAAATAAAAATAATTTTTTTCTGCTACGATCTTGTGCAAATGACTTTATCAATGCTGACATGTTCAACTTTTTGGTGCGTTCATTTTCAATTGATATCATTGCGAGACCACTCAAACGTGTTTTAGACATAGTATTTCTAAGGTAGCTTTTAATTAATTTGAGCTTTGAAAATGACCTTTCTGCACTGGCTACTGTTACTGGTAATGTAAGAAATAAATAAAATGTTGTTAATAGGTCTGGAAAACTAGTAATTAGATTATAATTCTCAATAACCAATATTTACCTAACATCATATCAAAATATTAGAAAAATCTCTTGTCACAATTTTTTTTTATAGCTGTTTAAAGTTGATATTTATAATTTAATGAATATCGAATGCCAAAATGTTAATCAACTACATTATCTGACTGAACTTCGCTCAGAATCATTTTTTTGAATGCAATGGTTTATCAATGACACAAGATTAAAATGTAAACATAATGTTATAATAATATAATATTTTAACAAAAATATTATGGATTTAATAAATTTATATTATTATTATTTTTGCTATTTGGGATGTAGAAAATTATTTAAAATGTGCGTAAATAAAAAACCATTTAAAGAAAATTCATAAATAATAAAATAAAATCGGTTTGTTGCTAAATGTTTTTTTATTAATTAAAAATAGGTAAAAATTAAAATATAAAAATTGATTAAAAATGTTCTTTAACTAATTTATTATAAACATTCAAACATTAGTATAATTCTACCTTATGATCCGTCGATGCAATTATCATCAATTGGTAGGAGACGTATTGTTACAGGGCCGCGGGGACGTATCTATAATTCTACATAGAGCGGTTAATAATTATAAATAACATTTGAACCGGAAACAAGTACTAGTAGGTACATATTCTATTATCGAAATATTGAATTACAAATATTAATGTATTATTATACAGGTATTAATATTGTATTTTCTATTTTTGTTTTGTTATATAATTTACAGTAAGTTATAAAGTAAAGGCTACACCCAAATAATATATTTTATTATTATACTATAAATTTTATAATTTCAATAATAACCATTCAGTGCAAAAACAATACTTTCTTTTTACAAATGTACGGCGAGGCCCCTTCTACGACGAGGCCCGCGGAAAATTTGTATATAATGTAATGTAGTTCCGCCACTAGCTCAGTAGTAACTTATACTCATATTTTACATTGGGCTCTAAATAATCATTATTTATAATTTATTAATTAAATTTATATTTTATAAAAAATATTAGAGTGATACTGTGTCAGTGTCGGGAGTGCTTCAGTGTTTATAATAGTAGGTAGTATTTTTCAGTCATTATATAAGGGGGTGGGACGTGGGAGAAAGAAAGATCATATAATAATATATAATTTTAGAAAATTCACAATGATTCATTATTGATTATTAAGTTATATTTAGATACCTATAAGCTATAATTGAAAAAAATAAGAGCATAAAGTATTGGTGTTGAGTTACTTGTAGAATTTTTTAAAATAAAAATACCCATGTCTACAAAAATATATATTGAGTGTTTGTTTAACACTGATAATGAAAACATAGTTTTTGAAATACGTATTTGTTAAAATAAAAATAAATTTTTTTAGACATTGGGTAGTTTTATTTAAGGGCATAAAGGGTAACAATTAAAGGTAATTAAGGGTATAATTTATAATCTACACAATTATACGTACTTCATTTTGTTTCGTTCTGAAGTTAGTTAAATAATTGTCATTATCTATTTATTATAAATATTATTTTATTTGTTAATATATCTATTTTTTAAATACACAAGTGCAGTGCCGGATTAAGAATTAGCAATTAGCTAGGTTTAAAGCCCACGAGCCCAAATGCCCTATAAGAATCCATACAAGTATTCTTCTTATTATTTCTCAATACTTTTACAATAATATTTAATAGAGAAGCCAAAAAATTTGAAAAATTTTTGAAAATTTTATTGAAGCACACGTATATATCTTAACGTATTTCCAAAATGTTAGGAAAATCGAAAGTTTTTTTTTCTATTGGTGTTTAAAATTTAAATTTCAGTAAAATCAATATTTAAAGTATTTATATGGATTCTTCTTATTATATTTCAATATTTTACAATAATGTTAAATAAAATTAACAAAATTGTATTGAAACTTAAATATATTTTACTTAATTCAGTACCAATTAAATGTGAATTATTACATTTAAGATTTTTTTTTTTTTAACTGTTTAAAGTATAAAAAAGCAAGGGAAGGGATCCTTGTGTGGAAGGGATAAAGGTGTAAAGAGGATAGTGTTGAATTTTGATTACAATTTGAATGCAAATATCATTACATTCGAAAACGATTCTTTATGAAGTACTGCCAGTTTTGGGTATTTAGGTGACTCATTTAGAGGTTTTATGATAAATTATTTATATTAAACGTATAGTGACCGATAAATGTAAAAATTTTAATTGGTACATATTACATTATATTATCTTATAAACTTCGCTCTAAATCGTTTTCCCGAATGTAATAATTTATCATTGCATTCAAATTGTAATCAAAATTCAACACTATCCTCTTTACACCTGTATTCCTTCCACACCAGTATCCCTTACTTTTTTAAAATGAAATATTAATTTAGATACTTAGCAGATGCAGATATAAAGGCCCCCTGGGGCCTTATATATTTTGAGGCCTGGAGTCCGGGCTCCTAGGCTCCGTGCTTAATCACGAGTAATCCCTGCACGAGTGTAGTGGAGGCTAAATTACTCTTTCATGAAACAAAATCATTTTTAGTATTTAGGGACACTAAAAAATATGTTGACAAAACTTCAAAATAAAGTTTACTAATTAAATACCTTTTTTAAAGTGAAATTTCTTTATTACAATATCTTAGATCTTATTTTTTCATATCCGACGAGTACCTATATTATTATTTCTAGCTAATTTGAATTATTTAATTTAAATAAAATAAATTATTTATATAAATAACCATGTGTCTTACTTCTAAAAATATTGTAAACTTTACTTAATTTCAGACTTTAATAAATGCTGTAACCATTGGAGAAATTTGTGAAATACATTCTGAACAAATTAAATTTTTTAGAAAGGTGCTTATTAGAATATAATTTATATTGTAGTATTGTACACAACAATTTTTCAATATTAAGATAGAATTAGATTATAAATTATAATACAGTAACTTAATACAGTTTTCAATTATTATAGATTAAAGAAACACTGAAAGATAGTCTTTATACTATGGCCAATTCTATGTCATGTATAATTGACTTTGAACAATCCACTATGTATAAAAGATTTATTGTTAAAAATGGATTTATACCAGAACTTGATGAAAGTAAAATTAATACATAATGCCTCTTAATAAATTGTAGGTAGGTAGTAAGTATCTCTTTTGAAACAATTAATTTTTATAGAAAAATCTAAAATTAAAAATATTACTGAAATATTGGATAAAATAACATTACAAGAACTACAAGATTTACCTTTGTATATTGAAAAATGTTCAATACATAAAATACCAGAAATTGGATTTTTATTGTGTTTACCATTATGGAAACCTTCTGATGAGATGACCGAAAATGATTATAAAATTCAAAATTTAGAATTTAAGGTGCCATAATTAAATTTAATTAAAAATATAATATGATTATAAATTGTTAAAAATTTTTATAAACCATTAAAACCTTTTTAATGATTTTATAGTTTCAGTTGACAAATAATGTGTATTATAAGACTTTAAGATGTTATGGTTTGTACATTAAAAATCTTATTTTAATTTTAGATTTTGAGCAAATCGAATAATGTATTGGTTTTACAATGGTGTCTTATTTTTTTTTGTAGTTTATACGTAGACAATTTTTCGACCAGAAATAATGCTCTGATTTTCACGAATAGCATATGATTACGGTAGAGAATAGTCTAGTTGGTACTTAATTTAGTTAATTAATTTAATCTCAAAATTGACCCTTAGCGATAGAAAAAACGATCAAAAAATGATAAAAATAACAATCTTGAGCTTAGTGGCTTAAACATTTTTTTGTGTTCACATAGGTACTTACCTACTATATTATATATTATACGTGGTAAAATTTTTGAACTGTTACATTAATAATTTTTCTACAAAATATAGAATTATGAACATTTCCTAAAATTTTGGTTTTTATTTAGGTACCTATATAAAGTTTAATTAAATGAGCAATTTTGGTTTTTAATGTCTGGAAATCTTAATGAAATATATTCACATATTCACATTGGTAAAAACGATTTTCAATGAAGTTCATCAGATAATAGATGTAATGATTAAAATGTTTACTTACATTTATCAGTCGTCGTTCAATATAAATAATTTATCATAAAACCCCTAATGAGTCACCTAAATACCCGAATCTGACTGTACTTTGCTCAGAATCGTTTTTCGATTTTATAGTACCATTGATTATAAATAGTACCTACTACACTGTGAACAGTGAATACTGAATACCCAATAAAATTTTTAAGTCTCTCAGTTCAAAGTTGCCTGAGTTAGTGATTGTCATGAAGTATTGAAATCGAAGTTGTCGAAATTTCAGTTTTCGTGAACAATTGCCGTTTTATCGTCATTTTTTCTATCGTCAATTTTGGAAAATTAAAAAAATACTTAATTAAAGTACCAACTACATCCACTTTCCAACCGGAAAAATATGCTATTTATGAAAATTGGAGCATTATTTTGGGTAAAAAAAGTATGGACCATAGGTACATAAAAAAATAAATAAAAAAAAATATAAAAAGACACACATTGTAAAACCAACACATTTTTCGTTTCGCTCAAAATTTTTTTTAAAAAAACGTAAATAGAAAAATTGTTTATTGGTATTTATTTACTATCCTCTTTAGACTTGTAGCCTTTCCACAGTAGTATCACCCTCACCCTTTTAAATTTAGGTTCTTATTTTAATATTTTTTATTAAGAATTAGATCAATTATTTGGTGAAATTGAATCAAGTATTATTCAAGAAGAAATTCAAATCATGATTAAACTATCAGAGCTTATTACACAGCAATGGATAGGCGATTTATATGAAATTTTAAAATTAATTGCTGAACTAGATTGGTATGTTCAAACATTTAAATATATAGGTACCTAAAAATCTGATAACTATTATAGGTACTTCAAAATTCTGTAGCATATTTATGTCTATTAAGGTTATAAATTTTATAAACATAATAATTTTATAATGATACATAGTGGTACATAATTTTGATGTTAATGTAATATAAAGAAAAATAATTAAATACTTAATTGCTAATTATTTATTTATGCATTGAGAAAGTTTAACATATTTGATAAAATAAAACATTGAATATTTATACGAATAAATTAGTAGGTAACTATGCATTACCTTTAAAGTTTAATAGGTTTTGGTTATGTGGCTCAAGATTTGAAATTAATAAAACCTAAAATTTTACCTAAAGACTATTGTATAATAAATATAATTAATGGCAGACATATTTTACAAGAAAGATATGTAAATAAATTTATACCGAATAATTATAATTCATCAATACATAATCAGCCTATTAAAATTATAACAGGGTTTAATTCAAGTGGAAAAAGTATTTACTTAAAACAGGTTTAAAATAAATTTATTTAATAATATTTTAATTTATTTTTTTCAAGTTATTTAATTATACTAATACAGGTAGCTTTATTATCATATTTATGCCATATTGGATGTTTTGTACCAGCAGAATATATAGAAATTAGTGTATTGGATCATATTCATACTAGAATTCAATCATCAGAATCCATAAGCACTTTAATGTCTGCTTTCATGGTTGATCTAAGACAAGTAAGTGGTATCTATTATTTACCTACCTGGCTACCTATAATAGTATAATATAATAAATATTTAAATATTATGTACCTACTTTTGTAAGAATATATTTCTACCTAGAGATTTAAATCACATCTGTATTATAAAATAATAGGTATTAATTACCTACATGTTAAACAAATTTCAATATTAAATATAGTTAGGTATCTATCTATTATTCGAGTATAAGTAGTTATATATGTATATATATTCACTTTTGAATTATAAAATTGTATACTAATTTATATAAAATTAAATTTATTAATTTTGTAAATCATTATTATGATTTTATTTTTAAGTCATTATTTATATCTTATATTTTCTACTTTTCTAATATATTATGCTTATTATGCCTAAACATTAAATTCACTATTTATGTTATATGTTGATGACCGTATAGTATGAACATATATAAAAACATGTTTTTTAATTAATAGATTATACTATTATATTATATTATATTATATTATTAGTTATTAATAAATAAATATACTAAAGTTGACTAAACAACATATAAAAACTACCTAATGTCTTTACTCTTCTCTGGTGTTTTTATATAATTATTCTCTTGAATATCATGTTAAAATTACAATTTATTTATTTATTGCATAAAACAATTAAATTAAAAAATGAGGTTGTCATTATCTTTCAAAAGTTGCACTGTGTGTTGCGTTGGGCAGGTGGAATTTTTTTATTATACTTAAATGAAACTTCAGTAGATTACATTAAAATTAAGGTTCTTAGATTTAAATTTGTCAACATATCTTAGTTTTTTCTCATACAACTCAGTAACATAGTTACTAAAACATTCTGTATGTATTATATAATAACAAATAGATGTCGATGGCAATAAATGAGTCAACATGCAGATCTCTTATTATATTGGATGAATTTGGAAAAGGAACATCTGAAATTAATGGATTAGCTTTACTACTGGCAAGTATAAGTCATTTTGTGCATAGGCCATCAAATTTAATGCCTCATATATTAGTATCAACTCATTTTCATTCATTACCAAATCTACTTCAACAAATAATAAACAAAAATATTTTACATAATATAAAAGTAAGTAATTTTGACAATTATTTATTAAAAATACAAAGAAAAATATATTTTCTGTTTTAGTATCTAAACATGAGTTATGCAATAGAAAATTCCAAAATAGTATGTTTATATAAGGTAGAAGATAGAATAGAAAATCAAGATATGAGCATGGCACACAATATAGCAGCATTGAATGGTTTACCAATATGTATTGTTGAAAGAGCTACTCAAGTATAAAATGTCTATTTATATTAAATTTGTAAATAATTATTCTTTATTTAACGATAATTTAAAAATGTATTAGGTTCTTCAATTGAGTCAACAAGATGAATATATAAAGCCGATGATAGAAAATCTCAGACATAAATTATTTATTCGGTAATAAAATAAAATAATATATATTATATAAATAGATCATTTAATAATTAGTGTTTATAGGTTAGGTTATTAATACTTATATATATATATATATATATATATATATATGAAAATATGTACTTTTTACAATGTTCATTATATTATATAATACTAAAGTAAAATGATTAATCATTCATAATAATTTACGAGCGTATTTTAATCTTTACAAAATTAAAATATATAATATACTAGATTATGTCATTACATATGCTTCATAAAGATTTAATTATGAATTGAAGTTAAAATAATAAAATATTTTTAAAACCAATTATAATCACATCAAATTATTATATTTTTTTTTTTTTTATATAATTAGGAGGAAAATGTTTATTGAAAAAGTGCTAGATGAAGACACAATTACAAATAGTGTTTACAATGATTTGATAGAAGAATTGGAAAAAATAAGGTATCCATAAATATTTCAAATATAATATCAAATATAATAAGTAATTTCTTTAATATTTTTTTTTTTATTATTTTCTTATTCAAACTTTAACAACATAAAAATATTATAAATGTAAAAACAATTGGAATATTAATATATGCGATTAAATTCAAGCTTAAATCTATTTCTAAATAAATTGTATAGCGGATACATTGAATATTAAAATTTTAAATTATAAAATTGAATATAAATATACTATAATATTATATTCTAAAAATATTATATGGACACAATGGTACCATATTTCTAAATTATAATTTTTCCATAAAATATTAAACATCTTGTTAAATAGCATTAATATTTTGGTAACTAAATAAAATGTAAATTTGTAATTATTATAAAATCATTATACATATAATTATATACTAAAGACAAATGAAGTAATTTAGAATTATTAAAATTTTAAAGAAACTTGATTTGATACAGATAATTTGTACATTATATAAAGAGATGTAACATTGTTTAATTAATTATAAATACAATACATATTATAATTTATATATAAATGCATTATATTCAAATGTCAAAAACTGTTTAGCATAAGTATAACAAATACAATAGAATTTTTCATATTTTATAACTAAATGTATAAGAGGAGTTCTTGTGGATATTATATATAAATAAATAAAAACCCAAGTCCACAAAAAATTTACTTTATTATTTTAGTAAATACGTATTTCGACAATGAAGTTATCATCTTCAGTACTAAACACAGATTGATTGATCATAGCTATCTATATGCGCTTAAATACTAGTGGTCTTGCACTTGTAAGTCATGAGTTGTATGACTTATTCGTGTGCGTCGAATATTATAGTAATTTTAGTAAATTTAATAAATTTTTTTTTTTTACTAATATAATAAAGTAAATTTTTTGTGGACTTGGGTTTTTATTTATTTATAAATGTATAATTTTATTCTATTCTATATTTAGGTATCTAAATAAATTAATTATAACAATAATAAAACTATTTTTATAAAGCTATGTCTAAAGAACTTTGGTTAAATTAATTAAAATTAAATTTTTAAATTTTGAACTAAGGGATAAAATTATATTAAATTTGCTTATATTTAAAATAAATATTAAAAATATTTTAACAGCCATAATTTATGTTTCATACAAATGATTAAAATAAAATAAATAAAATATGAATAGAAACTGGAATTTATTATGTGAGTATAGATGAAATAATTAATTTTTTTTCTTTAAGTATGTGCAACACAAATATTAAATAATTTTTTTAACTACATTTTTAATAATCAAATAACATTAAGTTAAAATTAAATATACATTTTTCAGAATAATTTTTATATTAATTATAAATTTAAAATAAGAAAATCCACAAATCTTGATAATCTTGTATATTGTAAAAAAAGGATAAATAATTTGTGTAAATATTTTATTTCAAATAGGTATATATATCTTATAACAATCATCTTTTATTTGGTTTTAAGTAGATATACTCGTATAATAGTTTCTTCAAAAACTGTTCTCTTTTTTACTCTTACTCTTTTATATAATAGCACTAAGATGCGTATTATTATACTTATTCATACTATAATATTCAAATAAAAAATGTTATGTGTTTTTGAAATTAATTTTGTAGGTCCTTGTTCTTTTCTTCTTTGGTTATTAATAATACTATACTGCGTTTCAAGAGAGAAGGTACATGATTTTTCATCCGTCGATGCGCATATCCCACAAATATCGCCCGTTCGTTTATGATCGTAAAACGTTTGGGTGGCAATCAGCAACGACTCGTTTGCATACGTAGCTCTACCTACGTACATAATTTAAAATTTTAAATGGAGACTGTTGTTTATAACATTAACTGCATAACACTCAAAGTTATCGGGGTGTATAATCGATTTGGTGATCCGTCGGGCAGTAAGAAGCCCACTTCTTAAATCGGACCTCCGCACTGTTAACGGCGTCAGTTGGATGCGCGAATCGTGTACCTTCTCTCTTGAAACGTAGTACATGTGTTTCTTTATAGTATAATTAAATGCTTTTTTTTAAGGGTTATTAACATTATAAAAACATAATTATACAAAGTAAATATAATGTTAAGTATCATTATTATATAGATAATATTGATTTATAGTTTTAATAAATAAATAACAACTACATTTTATTAAACAAATTATATCACTTCATTGGAATAATAGGTAAATTTAACAGAATATTTTCTTATATTTAAATAAAATTGTAATTACTATTAAAAAGGATAAATAACTACATTTATTGATCTTTGGTTGTATATATACTCTATTTCAAAAATGAATGTATTTCGCGGTGTTTAGTTATTTGGTTTTGGTCAAATGACATATTGTAATCTTTTTCAACATCCGTCATTTTTCCTATTACCACTGTTAAGCACAGTAACTTGCCGCTGAGATACAGTCTTATTTGAAATAGAGTGTGACTAGACAAAAATTTATTTTTAAGTTTAAATTAAGTGGATGTAACTCCTCTTCTGGCAACTAGTAAATTTAATACTTTATGTTTTTTAATATAATCGACTGCTTTTTTATGAGTTACCATTGTAAAATCATAACCATTACACTAGTGAATAATATATATTAATAGTTGATAATTTTAATAAGATTAGTAATGGACAATCATTATTATTGTATAGTTTACATACTTGTAATATTTTATCATGTATTCTTAATCCAGACTTAGATGCAGGGCTTCCATCGTGTACTTCTGTTACATAAATTCCCTGAGAAATATTTGATTAAATAATTTAAATTATATATAATTATTAAACATATGAAAATTATATACATTATCTGTATATCCCTGAGGACTTTTCAGAAAATCTTGATCAATGCCTCCGCCAATTTTGAATCCACATTTTAATAACTCACGTCCATCTGTATCCACTGCCGATTCCTTAGTTAAAGTAATGGGTATCTAAAATGATAAAATATTTGAATATAATATAAAAAAAAAAAGCGGCTTACCTAAGTAAACATTTTCAATACACAAGGGTATATTTTTTTTTGTAAAATATAAATTGTAATTATTTATACATACACTTAGGCATTCCATGGCAGTGCCAGGTTGATGAGTAAATGCCATTTTAGCACACATTTTATAAAATGTTTTATGTACAATTAGCACTCGACGAATATATTGAAGAACAGAATCCTTTGAAAAATGTTAATAATTACCTATAACACAGTAACACACTAAAATTTTTAATATTATAAATATAAGATATACTTATTTCGGTAGTATGACAATGAACGATAGAAGCCAGAAGAGAACTAAAAAGAAACTGGCAAGTGGTAGGTATGTGGTATGTCACACAAACACACACGTCATTTGCCAGACGGATTGTATTTTAACGGGAAAACAATACGAGTATGCGATATGACTATATATGAGTATATTATTTTATTTTGCCCACTTTATTAGTTATTATTATTATAGGTATTATGTGTGTGTGATATTATGTATGTTTAACCTTATCACAAATTTACGATGACGTCACACCCATTCGCACACTTTGACATTCATATTTTCATAATGATTGTTGTTCAACCTTATCAATAAAATATTATTTATTATATTATTACTTATTAGTCATAATTTCACACGGAATTCTTAACATGTATTTTAAGTCAACATTCAGTTTTGTTTCATTATGATATATGATAAGCGGCCTCTGGACTTTTCTACAACATGAACATACTCAGAAGATGATTCATACCTAGAATAATAAATAATAATATTTGATCCGTTATCTGTATAATCCGTAATCCGTATATACATACTATTTAATAGTTATAAATTTATAAATGACAAAATGTTTAAATGTTCATACTTCATAGAAGTATGCCGTAATGCATAGTAATTTTTTTTGTAAAAAGTAAAATATATTTATTATAAAATACTTGGACAATCATTGTCTAATACCTATACAATAAAGTATATTACCTACCTAATTATTATATGAGTTGTTTTATAAAATGAATTTTAGTTTATATGCGTGGATCGTAAATATTCGATCAAAAATCAAAGTTAACTTATCGAAATTTCTTTAATTTTTTACAATTTTCGTGTTTCGTTTTATTTTCAACCAAATATTCAAACTAAATAATAAAATATAATAAAAATAGATATTATCGGATTAGTTGGTATAATGTAAAATAATATAATAAAACTATTATTATTTTTAAAATATCTCTACCTAATTTTACATCAAAATATCTAAGATAGGTACTTAATAATAACAGAAACAGCTATTTAAATGTAGATATAATCCTAGTGTTATAATAATATAATTATTATAATAAATTAAGATTTGAAAATCATATTATATTATTTCAGTAAGTCACAGTTATTGAAATAAACAATCTAACATTCGGTAGAGTGGAGGTAGATCCAATAAATCGAATATAATATATTAATATATGTACCTATCATGTATTAATATTTTGTGTTTATACAATAATATAAAATACATAGTTGCTATAGGAAATTAAGGATGATAAATGAATACTAATATTTTAATATTAAAAATGATTTTTTTTTTAATATTTATATAAATTACTATATTGAAATGTAGAAATAATTATAATTTAAAGATATCGTACATACACACAACTATATTTTATACATATTTAAATCATTATGGCTATTATGCCCTGTGACAGGGGTGGCGAACCTTTTTCGGGTTAAGTGGCAATATTCAAAATACATTATTTTTAAATATTTTTGCGTGCCATAAAAATACAATGTAAATATGTAATAGAATAGAAGAATAAGAATAAAATTTGTTTGGGCGACATTTGTAATAGAATAAAATAATAAGAATAAAAATTAAGGAAGAGAACCGGCGAAGTGAATATATAAATGAGCACAAGTGTGTATGATACTGATTCGTATCTGTGATGTCCTGCCAGATTATAACATTAATCCTACTCTCCATTCCATTACGAAAATATTATTATAATTGTACTTACGATTTCCTTTGGTCCTCGACGTTGAGTTTAAACATTAAATACTGGGAGTGGTACGAAATTCGTCAGCAACCATGCAATAGAACATATTATGCGCATTCGTAAAGGGTAATAATTTAAGGAATAATTTTTTATTTCCATTTTACATTCTGAGCGAATCTGTATAATCAGTATTATACAAGGGGAAATCTGGAGCAACTGCCCCAGGGCGCTAGAATTTAGGGGCGTCTAAAATCGTGAGAAATTATTATTTATCTTTTTTAGACAAACACATTTTTCTTTTTTTTGTTATAAATATACTTACTATCAGTTTAAAAATATATTATACGTATAGATTATAATATATATTTTTGTATATGATACATTGATATGCATGTATGTATTTGTGTCAATATCAATATTATTTGGTAAGGGTGCCAAATAAATATTGCCCCAGGGCACTAAAATCCTTAATAAGCCACTGTATATAGTTAGAATATTATGAATTTAAAAAAGGAATATAGGTGTAAAGAGGATTGTGTTGAATTTTGATTACAATTTGAATGATAAATCATAAATCGATACATTCGTGAGAGCGATTTTGAGTAAAGTTCATTAGATAATACTCGTATATTATTTACCGATTAAAATTTTTACATTTATCAGTCTCTACGATCAATATAAATCATAAATCTCCTAATTGAGTCACCAGTCACCTAAATAACAAATCTGACAGTATTTCGCTCAGAAGTCAAAATCGTTTTTCGAATGTAATGATTTATCATTATGTATATATTTTTTTAAATTTTTTGGCCTTTCTATTAATTTTTTTGTAAAAGTATTGAGAAATAATAAGAAGAATACTTGTATGGCATTCTAAGATTTTTTTTTTAAACTAAAAATATCAACTTTAAACAGCTATAAGAAAAAATTGACAAATAAGATTTTTCTAATATTTTGATATCTTGTTATGTAAACTGCGAGTAGTGAGTATACATTTTCAGACCTTATAAAACCCAAAACTGGCAATTTTATCAAACATTATATACATAATAAAAAAGAGAATTTTATTAAATATTCAAAGCTCTATATTTTATAGGAAAATTAACGTAACGGTTCCAAAATTATATAAAATATATAATACGAGTATATTAAAAAAAAAGAAAAAGGAATAATTAATATTTAGGTACAAATTTAAATTTATATACTTTAACAGTAAATGGTATAATGATAAATTTGTTTTTTAATTGTAATACTAAATAGAATAATATTTATTTAACTAAATTGAAATTTTATTTATTAAACAGTTATCAACATTAATGTAAATACAATTTTTATAATATTGGTTTATATATTAATTTATGTTGTGAATAGTTATATAATTTAATAATAATTTCTAATTAATAATAAATCAGATTTTTATTAATGTTATATCATATTATTATGCAATTACAATTTTTTTTATTTATTCAGTTGTATTATAATATCTCATAATGCAATATTCGGTTATGCCGTAAATTATACCTAAAATATAATAAAACATAAAACATTATAATATTAAAAAATAAAAATGTATAATACATAATCATAGTATAAATTGAAAATTTGAAATATTAAGAACTTTTGTATTATATTTTATCAAATTCTATTTAAATTACATTATAGATGATTAATACTAAACTGATATTTATTGGTCGACGCCGAGTTGCACATTTATCATATGTGTAATTAGTAATAATAAAATAAAACTTACGATTATCAATTTCAGCACGTTTTATGACATCATTGACTACTGAAGATTTTGCATCATATTTATTTATTGACGATATTTGATTAAAACTCAATTGATAAGGATGATTTTCTGAAATAAGACTTGGCAAAGGTGTAAGATATTTTCTTGGTTGATTAATATCTTTTGTAAAATCTAATAAAAGTCGTAATACAATTTTATTTTTATGTTAAATATTTGATATTTCCATATATTTTATATATTGTATAAATTTATACAGTAGGTATAATATAATACCTATTCAATCGTATGGCTATAATGTTTTAGAATTTGGTTATGAATTTATAATTATTATTTCTTATTCCCTAGATATTATAATATATTTTTATACAGAAATTTCAAACGTTAAGAATAAATCGGAATTTATTATGTCCAAATTATATTTTCTTATTAAATTTAGGTACTTATACCTACTTGAGATTAATGTTAACATTTAAATGGTAACAAAGCAAGGCCGTAACTATGAAAAGTTTCCGGTGGGGGGGGGGGTGGTTTTTTTATTTTTAGGGTCCAATTTAAAATTCTGAGCGAAGCGAACAATGTATTAGTTTTACAATGATGTGCGATTTTTTTTTTTTTATTCTGAAGACACTATTAATACCCGAAATAAAAAGGGTAATAATAAAAGGGGCATGTATTCGATAGAGATAATTATTAGAATTCTCATTATTTTTCTTATGAAATTAGAAAAGCTACTACCTGACGTAAGAGAAGACACATAATCTATGGGAATTATATTTCCTTTATTGAATTTAATTTAAAATTAAATTACTGACCAAATAAAATATAATAGATTTAAATACTAGATATGCATATATATATATATAAATATACAAATAGTAATTATATAAATTTTTATTAAATCTAAAAAAGTATTGGAGCAGCGATTTGATAATTGTTAAAAATCATAGAGTCCTTTAATAAACAGTTAAAATTTAAAATTATAAATTATATATTTAGATACTTTAATATTATTAAAACAATTTTTGGTTTAATTACTAAATACGGTTAGGTTAGGTAAGTAACACGGAATATATTTATATATATGATTTTTATAATATATGATGGATTGATGGTATACATTAATTATTTATGTGACTTATTTATATCTTACGTATATGAATTATAAATTAAATATTAGGTACCGATTATATAATAATATTAATTATTATAATACATTTTTCACTTTATTAATTTTTAATATTTTTAACATAATAATCGGTTATGGCAGAGTATTTCACTTAACATACTCGTATTATTATAATAGGTACCTAGGTAATTATAAAAGAGTAATTGGTACGCGCTGAGTAGGGCAACTTTGTTGTTGAAATATGTTTACGATAATTAAGTATCAATTTTGTGAATTGGGATGTAAATCAAATATATTATAATAATTATGTGTAAACAAATTATTACATAATACTCGTATATAATTTACTTTGAAAGTTGAAATATTAGGCACTTATGTAGTTATGTATTATATTTTAATATTTTATGAAATTCTATTTAAATTTTATTACGGATAATTCATAATATGGAACAGATATTGATATTCCCGTACCGTCACCTAAATGTAGTCCTATGGTCCATACCGCATAGGTCATGGGTTCTCAACCTTTTGAGGTCCACACCCCCTTTCAAACTATTTTATGAGTTCACGCCTCCTCCCTCTCACTACTATAAGATTGATGTATGCATAATATTTATAAACTATACATTAATGTTGGTTATTGGATTAATATGAATCCAACTTCAATGACGTTTTTTTTAATATTAAATGAATTTATTTGCACAAAAAAAAATATTCATTTTCACGCCTCCCTGAATTTTTGTCACGTCTCCCTAGGGGGCGCGCCCCCCAGGTTGAGAACCCGTGCCATAGGTAATAATATACTAATAAATAATAATACATACCTTGAACAATTTCATCATGTGCCACGGAATCATTGACTGCTGCAATTTTATTAATTTCAGAATTTGTGTCGTATTCGACATCTTTAATTATTGAAGATATTTTATCATCAAGTTCTACTTGATTTCGTTCAGAGTAATTTTCCTGAAAAAAATTTGGCTTGGAATGTAGTGTATTGTATATTCTGGGTGGATTAGTATACTTCTGGGAATCTAAAAAAAAAAAATATATATTTATTTTTATGACTATTTTTTAATGCATTCGCATAGTTTGTAGATTTTACAGTATACTATTTAATATAATATATATATATCATTGTGGATGCGAGTTTTTTTTTTGTTGATTGTAGATTTTGAGCGAAACCAAAAATTTATTAGTTTAAAATTATGTGTTTCCTTTTCTTTTTACGTTTTTTTGTATGAAGACACTTTTTCTGCTCGAAAGAATGCTCCGATTTCCACGAATAGCATATGTTTTCGGTTGGAAAGTAGATGCAGTTAGTACTCATTTAGGTTTTTTTTAATGGAATTTTGCGATAGACCATATGCGATAGAAAAAAACGACCAAAAACTGATGAAAAAACGGTATTTTTTTTTACGAATAATGAAATTTTGAAAATTTTGGAACCATTTGGTTAATTTTTCTACAAAATATAGGACATTAAAAATTTTACAAAAATTCTCGGTTTTATGTAGTTATATAACGTTAGATAAAATTGACTATTTTGGGAATTTAGGTCTGAAAATTTTACTGAAGTATACTTACATATTTTAACATGATATCAAAATATTCTATATATTCTAATAATCAATTTTTTTTATAGCTGTTTAAAGTTGATATGTTTAGTTTAAACGAAAATATGAAAAAAATGACGGAATACTGAAATATGGCAATATAATATATAAATAAGGTACATGTATAGTACACGAACACCCTATGGCATTTTTAAGTCTTTAAGTTCAATATAAATTCTCATATAATCCCTTGTCATCTAAATGCCCATATCTGACAAACATTGCCAAAATACTTTTTTCGAATGCGATGGTTTATCATTCCATTCAAATTCTAATTAAAATTAAACACTATGATTTGCACAACTGTATCCCTGCAGCAGGAATATCAGCTATTCTTTTTTATACTTTAAAAAGCTATAAAAAAAAATATCGTAAATGTAACAATTCACACTTAATTGGAATTGAGTTAAGTAAAATGTATTTAAGCATCAATAAAATTTTCAAAATTTGTAAAAAATGTTTTTCAATTTTATTTAATACAATTTTAAAATAATGTAATGCAATAAGAAAAATCCATATAAATACTTTAAAATATTGATTTTACTGAAATTTTAATCTTAAACATATATATAGAAAAAAAATGAGTCTTGAGATTTTACTAATATTTTAGAAATACTTCAAGTTCTATATTAGTATGCTTCAATACGATTTTCAAAAATTTTCCAATATTTTTTAGACTTTTTAATTAATTTTTATTGTAAAAGTATTCAAAAATAAGAAAAATACTCCTCTATGGATTTAAAATTTTCGTTTACACTAAAAATATCAATTTTAAACAGCTATAAAAAAAATTAACACTTGGGATTTTTCTAATATTTTGACAATATATTAAGGAACATGTATGTTTAAGTCGAGTTAAGTGTAGTAATATTGTCAAACCTTAATGACCACAATTGCCAATTTTATCTAACATTATATACATAAAATCAAGGATTTATTTATTTTTTTTTATTTTTTGTAGAAAAATTAACCAAACGTTTCAAATATTTTACCATATATATATATATATTAGTTATGTGAATAACCAAAAAAAGTCTCTAATTTCAAAATTGCCTGAGTTATCTTGAAATATTGAAATCGAATTTGTTGAAATTTCAGTTTTCGTGAAAAATGCCGTTTTTTTGTCGTTTTTTCTACCGTTTAGGGTCAATTTTGAAAAATTCGATAAATGACCTAAATAAAGTATCTACCAACTATCCACTTTCCCACGAGAAACATATGCTATTCGTGATAATCGGAGCATTATTTCGGGTAGTTAAGTGTCTTCATACTTAAAAGAAAAAAAAGACACACATCATTGTAAAACCAAAACATTCTTCGCTTCACTCTAAATCTAAAAGAGTCACTCATCAAACATCATTGTAAAACCAATACATTCTATGTTTCGCTCAGAATCTAAAAAATTATTATTATATAATATACATTATACCATAGACATTATGTCTATGCATTATACAATTATTGTATACATTATACATTATTATATATATATATATAATATATTATTATTATTATTATTATTATTATTATTATTATTATTATTATTA